>VYZV01040980.1:89782-122733 GCA_013401275.1 Pandion haliaetus | reverse complement strand
TTCGGGTCTTCCTGAAAAAAGGCTCAAAAAGGAAAAAAAAAAAAAAAAAAAAACCTAGTGGAAAGCCAAACACACATAATCAACTGTCTGCAACTTTCTGGCACAATCAAGCCTGGAGTGAAAAGTCTCTAATGTAAATGATCCACTGACGTATATCGTGAGAATATTTGGTGTCACAAAAGCACTGTGATATGTGTCTGATATTAAGCTGTTAGACAAGACTCCACAAACCTCAGAAAGCGTAGGTTTGCACAGCAGCTCAATGGTTGCAACTGGAGCAGTAACTTGTGGGCCAGTGACCAAAAACAGGTACAATTAATATTTCAATAAAATAAATTAGTCAAAAAAAAAAAAAAGAACCAACATCACAATATACTGTAGAGCACTTCCAAACTGGAACTGTCTAGCAACACTTTTATTAGGTATGCAGGGCTAAAGCAGAGAAGGTTTCCTATGGAAGAGCCAGCTGGTCAATGGCTTATTCCCATTCACACATGCACAATCCCAGATCAACAGGAATTCAGCATAGTTGTAACCTGTGTTGCTGAGACTAGCACTTGGCTCCCGGAGGTGACTCCACTACCATAACTGATTTTTGTTCCATTAGGTGGAAAACAATCTTTTAATATTTGGTGCCATTAGATACTCTGGTCTTAGAGTGCACTGGAAAATGAAGAGGGATGGTGCCAGGAACGATACCTAACACCCAAATGTGAAATCTTTACTTCAGTAAACTAAATGGGAATTTTAACCCATACCATTGTGTCCAGAAATTTGGTGTAGACTAGAGCCCGGGGTGTTACCAGGTCCTCATACAAGGAGGCAACAAAGAATAACATTAAAAAAACCATTAAAATACTGCCTTTGTCTCCCAGGTACTATATGGGCAAGTTCGTATTTTCTCTTTTTAGGGTAAACCAGCTGTGATTCTTTTGACCACATCAAGCACAAAGCCTTTGGGAGTTTTTGTCTGGGTGATGGTATAACCCAACCTAAGAGCTATTCCCCATTTAACCCTTTATGGAAGAGATGCCCTAAAATATTGGCAGGCAGTTTTTATGCCTTTAAGAACGAGACTTGAGAGTGACACATGGGTATAGCAGTTGGTAAATTGCAGCTTGCCTGTCAGTATGAAGTAGCATTCAAATAATTGTTTTCATATTTCCTGTAAGTACTTTCATTGGCTCTTCAATGATACCTATCAAGTGTGAGGTAGGATGCAATGATTAAAACCTGTAACTGTAACTTGGCACATGTAACTCAGCTTTGTGGTGAATTCAGATACTGAATGTGTTTGCAGCTTCACACGAGGTTTTCCATTCCCAGATTTGACACATTCTGGAGGGAACAGACATTTGGACTATTCCAAAAGCTCATTTCTTTAATTATTAATTTTGGCATATTATTGAGAAGTTGAAATTGTGGCTATTGAATTATGGAGTTCTTTCAGATCAAGATCAAAACTGACATAAGTGTGATTGTCTCAAACAAGTTCTTAGAAGCCACAGCAAAATCCATTAAAATCATCGGACAGTGCANTGACAATGTGCTAATTCACAGGGCCTACATGTATAGATCCTAGTTTTTACCGCAACATTTATGTTGCGGAGTTTGAAAGAAAGCATTCTCTGTTTTGTAGCATAATAAATTGGGTGGCACGCAACCACCTGACAAACTTGACAGCTCAGTTACAGGTCCTTTACAGCAACGTCCATTTTATGCACAGTTCAGATTTTGGACACAGGAAGTACCACTGAAAGAGGAAAAAACAAATCTGACTACAGTCCCGGTTTTAAAGCTGAGCACCCCCCAAGCACACCATTCACCGTCCGTCTCTGGCGTAAGAGGACAGAGGAGGGAAGGAAAACACTATGGTAAAAGTGGTTTGTGGAGTGTGTTTTTCTTATGTCTTCTTCATAGAGGCAGCACCATTTATAACCAAAAGTCTTTATTATGGTTTTGGCCCCAAGTGTCCATCCACTGGCAAAGTTGTCCCTATGAAAAAAACCAGTGGCAGTAACAAGACAAAAAAACACATAGGAAAGGCAAGGCAATAAAGCTAGAGCGTAGTGTTGCAGATGTATAGATAAAAGTCTCACAAAGTAGACCTCATATGGTCTGGCAGACCCACCACAGCACCTGAATTTTAACTCACTAAATGTAGAAATGTGTAACAGTGCAGCAATTCTTTTACGCTGTGAGCAAAGCTGCTTGAGATATTACTTCCACCCACTGGCAGGGAATTCAATTTATTTGTGTTTTTGATCTTATACATTAAACCAAAACAAAACTCTTCTGACTTCTGGACAAGCAGAACTGGTGTTAAGGTTAAGCTAATGCTGTAGCTCTTCAATCCAGGAATGCATTTTTTATTTGTACTCAAGCCAAGTTCATTCACTTATATTTTCACTAAAGCCACAGTCTTTTGAAGATGTTGCACTTGGACTTCCTCCCTGCCAAGTTTCTAAATTACAATGTGCTGTGTCCATGAGAAAACTGAAGAAGATTTATTAGAACAAGGTGCCAGAATGTTTCACCCTCCCCCGCATCAGGCCAGGGTAGTAGTAGCACATGAAAAGATACCGTCAATACATTTTGTCCCTCCAATTTATAAAGAAAGAGGGTTTTTTTTCTCCTTTCCCAACACTGGTTATGAAAACATTGAAAATAAGTTGAAAGAAAATGTTTACTGATCTCTCAGATCTCCTTGTGCACTTCCACTCAAAGAGAACAGCTGTCTGCATCTCTTGCCACTCTTTTGTTACCACAGTAGACTACAGACAGCAGAAAGACCCATTACATCAGTGAAATATAAACTATAATTTATAGCTTTATTGATGAGAAATTTATTAATTGAGGATTGGCTAGGTGTTTTGTTAAACAAAACAGTAAATCAAACCCAAGCTTTGTTTCAGTAGGATTGAAGAAGAAAGATAATCTAGGATGTGAAGCCTACCAAAAACTTCCACCATGTTTCTGTTTTTGGAGTTATCTGAGGGGGAATGAGCCCATTTAGATGTCTGCTGCTTTCTTGTTGAAATTGCTGTGCTGGACCTCCCAACCCTTAGACACAAGCACAATCCTCCCACTACACTGTTTGGTTTTGGTCCCTTGGAGCAAATGCCACCTTGGGTGGCAGTTCTGCAGTTCAAATCACCGTGGTGTAATATGATGTAATAATTCTTCACAGTTTGGAGGAAGGCAGCTTCTTCATTTCTCTCTTTTGATTTACTTTTGTTGATAACTAAGCTTTTGTAAAGTTTTTAAAATATTCCATAAAATACTGAGATGGCAGGATTGTTGGATACATACCATGACTTACATTAACAAATACATAACTGGCAATAATTGCCATTTCACAGCATGAGTTGAGAAGGCATATTTTCCCTTGTATGTGATGTAGGAAATAACTGTTGTACAGTCAGCATTACTATGTGGTAATGTTGGATTTATTATGGAGACCACGGTTCATTAGGGAGCCTGATCACTTCTTTAACAGAAACACTTTGCCTTTGTTCTGAGCTGATTTAAACTTACAAATGTGAGAAGCTCCACATGGAAAGGAGAAAGCTTGAGTGCAGGGCACAGAGTACAAGAAAGCACTTGGGTTTTCAAGTGGGACACAGGTCAGGAATAGTATAGTATTGTATATGATACACACAGTTTTTCCTTAAGGCACAGTGGCAGCCCAAACTGAAACCCTCCTAGAGAGAATACAGAAGGGTCTTTGAAAAGCTTGAATTGTTAAACATTTGTTACTAATAACCCAAATGACTTTACCAATTTTCATAAACACAAATTGTGATTATCTTCTTCTAGGACTTCATGGTTTAATGCAAATTGGCCCTGTCCCACAGGCACAGTCAGATTTTAAAGTATGAGGATTGAGTTGCTTCTCAAAATGTCAACAGGTAAAATAAATCTGTCCAGGAAATTTATTAACAATTGCCACTTTCTCCCTCCCGCTATTTGTGAAAGGCAGCTCTGATGCTGAGTGTGGTGAGCACAGTATGAGTAGGTATGATAGATGTGAATAGTTCCTTATTACCCTATCAGCATTATGTCAATAGAGAAGCTAGGAAAATCAATTTTCCTTTGAAACATTAGAACACAAGTGGGGAGAAGTGTAGCAGGGGGGGATTTGTCACCAATTTCACAGAGGCCAGTATTTCACCCAAGGTTTTTTTCCAAGACTTTCTGTTCTCAAACTCTGAAATAGATTCCCCTCCTTTTTAATGTTCTCTTTGGGTACATTTTTATGTTCTGCTTTGATTGTTTAGACAAAGTTCACAAGGTGATACCTAAACCGACTGGAAAGTATTTGCCAGAGTCTTCTCTCAAGGGTGAATTTGTCTCAGCATTATTAACATATCAAACAAGGTAAATGATAAAATTTCTGTTTGCCAAAGTGCAAATTGTTGTGTATCAACCCTCTGTTCACTAAAAAGGAAGTGGGGGAGGATCCAGTTTCAGAATGTTATTACTACAGCCCCTAAATGGTGCAAAATAACACCCAGTGCTTAACTGCCAATTAATAGTTCATTAAATGATTTCAAAGATGACCTTTAGGCTAGGTAAGCCCTGCAAGCCAAACCTGATCCGTAGATTTACGAGAGCATTGGGACATCAGAAGACTCATGGCCACACAGAAAGAGTGGCGGAACCCATCAGTAAGGTGCCATTAGTCTATTGATGTACCCGCTGCTCTATGCTTCATCCCAACTCCGTATTCTACCTGGGAGATGCCTCCTGCTCCTTGTGAACATGGTTTTGGAGTTCAGTTCCTGACGTCCACCGATTCAAAACAAATCACCCACAGCTCTCCCCTGGTAGGAACCTCAGGAGTGGCTTGCCTGCAGAAGTTGGGTTGTTTTTCAGTGTGCGCATAAAATATCCCTTCACGTGTCTGTTCAGACTATCCAGCTACGTGCAAAAATAATCTTAGTGGAGAAACACACACGAAAGGCATACATGAGAGTACATCTCCAGGATTCATTCTGGCCAATTTAAACTGTGAGCTCTGGACTTGCCTGGATCAGTGGTGCATTTAATTGCAGCTCACATGAGATATCCAGCTCCAAGAGAACCCTCACAAAGATCAAGAGGCCACCTCACAAACTGGCTATTAAACGAAGGTCTTTGAATGACAAAGGATTTTCAGACAGTGCTAAGGCAGCAGCGGCTAGGTTAGTTGTTTCAAATCTCTAAGGAAGGTTTTGGGAGGGAAAACTCAGAATGGCAGCCGTAAGAAAAAAGGTCAACATCCATCTATCATTCACACTTCCTTAATGTTATCCGGCACCACTGATGTCAGTTAGAAGTGTGTCAAGTAAAACATCATGTTCAGAATTCAGCAAAATAACACTTACTCAAAAGTATTTCAAATCAGACAATTAATTTTATCTTTGTTATATCCAATTAAATTTTTCCTCAAATATCCATTGGAAGTGAGAAAGAATGAAGAAAATCTCGTACAGATAGTCAGAAACTAGCACAAATATCTTGAAAAGCCATGATACGAACTGGGAATATATTTTGAATAAAATTACCTATTGGAAAATACAAAAAATTGCATCTAACATTATCTCCTGATGTGATCGTATTTCAAGTCAGGAGATGTGCCTTTCTGCTAGTGGCAAGAGACACTGCTCTCTTAATGGACATGACACCGCTAAGGTATTTTCTTTAACTGGATGCCAACATTCCGTTACTGCTCAGGAGCTAGTTTTGCTTGCAGTTTGCAATCACAGCTAGGTTGCTACATCTTGGTGTCCCTGGTGTCGTGGTGGGCACAGGGAGCTGGAAGGAGAACAGCAAAGGATCTGACTCCAGCTTGGTGGTGGGGAGGAAGGGAGAGACCTCGGGTGCTAGTCCTTGCTTTCACTCCTATTCTTTTGTTTTGGTAATAAAATTCATGCACAGATATGGGTACTGAAGTTCACAGAAATGGATGCAAGGCTTGGTGCCTGTTGGTCTGGACCAAATGATGTGCTAAGGATCATGTAGGAAATCTGGGATGGAGCAGGAAATTGAGCCTTGGTTTTCAAAAGCCTAGGAGAATGTTTAATTACCAGACCCTTTTTTTCCCCCAAGTTTCAATTCTGTCCTATTATTAAAGACGTGCACTTTCCTCTGGTTGGCTATGGTTTCCTTGTCCGTCAGACCATCTCTTGCCAAAGGGCAGGAAAAAGATTTCAACCTCATTTTATGTCCATAAGTAACCCAGTCTAAAAGAAATTCTTCGTGGGATTCCACTTGGCCCCAGAAACAGCACCCTGAGCATGCTGTACCATTCATGCCAGGGGATGCAAAAGATAAAAGCTAATTTAAGTTACAGCCATGCATTTCACTTCTTGCTTGTCCGTGAAATCTTACATGACTGGACCACCAATCAGATATTCATGTAACTGCACATCTTAATGCAGAGTATTGGAGGAAAGCCTGAATAGCTCTTCAGGCTAGAAAGCAGATATCAGTATAAATGAGAGCAAAGGAACAGAATTATCTCCTTCACCTTGAGATACAGGTGGAACAATGCATAGGTCTGAAGGGTGAGTGGGAACATCTGGTTTTAATAGGTTAAAATGTTTTCCCCGAGTCTGTATAATTTCATTGTTGTTTTGGCAGATGGGAGCTCTCATGCACAGTCTCTAATCCCAGTTCTGCTGCAGGGTTTCTTTAGGATGATGCAACACTGTGAGAGACCTGAAAACTGGCCAGTTCCAGGCTCTCAGCCTTTGTCTGTTTCTTGGAAGCACAGCTCACTCACTAAGCACCACTGAATTTTGCCGGCAACCGTGGCTGTCTGGACCATATGTAAGATAAGCAGACTCACCTTTCAGTGGACTGGACTCCAGAGAAAGAGAACAGACAAACTTCTGGCAGGTTGCCCTGTGTGGTTGTAAATGTATGTGAAATAGTATTTCCTGTTCATGTTACAGTTCCAGGAGCTGGAACAGAAAAAAATTACTGTTTTGCCATGGAGAGCACGTTTGAGCAAGGCAACCCAATAAAACACGGGCCAAACCCCATATTTTTCAAATCATAAAGCTCTGGTTAAAGTACAGCTAATGCAGTATAACTCGAGCAGCTATACAGATGTTATCATACCCATCTAGTTTATTACATGAAAACTATAGTAAATCTGTCATGATTGCAAGAACACTAGATGCAAATTCTAGGTCCCATAGTAATAATGTGGTAAAACATGCTGAAGAGTAGTTTTATTCTGGCATCTACTGAATTTATTAGACCGAGTATAGCTTGAGAACACTGCAGTGCCTAGAAGAGTGTTATGATGATTGGGCACAATTTTTTTAATGAGTTATCCTAATTTTCAGAATGTGTTCCAGTACTGCTAGAGGTGACGCCTACTGAATTAAAGGGAAAGTGTGAAAGAGCTGGAGTCTGAATTCGCTCTGACATGTCATGGTATACACATAAATTTTATGTCTGTTGTGTCTGCAGGTTGACAGTGCATTGCAGAGTTTATAAAAAGTAAAGCAGTAACGAGAAATTAGGAAGGAATTATTTGTTCACTTATACTATCGCCAAGCCTGCCTATCAGCAAGTTTGAAACCCTTCTCTTGTGTAACTTGGACATACTGTAATACCAAATCAGAAAAAAAATTTGAAGTGAAAAAAATTTAAAATGAACTGACGTATGTTTTCTTTCATTGCTACTTTAATACTTCGGGTTCATTTGGGTTTTGTCCCCTACTGTCTTTTATACAGGGAAGTAATCCCAAAAGTCTTGAAGTGCTCTCCTTAAAATCTTGGCTATGACCCACTTTCTCCTGTGGGCCAGATGACACAGCATCTGTGACAAGTCCAAGAAATTAGCTAAGAAGTCACTGTGATGAAGGGAATAATGAATGAGTGGTGATAACTAAGACAAAATGGTATGTAAGTGTACAGACGTTACTGCACGTTTTACTCTTTTCACCTCTGCTTCATAGGCTACTGGCAATATTTAATGTAGCAAGGAAAGTGTCTAAAACTGGATATGATGTACATTTAAACTAACATGAATGATAACATGTACATAAGCACTCACAGTCATCACCTGGTGCCTGCTCAAGGGCCTGTGAGCACATTTGTAGGTACCGTTAAAGTGCTCGCATTTGAAACTGGCGGTGAAGTCAATAAAAGTGTATCTGCAACAGAGACTAAATAAAACAACTGAAAACATTTTAAGCTAAATTTTTAGAAGATGGTAGTTGTAGCCTGCAGTCATGGGACAGTAACCAAAATAAGGATTGGATTTCTTATTGAACTCTGTGTCATAATACTCACTTTATAGCTTGCAGTTATCCTTTGGAGATTATAAAGACAGAAGAGGCCTGTAGGGATTATCTCCTGAGGCTTTCTAAGCCTGTGAGAAAATCAGCTTGTTGGGAATATCACAAGGTGTCTTTTCTGAGAGGTCCTAGCAATGAGCTAATAGTTAGTGGTGGGGATGGGGGAGAGAGAGCATGGCTCCGTGCAGCTCAGCTCTTCCTCCTTACCCCTCCTCTCCTCCCAGGTTGCTGCTTATATCTTTGCTCCTCCAGGAGCCACGTAGTGAATCTTTTGTCTGGTTCTTACCATTCCTTGGAGGTTGCTGTTTGGCACTATCTTGGCAGTGTCAGTGCTTCCTCATTGCAGCTTGTTTTTAACACTGGAATATCCATATATAATCTATATTCAGGGTGCCTTCAGACTCTACTTCTGTCCTTCTGTGCATCAGAATATATTGTGCACTGACAAATGAGGGTTCTTTTCTACTTTTTAGGAAGTAGAGCACCCAGGGAAAGCCTCCTTCTGTGCTCCTTCTTCCCATTTGCCTCTCTATCACTTTCTCTTCGCCAGCTGCACAAGGTTGACAGAGGAACAGGTTTGCATGGCTGACTGCATCCTTTTCATGGCAAAGCATGGACTGTGAAGCCCAGGCAGGGTCCTTATTCCCTGGCTGCAAATATTTTGATGCGTTCTGTTGGTAATATGTCATAGCAAACTCTTTTTGGCTGCTAAATTGAGATGGAAGGCTGAGATGTTGGATGTAGATGTTTTGACTTCAGCCTGTAAAAACAAGTCTATTGTCTGCAAGAGAGTAAACTGTATTCTTTCAAATGTGTGTCCTAGTATTTATCGTAAGAAAAGGGCCTTTCTTTCCATAAAATTTTGTTTTCATTTTTTCTAATGAAGGGTCAACAGTGAAGTAAAATCCTAACTTCTGGAAAGTGAAATTAACAGCAAAGGAAGTGAGTGGGAAAAAAATGCTTTTTTAAAAAATTTTCAGGCCATGGACTTAACAAGAAGAAGATAACAGCATGTATTAAATGAAAGTCCTTGGGCCAGTCTGTTTGTCTGGTTCATGGCTGTGCAGGTTGCTGACCTCTGTTAGCAACTCAGATTTGTTCTACTGTCTCTTGTGAAATGTATGCATATGACAAAAAGTAGGTGGTCTCGCATGCAAACAGGAGTAAGTTTACAGTCTAAAATAGACACTTTCTTCCTTAAGGAATATGGAATTATGAGGGATAATCTGCATCTGGAGTTATTTTTCCTTTTGTGCCTTTTAATAGACTTGTGTAAATGCACACCAGTTTTAAAAAATTGTAGATTCTTGTGTCAACTTAACTTTCCAGAAGAGGAAGAATCTAGGAATGGGTCTGGGGAGAAGAAGCTGGGGAGCATAACTGTCAAGGCTCGAAGGAGCAGTAGTACAGCTTAACCTCACCAAGAGTTTGAATAACTTAAAATAAATAAGAAACATAATAAAGATTCCTTCTTTGAATACAGCAGGGTCAGTACAACCAAGACTGCTAGGGAGTTTGTAGGACCAATATTTTATAGAGCCAACAGAACTTCAAGAGGCATGCTCAGAGAGTGGATTTCCACAGCAAACCCCTCTTTATAGAGGATTAATTAAAAGATCTATCTCAAATATGAAGTGCTGGTAGAAAGGGTGTAGTATGAATGGGTAAAATGGTGTTCATGCAAGATGTCTGTGTTCTAATGTAGCTCAAGGATTAAAGTTTTTGAGCTGTTAGAGCCAGAGAAATGAATTCAGGGAACTGGAAGATGGCTAATGTAACCCTAGTTTTTAAAAGGATTTCAGGGGATATCCAAACCAGGAAGCCTGATGTCTTTATTTGCTCAGTAAAGAATAGAATTAACGAGCATGGGATAAATCTGGCATTGAAGAAGATTTGACATGTTTTTTTCATAATAGGAAAGAATGGAGCACAAATCCACTGGAGTCCACAAACATTTCAACAAAGGAGATCAAGTCAATACAATGTACTTGGATTAGCACTTGCCATTGACCAGCGGCATTTGGTAACATCACATCACAGGCTTTTAAAGAAAGAACAGCGGAAAACTCATGGTATCCTATTCCAGCACACTATTCCAGCAACCTGTGGTTCAGAGACTTCCTGAAGCAGGTGTGGTGTCTGTTTTCTATAGATTTTGGAGGTTTTTTTCTTCCAGGAATGTATTGCTTTCTTGTGCCTGTGTAAACCTTCAACCTATGTTGTGTCTTTTGGTAAGGAGTTCCATAGCTTGTCTGCATGTTTTGTAAGGATCCATCTCCTTTTGATTTGTTGAACCTGTGAGCCACCTAGTTTCATTTGATGCCCTCTCATGTTGTACTCAGAAAGACAATGACTATGCAGCATCAGGCATGATAAAATGGTGTCAGTCGCCATCTTGTTACCTTATGTTGTTTTCTTCCAGTTTCAAGAATTGTAATGTAATTTCTCATGCCAACATTTAATTGACCTTGTTGTTGTTCCCTGTAATTCTTCCTGTTCTGTTATTATCTAAGACAGAAGACCAGAAGTACTTGGAGTTTTAAACTTGGAATTACCATGGATTTATACAGTGTCAGAATAAGGTTATATTTTTTGTCCAGCATTCCTTCCCTCTAATTTTGAATACTCTCTTTGCTTTTTGTTTGCTGCTGGGTGTAGGACTGATGTTTTCAGAGCTCTCTCACCCAAAGATGCCATTCCAGGACAATAGCAATCAGCTCACAGGTTATCACTGTACAGATGAAAATAAGGTTGCTTTTCCTCATGTGTATCACATCTATCTGCACTGATGTTCACCTGCCTTTTATCACTTAGTATTTCACTATTGAGGTCTTCCTGGAAGTCATCACAACTGGATGTGATCTCCACTATCCTAAATAGAACTGTCAACAGATATGCAGGATGGGCTCTAAAGCAGAAGTGATTGTCAGAAGTCGGTTGGTATTATTTTGATTCTTAGCTGTTAGCGCATCTAAGCATTGCTGACCTGATGGCTGTAAAAATGTATATTGTTAGAGGATCACAAATGTGATTGTGAAATGTGAACAAATGTGTACTGTCCACATGCAGCTGCATCACTCCTCTTGCATTAAAAACTGAAGTGCACTGGAGTATATCTGAAGTGACTGTGTAAAAAACCATGCATGTACATTTGTTGCCACACTTCTAATGAAGATAGGGTACAGTTAGTTTTAAGATTTGCTTTTCTAATGGTGGTGTTTTGTCTGGTCATGGAAGATGTATCTTTGAACGATGAAGTACAAAATAGCAAATTTCTAGAAGTTACAGCTTAGCGCATTGTCGTGGTTTCAGCCTGGCCAGTAACAAAGCCCCACGCGGCCGCTCACTCACTCCCCACCCCCTCCCCCAGCCACGTTGGGATGAGGAGAAAATCCAAAGGCAGGCTCGTGGGTCGAGACAAGGACTGGGAGGGATCACTCCCCACTTATGGTCACGGGCAAAAGACAGGCTCAACTTGGGGAAAAAACAAAATCAATTTAATTGACTACAAATCAAATCAAAAACAAGGATATTAGGAAGGAAAACCAAACATCAGAACACCTCTCCCCCACCCCTCCCGGCTCAGCTCCACTCCCGGTGCTTTCTACCTCCTCCCCCCGGCGGCACAGGGGAACAGGGGATGGGGGTTGAGTCAGCTCCCCACTCCTCGTCTCTGCCGCTCCTTTCCTCAGGGGGAAGATTCCTCACTCGTCCCCTGCTCCACCGTGGGGTCCCTCCCACGGGAGACAGTCCTTCACCGACTTCTCCAACGTGGTTCCTTTCCGCGGGCTTCAGTTCTTCCTGAACTTCCCTGGCGCGGGTCCTTTCCGCGGGCTGCTCTCCAGTCACACACTGCTCCAGCGCGGGCTTTCCCATGGAGTCACGGCCATCTTGGGGGGCCTCCGCTGTCCCTCTCCCCTCCCTGGGCTGCAGGGGGACAGCCTGCCATCTCACCACGGGCTGCAGGGCCATCAGCCTCCTCAGGCGCCCCTCCTCCCCCTCCTTCTTCACTGACCTCGGGATCTGCACAGGGGTTCCTCTCACGTTCCAATCCCACTCCCCACGGCCAGTTCCCCTTCTTCAATCTGTTCTCCCAGAGGTGCTACCACCATCACTGATGGGCTCGGCCTCGGCCAGAGGCGGCTCCGACTTTGGAGCCGGAGGAGCTTCTAGCAGCTTCTTAAAGGAGCCACCTCTGCGGCCCCCTCCCCCACTACCAAAAGCCCACCACACAAACACGTAACGCTCATACAGATGCAGGCAGTGAGCCAGTGCAAAGATCTAACACATCTCATTCCAACTTCTTTCTTTCAGGTCTCTGACACCGAAGCACTGCATTAAATTACCTAGATTAAAATGAGTTTCATAGAGGCGAACCTTGAGCATACTGTGGCATATCTAATTAAGTTTCATACTGTGGCATATCTAATTAAGTTTTTGCTAACATTTGTCTAGAGGAAAAACTAAAATCAACTGTGCAATTTAATAATCACTGGGCCGAGTTCATGGTGCTATGATTAAGGTGGTGACAACATTTTCATCACAGGACACTTTTGCAGCTCAGTCATAGTTTTAGGGCTGAGGTGAAATCTAGCATCCAGGATCTTACTACTGTAAAAGAGATTAATTTCTTTTTAACCCCTTAAACAGAAATTCGACAGGTCACTTCTGAACTACTCTGCTTCCACACTCCTCCAGCTGAGATTAACTTTCATACTCTGGATTTCAGACTGATCAAAAAAACCTGTGAATATTTAAATGTTTAATGAGTTTCAATACATCTGCCTAGGATCTGCTCTTGGTTGCTGAAATGAAACCTGTTTAACTTAATGGTTTTATTATTAAAATAGTTTTTGTAAATACTGATCAAAAGGATGCTCCTAGGTGGTCTCTACGCAACTATGAGGGCTAAGAAATGCACATAGTTAAATTAATTATCTGTTGGTCAAGTTATTTTTTTGAGGGAAGAGGGGAAAAGATGAATGCTATGATCTAAAAACTTGTTTTAGGCACAGTAATATATGTTGCTGACAGATTTTTTAGCATGGCTATTTTAGTCCTTGATGTGCATGTAAGTTTCCAGTAAGAGGAATTGTGTAGATGGATCCAAGACAATATTTTTATAGCTAGGTGAAACAGTAATAGAATTAACGCCACAACTATTAAAGCTCTACAGATACAGTTTTTTGTTTTGTTTCCAAGGACCTGGGCACTGAGAGAGTTTAATTTCAGACTTAAGTTGTAGCTCCAGATTCCCTGTGTGAATATCCACTGTGAAAAAACTACGCTACATTTTTTTTTATACATAAACAATTTTTTAACACACATTTAATTATTTTTTCATAGCTGCTAGTGCTACATGATGAGAAAAGGACAGCATGGATGTGTTGTGTTAAAGGTAAGCCGTAAATCTCATTACTATGCTAACACTTTAGCGCAGCAGAGTTGAGGAAGAAGATGGTGCCTGTGATGAGATGCCAAGCTGCCAGTAGAAGCAAGTTCAGTGCTGTATCATCCGTACTCCATCATATTCATATATAAGAGGGAGGATCCTTTCAGCACTTTACCCTGTCAGTTTGTCATTATGAAGCATACATTGAGGAGAGCATTTTTAACATGTATCTTTGGACACTAGACAGATATTGTCTAGTCTCCTGAATTCTCATGTCTTCAGGGGAGATTTGAAGCAGAAAATAACTTAAGCAATTCTCCAGTCTTCAAGCAGAGTCAAATTTTGCTTTCGTCACTCTTAAGCACAGAATAAGGTCCAACACTCCAAGATGTAGCTGGTCTCCAACATGCCAGTTAAAACTGCCAAATGAGATTGGCTTGTCTCTGAAATTGTTGTTTTCTATCATTTCCTAACATCAATTTTTCCCTGATGTGAGTGTAACTTTTAATTTGAAGGATTTAGCTTCTTGTTGCCTGTTGTCTTCCACTCCCAAGCTGGAGAACATGTCTTCAACTGCTAAGTGAAAGCCAGTACTCAGACCTCCAAGCTATCTTCGACGGCATAACTCTGCATGTCTGATGTATTCTGTCAAGAACTCATTTACATGGGTGGAATACCTTACCTTTGGAATACAATACCTCGCTAAACCTCATCAGGCAAAACGTGTTTCCAAGCTAATGCTTTTTTCCGTAGGCGTGCCAAGGTACCTCAGGCTAGTTTGGAGACTGTTGCATTGTGCTTCACGTGTGCTGTGTTGTGCTTCAGGTGCACTACTGCATTTTGTTCTATAGACGTGGCCAATGTCTGTTTAAAACTAGCATACGCAACTCCTCCCTTCAAATACAAAGAGCCTTCTCCAAGGAAAACTGAACTTCTCTGTTTGTTTGTTTGTTTGTTGTTTCTGATTCATTGGCAACTGGAACATAGATGTGAGGATTAGTTCAGACTCTGCAGTTCCCCCATTCAACAGTCTCTTTCAGCAGTTTAAACAAAAAAGGAACATGAGAAGATTTCAATGTACTGCCCTATCTGGTCATTAACTGAAAGATGTATCACCAAGTGTTTTTAATAGTGGCTTGTATTGTCACTTTAAATTAAAATCAAACCTCATTAAAGTATTACAGTTGTCCTTTGAAAACTAGTGTGAATACAAATCTCGTATCCCACTTCAGCATGCAGCTCACCCAGAGTGTCTTTCAGGTATGTGTGATATACTCTCATTCAGTGAAAAATCCTAGCTTGTAGGTAACGTATTAGAGCACAAAACACGTTAGTGTGACATTATCAGTAAACATGTAATTATTTTTCAAATTCCTTCCTTTTCCTTTAACTTCTGACATTTGAGTGGAAAATTTCTCAATTTTAGCACTATAAATGTGTTAAATATGAACACGAATCCTATGAGAGAGAGAAAGGAGCATGAATCTTCAGAAGTTTTATTCTAGACTTGGCAAAAGAAAGATGAACATTCATTCATGATGGACTATTTTATTGTTTTCTTTAATAAAAGAAAAGCCTTGTTGCTTATTCACCTTTGCTTGGTTTAATTTCCATAATCCCTAGCTGGATTCTGACCTTTTTGGTGTGGTAGCTCAATTTCATCACTGAGTGCGGCATATAACGGATCATATTCTTTTCTCAGTTATACTCGTGCAGTGCCAAGCACATGAGGTCAGTGGGATTGTAGGGGTGTAACTGAGAACTGGTTTTGACCCATCATCACATTCGCTTTAGACAACAGATAGAGGCACAAGCTGCTGACATATAGATGGAACGCTAGGTAGTCAAAGAAATGTTTGATCACATTATAACTATGCTGGCCTCTGTATTCTTTACGGGCTCAGATCATTTGACGAACTTTTGACAGATGGCTTATTAAGAAATATTTCTTCTTTTTATGCATTTCCCAACTGGCTCTTAAATGCCCATTATTAGTAGTTTATTTTTCTACGGTAGTTCCTTGGAGTTGTAGGTTGCTCGTGATTACTACAGAAGTAATTAGGACATGACTGATTAAACAGATTCACCAGGTTCTTTAGTCCCTTGTGTGTACACAGCAGAGCTTACTTTTCCTTTAGGATGTTGGTGTGATAGCAGTGTCCTTAGACATAGTTCCCTTAAGATGTGATTTATTTGGTCGTGATCTTCTTTAAGTAAAAGTACACAGCAAGAATATCTGGATTCTTTTTTATTTTCTTTGAACTGTACAATATTCCACCCCAGAAACCACTAATGCAGCACTGGGGCAATACAGGTGTAAATAGGGTCTATATGACACCTTTGGTCTTTTTATCTAAATATGGCATTCAGATTTGTTTTATCTTTCCTGGAAGTAGATTTTTTTTCTGATGTAGCCGAAAGCAAATGAAATTCATGAGGATTAGCTTATCACACAACAGCAACTTTCCAGCACAACAAGATTGTGTGGGAACTACTTTGTTTATGGCCACTGTGCTTTAACAGTCCTTCTGCTCTCTGTAAAATAGTCAGAGGCTCCCACTGTTTCTGCATACATGTATGTGCTTCATCTCACAGATTTGTAACGCTGTGAGCAGAGCAAAGGAATTCAAACGCACTAAACCCAGCTTGTTGTAAGGAAGTTCAGCACTCCAATCTGTTTTCTTCCACCATGAGTCATCAGATACAGGAATCAACCTTTGGCTTATTCTTAACACAGAGGGCATAGCTTCGCTCCTGGCCTTGTCCAGCCATCTCCTCTTTCAGGCAGAGGTCAGCACTTTCCCAGACTGATCCCTGGGATGTGAGCTAAGTCTATAGATCTTCCTGAGAAAGTCAGGATCCACCAGCGTGCTGGAATGCCCTGAGGCCATAGCAGTGTTCTAGAGAACAGGCACCTCACTGTAGTGATGTAGTCTGTGTTTCACCAGAAATGATGAAGCCTGAAAGCTCCCTTTGCACCACTTGGCACTTTCGTTGTCATCCCAGGCTACCTTGCTCTACTGATGACTTGTCAGTCCAAGTGTGAAGACATGAGATGAAAATGATTATGAGACTACTCAGCTTATCATGAAATTAGTGTGATCGGTTCCAAGCCTCTTCCCTTTGTATTATGCTTCAGATATTTTCTTTTATGCGAATGATGAGACAAAAATAACAGATTGGGGAGGAGATAACTATGATTTTGTTCTGAACAAATTTAGATTCAAAATCAGTGACCCTTCCCCCAAGCAAACTATTCCACTGTCAGACCTGACATAAGGTTTCTCTGCTGCCAGGGTGCTGACACTTTATCCTGCAATTAGCCCACCTGCTGGTTTTTGGGTGTTGTGCCTTCCCTCCCCCCAAAAGCTCACAGGTTTGTTTTGGGACGTTTACATCTAAAAATTTCTCCAGTAAGTTGAGCTATCAATTCAGTTTTTCCTCAGCCAGAGGAGTTCCCTCTTTTCCACATCTGTTGGCTATGCTGGTGCTTCGTCACTCTGCAGCGGAAAATGCCAGACCAGTGTTTCCCCTGACACTCTCTGGATATGTAGCTTTGCAGCCCGATGGCTGGCACACTCCTGGGATAACATGCTTGGTTCTGATCCCTACTCCTACTTCCATCTGTGTTGTCTGTAACCTAATGTTTAAAGGTCTTCTTAAGAAGCTGAGGAATGAAGGACTAAATGCCGTCAGTCTAAAAGAAGGGGTTGAAGCCCAGCCCACTTGCTGGCTAAGCCCTCTCAGTTAAAGTTTAGATGGTAGTTTCTGTTTTGCTTTATAAAATGAATGAAAGTGTATATATGTTATGAAGGTCCTAATCCTTTTGATAAGTGTCAGGTCCCATCAAAGCCTTCAGATTTGGGGTCTTCCTCTGCATAGCCTTTACAGGTATGACCCAGGCTCAGGGCTGCTCAAACCCTGCATGCAGAGATGTAGAACTCTCTTGTCTAGGGAAGACAACAGCGAGAGATCCAGTAATGTGGCCGCAGTCAGGATTAGGCAGCAGGCAAGAAAGAACGGATTGCTATTTTGTAGTTGCATCCACTTCCAGCTAGGACATGCCAAATTAAGATTTAAATTAATAAGTGTGTTAAAATGCACAGGAAGACATAGTGTATTTCCCACCTGTGACTGTGGGGGTTTTTTTCCCTATAGAGTGCATGTGGTATTGTCAGTAGAAGTGATTTAGCAGAAATGGCGAGGACTCTAAAGACTCTTTTGGGCTGTGGTGAAGGATGAAATGCACTAGTGTTGCAAATTCCACAATTTCTTTCACCAAAGTTTTGGTTAACGTTCTCTTGGGTACTCATGCTCATGACTTCAATAGGAGTCATAGATTACATAATGAAGAGTGGAATTTGCTCTCTTATGAGTCACTAAAAAAAAAAGTTTAAAACATAATAGTTTTACAATTAGGGTTTTTAAACTTCTTTGTGAGTTTGTTTGTACTGTGGTTCACTCCATCTGAGGAACCCTTCATTTGAAGTGATTAGCTCAATAGAACAAGGGAGTTAGCTTGTAATTGGGAATATATTTCAGATTGAATCTGGATGAAAAGTAGACCTAAAAGATTTAACAGGATTCCTCCCAAAAAATATTTTAATATGGAGGTTGGTTGTAAGTGATAGTCTGTTTTGTTTTTTTTAGAGGTGGGAGGAGGGAAGGCTACTGTTGATTACTCTAACCCAAGGAATTTAAAGCTGATATCAATACAGACTGGACCAGGGTGACTCAACTTGATACTTTCTTATGATGTGATTGTAGTTCATTTCTTAAACTAAGTTTGAAATCAGTTTTTAATCTTGTTGTTATGGAATAAAACCCAATGAAGGACTTAGCTAGTGGGAGATGCCTCCTTGAAGTTTTGAACTATTTGCTCTTACTGAACTAGTGAGTCTTAAACGCCAGGAAGTGCTTCTGCTACTTTACTGCATGTGCTTTGATCCCCCTCCAGGACTACAGTCATGTGGATGAATTTGTGTTTATAGACAGATTTCTGAGCATCCAATATATACCACAGTCTCTCTCATGAAGAGACACATGAAGGGACTCAGCACAAGGATAAGTTTCAAAGAGCAGAAGAAAAAAAAAATCTATTCTGGTAATTTTATTTCAGATCATAAAGCAAATAGAGTGAAATCTGTGTAGAAGACTGACAGCTTAATAAATTCTTGCAACTCTGGTCTGTGAAGTTGGAAGTGAAAACTAAACTGTGTTTTTTGTATTTATCATATTTTAGTGCTGTTTATAAATTTTATTGCTGAATTTGCAAGTAAATGGGGTGGGGAAAAAGGTGAAAAATTCCTATTTCTGCAACTTGGAAATTCAGCTTGATTCATGAACATCAAGCTGGTTTGTTCAACTTCATTTATTGTTTCTAAACAGTGGGGGAAGTTCTATAAGCAAATCAATCCCGTAGTTAAATGTAAATTTAAAAGAATGGTTCTGATTTCAGTGGATTTGTGCACTGGTAGTCAATAGAGACCAGTGCATGAATCCTAGCATGGTAAAAGCATTTTCAGCAGTCTATTGATAATACAAAAGAAACACTAGAGTTCACCTTGCTTTGTCTCCTGGTATCCTTGAGGATCAGAAAATGAGATAAAATATGCATTTTGGAACATTCCTAAGTGAGTTGCATCATTTTATAGTGCGTAAACAATCTACAATAGTTTTTGATAACTACTGAGTTTTCTGATATAATACCTCATGATAGAGGTGTAAGCCTGACTACATACCAAGCTCAGGTTTGTTTCATGAGACATTCATTCGGCTGTCTTTACCCCCAAGAATCACTTTCTATAAAAATGTAAACTGTATCTGAACTTTTTTCTTTAATTCTGTCTAGTTAAAAAAAAAAAAAAATCACCTCAGATCAAAAAAATGGTGATACCAGTTTTGGCTGGTTCCATATTTAACACTTTTGCGAACAGGATTGATTGAAAATAGAATGAATTCTGTCTAAGCTTGGGCAGCCTTTGCAGATGTTTGTAGGCTATTACAAATCGCCGTAGTTGTAAGGGATGAAAATCCTCGGGACTGAGAAAGAAAGAAAATAAACTTGCCCAAATACTGTACTGTCAGAGGGACCTCTCTGGCCGTACAATACACACTGGTTTTTCTGAGCTTAACCTTTTGCTTCCTTTGTCTAGTTGCAGCTGTGCTGGAGTAGGCATAGTGACTGAAAAGGCATTAAAAACTGTTGATTAAGTTGACAGTGCATTTAGAAAGTAATGCTTCCCTACGGAGCAACTTTCCAACCTTTGGGAAAAATACTATTATCTTTTTCTAGTATTTTCCTAATGTTATAGTAGATTTAAATATTTTTTGTATCAGTGGCTCAAAAATTCCTAGGATATACATTTCCTTAAAATCTGTAGGTGTCAGAATAAAGTGTAGAACCTTTTGTGTTTCCTCTCTGCTAAATTCTCCCACATCGTCTTAGAGATGCAAAATCATGCAGTACCAGTGTAGTTAATAAGATCTGCTTGATCTGAAGGACGCTACATGAAATTAAGTGTTCCACTTGTATTGTTTGTTCCCACTAGTGTTCTGTTCTGTAACCACAGGATCACAACCCGTAATATTTCTAGGAGCAGTATGGGATTTTAGATTTCTAGTTGATATAAAAGTACTCATAATTTGAGTTGGGTGAAAAAAAGTGGCAGATCCTGACCTCTAAATTGTCTGCAATTGCCACATCCCCTGGAGGGAGAGAGTACTTTACTTTCTTGAGATTTATGGTGTTCAGAAATCCAAGACTTTAAAGTCCATGGGAGTTTTGTATGTCAATTAGTCTTTGATAACTATTGCTTCCAATGAGAATAAATTGAGATGCAACAAATAAGTTGTATTTTACATGCTTCAAAAAATTCGTTTCTGTTCAGAGAACTATTCTGATGGGCTCTCATTGAGACTACAGAAAAGAACAGAATATAAAGCAGTAACTCTGAAATAATTCTTTTATATGATTCTGGGAAACCACTTGAAATGATTACAAATAAACATATTTGTAATCTGTGGAATACTGTAGACATCAATAGAATTTCACCGATCTAGAAGTTACTCTTGGAAAAGCACTAGCTTGTCTTTTATTCATTATGTGTATCTTCTACATTGCCTAGTGGTCTAGGCTTGATTTCTTTTGCTTGCTCTTATTTCCACATTACCAAAGGAGCTTGAACTTGTATGTGAACTACTGTTTGATCCTTTCTGAACATCAGGCTGTTGTGTTATTCACAGTTAATTACTTATAAACCCAGGGGAAAACTGTCATTTGGACTTTGATTTTTGCCTAAAACTGAGAGGTCTGATTTTACACATAGCTTGAACATGTGTTTATATTTGGAGTTAGTGGGAAAGTTATTCCCTCGATTGGGATCAAAGCATGTAGTACCTTCTTAGATCAAATCCTTATAAAAGTAGGGAGTTGGATGCTGCAAAATGGAAGAAAGATAAAAATGGCTACTATTTCACTTCTTACGGTTCCGTTTGCTGTAAGTCGTTATTTCAGGGATACTTGGGTAATATGGTCTATTTACCATAGAATATAGGAAAGTAGCAGAAAGGGCCTTTTGGCTGACAAGCCTTTCTCATAGCAAATAGCCATGATGTATTAGGCTTGCCAAGAGGCACACCTGATGGAAGGGGTTTTAAGTTGGGCTTGCAGCCCTTGGTAATACAAAGGACACGTGATAACATCCCTTCCATTCGCAGCTATTATGATAGCTTTTTCTGCTCTCTGTGGTATAAACAGAGTCTTAATACAATAATCCCATTCCATTTCTCCGCTACTGTGGTGCATCCTCTTGCTCATGCTGTCAAAGATAAGAAGGAATGAGACTGGGGAGGTGGGGCTATTTTTTTTTTCCCTTGTACTGTTTTTAAAAATGATGCTATTCCCTTTATTATATTTTTGTAAGAGAGTACGAGAGCCTCAGTTAATCTAAGACACCATCTGGCCCTGAGAGTTCACTGACAGCTTCCATTCAACTGAACAACAGAGGTTGTAGCATAAAAGACATGGAGGACACCAGCCTTATATGCCAAGAAAAACACTATTTTCAGTCAAGCAACATATTTTCTGGAAACCTGAGCTGCAGCACATTCAGGAGAGTGCAGGTGGCATTTCTGCATGGCTTTTACAATGGACTTAGTTCTTGGTAATTCTGTGACTTGCATTTTATTTCCAACATACACAATCTTACTCTAAAAGTAAAAAGCAAAGTACACAGTTAACGTTAAAGGTGAGACTAGCTGCACCACCTATTAAGGGCATCTATATTTTCACAGTTTTCAGTTCCCTGTTGCTTTAAAATCTGCTGAACATTAATCATTTGAACTTCAACTTTCCAGGTGAGATGTGTGCCTCAGGCTAACTGTAATTATGAGGAAAATACACGTTTTTTTCAGAAAACAAGAATGAACAAAAGCACGTTATTTTGTTCTTGTTAGAAGGAATTCTGGCAACTTTGCTCTGAGAAGTTCCAGCAACTTGAGTGCTGGCAGCAAAAGCTCCTTTTATGATGCATCTTCTTTTGAAAACCTTTATTAATTATAACCATTTTAAAGAGATTACTACTAGAACTGTGGAAACGGTGAAGATATTTGCCCATGTTGAACGTGTCAAAGAGCAGAATTTGGCAGGACTTCCATCACGGTTTCACCTGTAATCTCCCACGTAGTTGCATTTGGTTGAACACTAGGTACAGTAAAGCAGACTATCTCCTGTGCTTCCTTGATGTACTCCAACAGTATGGCAGAGACTGTTTGACATGGATGTTGACGTGAAAGTGCAAAAGAGTGTTGATAAGGAGCCCAGGGAGGAGGGGACGGAGGTGGAATCTGGGCAGAGGGTGAAATGGTAAATGGGAAGTAGAAGTTGGAAGTTAGTGGGTGAGAAGGGATTAGGTGATGAGGAGTGGAAAAGGTGACACAACCTTGGACTGGGCAACAAGAAGACTGGGATCCACTGTGATATGGAAGAAATGATACATAGGTGGGAAGGATCAGGGGTGTATGGAAAGAGCTAGGCTTAGCTGAATCAAACCGTTGAGCACTGAGCTGTAGAAGACAGTAAATAAGGGCCACTTGTAATGCGTGCAGGTCAGGAAGAGAAAAAGAAGGAACAAGACTTGTGCTAAATTGAGAGTTGCCAGACAAAAAGGGAAATAAGGAACAGCTGCATTTGGAAAGGGAATATGGAAACTGGTCAGGGATACTGCCAACGGTGAAAAATTGTCATGGCAAATAGGGTGGAAACTCAGAGGGCAAACTGGAGGAAAGAGAGCAGAAGAGACCGAGAGTGGGTAGGAAGCTGTGTGCTGCATGGAGTGTGCTCTCCTCTGGAACTGGGAGCAGACCTGGGGGGTGCAACTTTCCTCTCCCTTAGCATGCCTTTGTAAAAAAAAAATCTCCTGTTTCTGTCTGCATGGCTGCCGACAACACAGCAGCGGTTCGCCTGCTTCTGCCAGTTCTGTTCTTCCCTTAAAGAGCAAAGCAGGGTGTTAAGTGGTTCAAAAGATATTAATGTGATGACTTACGCCACATGGAGATATGATGTCATAGTTTAAGCTTGCTTTTTTCCCCCAGATCTGAACTGTATCAGTAGGGCTTCTTGAAGAGTGGAGATAGACTGCTGTTATTAATTATGATACTGTCTCTAATCATAGGCACAGGCTACTTTAAACTTTACCTTCCCTGAGTTTTGAGCACATGACCTTGCAGTCTTGCTGATTTTATTTTACTGCAGGTCTGTGTATGTGTTTGTGCAATATGCAGGTGATTTGATACTACCCAGGCTCTGGTTGTGAAATACTCTTCAACAAATTTTATGTAATAATACTAGAATGCCTTCCTAATCATTTTAGGAAGGAAAACATTGGGAAGTAGCTAATACGACAAGCAGAAAGGTGGAGAGCTGCTGATTTCAGTGAGGTCCTAGCAGAAGCTGGCATGGTGGCAATATGCAATCACATACTGGTTATGTATGAAATCTAATCCACTTAAACTAGAATTAAAATAAATAATAGCGGAGAAGAGAGGAAAGGAATAACGGTGGAAAAAGGCTTGTATAAACAACTTCCCTTATAACCAGTTTGTGTTATTACATTTTAGCTGAACAACAGATATAGTCTCTTTTTTTCTGAATACAGAAACCAGATGGTTTTTAAAGCACAACATTAATAGCACTTATTTACTTCCACAGTGACAGTGCACATTTAAACAATGCATCTTTGTTTTCTTTTTCAAAGATTTATTGAAGTAGACAACTGTTAGTGACTCTCAGGAGCCATTCAGGGAGTCAGATTCAGAGTTCAATCTTGGTGAGGAACCAGAGGTCTGTTCTGACAGTCCCCTGAAAACAGGGAATGAGCCCACAAGGGCATCACTGGTGAGGTAAGGAAAGGTAGGGGCAATTCAAGACATAAGTTAATAAGTGGGTGTTCTTTTGGGAGTTCTTTCTGGAATTAAACATGCTTATTTAGTTTGTGACCCACCACAACGTTATTTCATAGTATATTTAAATGGTTTTGAAATCTCTTACATCGGCTTAATTATCTATC
The DNA here is from genome assembly GCA_013401275.1 of Pandion haliaetus. NCBI lineage: Eukaryota > Metazoa > Chordata > Aves > Accipitriformes > Pandionidae > Pandion > Pandion haliaetus. The sequence goes on along the minus strand of VYZV01040980.1, from coordinate 98,473 downwards.
AGGCAATACAGAAGCCCATTATATGCATTGTACTCCTGCTAAGACTTTCTTGATTGTTTTGTTTGGGTTTAGTTTTTGTTGTGGGTTTTTTTTTTTTAATTTTGGAGGAAAAGGTTATTACACTCATTCTTGCCATCAAGAACTTTTAATATTTTGATTTAATCCCTTATGACTAGAATAGAAATCCTGTCATCTGACAGTCTACCTCAAACTCTTGCCTGTGCTTTGAGGACCCAACACTGGCAACAGCTGTGAAGGAATGAGAGGACTAGGAGTGAGGTAGGAGGATGCATAAATAAGCTTTTCAAGCTGGGAGATTGCAAGCAAAGTTTGCCCAGGAACGTGGGACTAGTCATTCAACAATTCCGCTGTTGCTGAAAATTACCCATCTTTTTTTGATGTCTGCCTATAGGGATGGACGTCTTTTCTCTCCCCTTTTTTCCCTTCCTTCCCCCTGCTGTTTTGGATATAGAAGGAATGGGTGTTGTGCTTCCTGTAATGTACATTAGTCTGCTGAGCACTAGGTAAAAGTAATTTTTCAGGCCAGATAGATATGGGTACCTTCAGTGACGTGGGTGCTGCTCAATTCCCAGGGATACTGCTGCAGTTCTATCATCAGCTTAAGAATACGCAGGGGGGAGGAGTAGGCAAAGTGGCAGGACTAAATTTATCTCCATGGCAATACGCTGACATTTTCTGTTTGTGCGTGTGCAATTTTGTCAATTTGTATTTGAATAGCCTGCTAAGGCAACTTCTTCACATTTAAGAAGAAAAAAAATCACAATATGAATTAATCTGGGAAGAGTTTTGCTGAGTGATTGAACAATTGTGCTGTTTTCTCTGTTATGCCACTTGAAAATCTTGCTCCTAGGCTGTAGAACCTGCACTGGAGTAAATAATGTTACTGAAAATTTGCTATTTAAAATAAGCATGGTGGGTGGCAAAAGCTAGATGTTAAAACCTGACCGGTAAACTTTAAGCATTTGTTGTGCAAATGGATTTGGCTTCAACAGGGCAAGCATAAGTTTGGCACTAGCAAGTAACATTCAGAATGAGATGTCTTTAGGGAATAGTAAATTCCACTTTTCTTTTAGTGTTATTTTTCTAGGAAAGGTACTTTTATTCTATAGCAGGAGCTCTGCTGAGCACCTCCCATGAAGCTAAGAACTGACTTCAGTAAAAAGCATAATGACTACATGTCAGATAAGACAGTGATGAACTGTAATTCTTCAAAGAGTGAGAAGGAAACTCGCTTTCCTTCCGTTGACATGAGAAGCAAATCCATAGCCCACAGGACATTTAAAAGTAGATTTTCTCTTTTCAAAGGAGGATAGTACTGCTAACACAATAATTGCCTCTGGCTAGTTTCCTTTGAATTACTTTCTAATTTTTTTGTTAGACAAGTTAATTATTTCATCATTTAAATCACAAAGTGGTACCAATCTGCTCCATAACATGTGAAGCCTTTACTGTAACATACTCACATATAAATGTGAACAACCTTTTTTTTCCTTTCGTGTCTGATAAATATAGTCTACTCTGTTGGCTAAAGTTCTGTATCAGGTAAGCGGCTTGTTTAGAAATCTCGGAGGTCTGATTGCTTGATGGAAGGTTATGGGTTTACATATTCTTTAAAAAAAAAAAAAAAGTTGCAGTTGGGATGCCTATTTACATAAGGACAAAGTACGTACAAAATGCTAAAAAGAACACTAGTGTCCCTAAGCCAACTTTGCATCATCAAAATACTACAATTAGAAATCATAACAATTTATTACAAAAAAGAGCTTATTCAGGGTAACTTTGGTACTCAGTATTGGTCCTAATGTGCATTACCTGAAAAACATAAAGAAAAAAGCTTAGCCTTCAGGCAATTTTCTGTAGAAAAACATTGAAAGCAAAGTGATGAAATATTTAAAATATTTTAAATTTGAATTTTCTCTTTTTTAAAAAATACAAAAAGAAAAGAAGCTAATTGTATTTGATGATACATTATTCAAACACATTCACTTTTCATACTGAAGAATATCTGAAGTCTTGTGTTAACAATGAATTTTATAGTTTTGAAATTCTTGAGAGCCATGGTGAAATGAGTGATAAAGCCTACTGCTAGAACTGTAACCCTGGAAATATTTGGCTTTATTTTTCCTTTAATGACATGCAGGGAGGAGTTATTTCACTCTCTTCCACATTAGTGCCAGTAAACTTTTAGGGTTTCCTGTTCTGATACTGTGAACTGTTTGGACTTAGGCCTGGGTAATACTTATCTGGTTTAGAGGGGTTTTTGGTGGTTATTAAATGTTACCGCTTGGGTCCTATTGCATGTGTTTAATTTGAAGAGATTTCCTTTGTCTCAGGAGCCTGCTGGTGGAAAGTTTAGTCACTCTCAGCGTAATGAGGAATTGTATCATCAGACTACATTGTTAATGTTTATGGTCCCTATTTTTCGTTCGTGAGAATGCCTGCTTAATCACAACTGAGTGGTACCAAATAACTTCCCAGTTTTATTTTGGTTTGATAGCTTGGCATACAGTGCGCTTGAAGTCAAAAGATCCTGAGAAGGTTTTTCAATGGTTTAGGATCAGAACCAAGTTTCAGTGTTTTACCTGGAAAAGAAGAGGGCTGTATTCTGGCCCTTTTCTAGGGAGTATGCGATTATGCACTGTGCTTTGCTGTATTTGAATTAAACAGACACAGTTCTGTGTGTAACAGTCCAGATGCCACTCTTATATCTGTGTCACTTGCGTAACACTCCATTCTGCTTGCTCTTTATTTTTAAGGTATTTTTCATTTGGTCATGAAGATTGATATAGAAGTGTAGAAGACTGGTGTGCAATACTGCTGGTTTCACTATATTAGCAGGTGTAGCTCTCTTCAGAGGTAGGAGTTTCAACCCAGATCACCTATACCCTGGAAAGAATGCCCAACTCAAGGCAGCCTGCAAGTGAGCGTCGGGGAAAACTGGTCTTCTTGGTGGTAGGTGAGCTCAGGGGCAACTGCCAGAGAACATCCAGGCTCAGGGTGCTCATCAGGGTTAGACATAGAAGATTCCCTGAGAGGCTCAGTCCCGCAAGGCTTGGGGTACTCCTGTTGCAGCACAAGTCCAGAACTTTAGGTGGCTGGGAAGGTTTACTAAGAAAAATGTAACTGCCTGTGGGGTTGCTCATGGATTCTGAGGATTCAGTTTGCATCCTAAAATCCTCCTAACAAAGCCTTTTTGTAGGGCTGGCCATAAATATTTGCACAAGGTTGTAGGTGTTTGGTCACGGACATGATGAAAAGCTGCTGGGTTTGCCAGCCCTTTGACCAAAATGCACAAAGCAGAAATCCCACAGAACTGCTTCCTCTAAGACATGGAGGTTTGTTCTCTTGGTTGATTGAATGAGGTTGGGAGAGCTGAAATATGCTGCCTGTGGCAGGGTTGGAAGTTAGAAGGCACGGACTTGTGACTCTCATGCTGTCCGAGCAATGGTCTCCTGGGGCTGTATCTGGTGTAGTGACATTATCCACAGCCCCTTGTTGTGAGCTATGCTTCATGTAATGGTTTAGCCTGTGCTGTTCATCTCTCCTGTTCTGTTTTCCTGAGTGTACAAATTCATGCCAAATGTTGGGCAACATACCCACAGAAATTCATGCAAGTAAAATGGATAAAGAGTATGACATCTGTTGGTGCATGATCTTGATTCAGGTACAGTCATGGGATCCACAGTGCAGATTTATTAATTCACTCAATCTAATTTAGTCTGCTGGATATTTTTACAGTTGCTTGTGGGATTTAGTCTTCATTGTTTCATAATATCTGAGCAGCAAGTTTTACAACTAATTGTTCTGTGGTTATTCATATAACCAGTGTGTATGAAGAATTAAAACACTCTCAAATCCGTATCCAATTCTTTCCTTTGATATGTACATGAATGTCTTTCTTAAGTCAATAGGAGTGAGCCATGCCTAATACAGTTGTGGAAGTCTTTGTCGAAGAACGGGGGCCAAAAGTCTAAGTGGCTTTGAAAGGATTACACAAATTTGTAAAGGATAAGGCTTCTGGTGACTGTGACTACATGGGAAAGTCCAAGTGTTGCTTCCAGCTCAGTGAGGCTCAGAAGCGCTGATGTGTAGGAGCTGGGGAGATGGGCTGTGTGATGCTCCTCCTGGTTCAAATCTCCTCCCTGAAGCATCTGTCCCTGGCCATGGACATACATTGGGTACGGCCTCCTTGGCTCTTTGGCCAGGCTCAGCATGGCTGCTTTCACATTTTGATCCTATCGTCTGTGTTGTCTTGTCTCTCGGGATTTGGATTTTTTTACTCCCCTGTTACATTAGTTCATCCTATTGTCAGATAGCTAGCTTGGGGGGAGGAGGGGGAATTGATTCTGGCAGTCCTATTGACTAGGAAGAACATTAATTTCCAGATGGTTCTGCACACTGCTTATTGATTTGCATCTTACTTCTCATTATACTAATTTTGTAAGGCTTATTTGCATTTATTTTATAGACAAATGTTTAAGAGGAAGAATTATTTGGTTTTTTATGTATCCTTTTGATTCCTTATACAGTCATGATTATTTCCTTCTTCAGTCAATAATGAACATAACATTCTCTTAGAAATTTATTGAAACATTTTATAATGCCTCTGATTAGTTTAGCACAATCTTGCCAGTGCAGATTATACCTGTGCTGGATGGAATGGTGTAAGTGATAAATTTGATAGCAAAATTATTTTTGTCATGGTCCTAAAGGTAGCATAATTATCGAAGAGCCTGATGCTAAAATGGTTTCTTTAGATGAGAGACATCAGGATAACTATTTGCAGAGGGACGAAAGCCAACGATGAGTGAAGCAACCTCCTGCTCCACAAATATCAGTAGAATTACCCAATGTCTCGTAGGACCGAACTGCATTATGTTGGTCAGTCTGACTTGCAAGATTCCTGTCTTATGGGTTTAAACTTGTTTTCACTTTGCCAAGGGGAATACATCACAGAAGTACCTGTGAGTCAGCATCTCAGCTGGCTAAGGCCAGTGTTAAGGACCCAACAGTGTACTTCCTGCAAAACATTTTCATTTCAAAATGTGTAAAAAGGACAGAATATTTATTCATATATTTTAAAAAAAGGAAAAGAAAAAGGGTGAGGCACTTCTTGGTTTGTTGTTTTGGTTTGGGTTTTTTTTTCAAAAAAATTGTACACGACGGTGCAATTAGTTTAGGAAATGGTACTAATGCTCATTCAAAAATGCTTCTGTGGGGATTTAGTGCAGACAGAGCATACAGGAAACCTGTAGGCTGAAGAGGACTGCTCCCTATATGCCTTTCCAGTTCGTTTTATATATGGAAGTGACACAGTGTAATGCAGCTTCTTCATGCTGCACGCAAAAAGAAAAATGGAACAAAATGGTACAAAATGCTGTTGCTGATCTGACGAGTTTCCAGCTGCAGAATAATTCTGCTAAGCTTAGAATGTCCTCTGGCAAGTCTCAGCTCTCATGCTGTCATCAGTAGGAGGGCTGCTGAAAATTAAATGGATTAGGCAAAGCTAGCTGGTCCTCACCAGTGGGGCATGTGATGCCTTCTCCTGCTCTATTGTTCAGGGTGAGGAGGCATAGCTGGGGGTGGGGGAAGAGACATGCTGCAGCAGACTGCGCTAAAAATTGAGGAGATTGCTGGTGGTCTCTAGAACTTTCTTTGAACTGTGCTTAACCCTGGGGTCAGTGGGTCAATTATTATGCCCTGGTGCTGAACGGCAGATCAGTGGAGTCATGGGTGAGTAACGGGGGAAGATAAGGGTGTCACATGTGGGAAGCTTTCTCTGAGGCTTGTTTACAGCGCACGAGGCAGTGCTAAGTGAAGAGCTGGTTTACCAGAACCCACCTTGTCAAGCAGCGCAGCAGGAGCTTCTTTCAAGCAGGGTAACTTAGCTCACTTGGAGATCGATGGACAGCTGGATTGCTTCCAGGTCCGGGCGGGTTGTAGCTCGATGTGCTGCCTTATGCTGTAGATGCATGTCTATAGGGACCTACAAAGTCATCGGGAAACTGGAGAAAGGTTTTCGGTCTGTGCTAAAAAAAAAGCGATGAAGAAGCAGTTTACTAAGCTTTAGGACACGTCTATGTTGGGGGCTCAGGATCCTCCAACCTTCCTTCTGACACGCAGCTCTTTGGGAACCTGATTGGCTGAAGTTCATTTGCAAAGTTACAGACAGCCGTGGGTGTCCCCTTCCGAAGGCTCAGGAATCCCGGCACAGTCTATTGGAGTCATTGGAGCGCACTGACCACTAACTTACACGGCCTTTTCACTGGGTGCTTCCAGTGAAGGAAGCCTCCTGGTAGCCTCCCCCAGAGAGGGATTAGGAACGCAGTGTCCCTAGTTTACCTTCGTTTTTGCTAACGTAGAAAGGCACGGTGTCAGTAAGGAGTGATGGAATGCTGCGGTGCCCTGCGGAGATGTCATACCGCTTGAGAGCAACTGGAGCGCAACCATGAGGCTCAGGTTCCTGCCCAGGTCACCCCCTCCGCTGGAGCTGTCTGGAGGTCAGCATCCCCATCCGCACATAAGGGTCTCTCTGCTGATAAAAGGCTACCGCAGACAAGATATGGATTTACAGTGTGTCGCTTATTACAAGCAGATACCCTAATAGCCACTGATGGGCTTACCCCCATGAATCTCTCTAACGCCTTTTAAAACCGCTCATGCTCTCGGTCTCCACAACATCCTGTGGCAGTGAGCAGCACAGATAAAATGCACGGTATAACAAAACCGGAACAACAACAAAATCTTGGGTTTGGTTTTTTTTTAGCTTTTCTGAAAAGTTTTAATTTGCGACCTGATAAATTCACTAGGTGCCATCTATCTCTTATGACTTTATAGATTTATGACACGTCCCTCATGAAACACTTCTTTCCCAGGAAATTTATAGCAAAAATTTATAGCAAATCATTAGATACAACTTACTTATCATAAAATGAGCATCAGTTTCTGGATTAGCAACTCAAATAGATAATTTTTAGTTTTTAAGAAAGCCTGTTGCATTATAATTGTTTCTGCAAGGAGCTCTCTATGTAGTTGTCAGGTTAAGTAATTTTTTGAGGACTTAAGTTTTGAGCTATTCCAGAGTTCATTCTGTAGCTTATAAATATTATGTCTTACTTTTCAGCTTTTGCTTCCACTGGAATTTTAACAAAAGGAGTAAGACATGCCAAGCTCTCCCATTACAAAGTTAGTACTAACAATGCTGTACGTCCATCACTGTTGTCAATCCCAAATAACTCGTAGTAAATGATGAAAGGAAACCACCTTTTTGGTGCATTTCACTTTGCAATACTTTGCAGATAGTGTTTTTCTGATAAGAAGTGAGACTGTATTCGTGAGTATAATTCTAGGCCATGGAAAAGTGAGAATATCTGTCTTGTGATTGCATTTCCTTTCAGAAGTGGAGAGGAAAAAACCCGAGGAGATGCAGAGGCAGGTCACTAGTCCCAGCCGGGTATTCTTGTTCATGCTGGTTCTTAGCTGCATTCTTGTACAACTCTCTGTGCTTAGGTAAGGCAAAGCAGGTTGGCAGGCAGAGAAACTGGGAGTTTCATGTAAGGGCATCTTAGGTTCAAACTTACGGGCACATGTGCCACAGGAGAGCTGTCTGAAAAACAAGTGTAATTTATATTTAGTAAAAAAGTAGTGTGTGGAAACATCCACACTTTTTTCCTTGCTTTTTGCCTATAACGGAGAGCGAGAAGAGATTCCCTTTTTTCCCCTGCACTGGGAAAAAAAAAAAGTGAAAAATATTCCAGTATTTTCCCCATATTCTTAAAAAAAAAAAAAAAAAATTGCATGCAAACTTAGAAAACTAATGTTTACTCTCTTTTTTTTAAAAGTGACCAATTAAAACCATTTTGGCATGCTCAGGGAGTAAAATTCCACAGTTCTATGTAGATAGAGACAAGAAGAACCTGAGGTCAATACACCAAGCAGCAGAACTTCTGTAAAAAGGGTTTTATCATTGCCTAAATCAGTTCAAGCCAGTTACTCAGTGAATCTATACTTCTAAGTAAAAAAAGTTGTTTTTTTTTTTTTTATGATGCAAGGGGAAACATGTTTTCTTGAATGAAGAAAACAAGAAATGCCATCATTTGGCATTAAAACCTTTTGCATTTTCCCTGGGATCCAAAGAGTATTTCTTCCTGTCATTCCCTTTGACAATTTTTCCTTGGGCTGATGTTTCATAATTACATCACCAGGGGAGAAAAACAGCCTCATAAGCTTTTTTTTTTTTTTTTTTTTTTTCAGCAGGAACATCCTTTAAGGGATCATCTGTTGAAAAGAGATTTTTTAGAAAAAGTGGCATGAAGTTTTTAAGAAGTAAACACAAGAAACCATAGATTGTTATCTTCCTAATAAATGCATTTTTAACACTTACAGTTGTGCTGTTTTGGAGAAGAAAAATTTAAATTTTCTGTGATTAGTAAGGCAGGCAGTGAATTGGGAGCTCAAAAAAGCTGCCCTCTGTTTGCCCTGTTCTGGTTTCAGTTTGGTTAAATATGCTGCCATTCCTGCTGTGCGTGAAAATGACCCCCCTTCAGTAGCTTGGGACCTCTCCCATGCTGCTCCCTGAGCTGTTCCAGAAGATTTAAGAGCAGACCCAGAGTGGTTGTGTTGTACACTCATTGGGTCTTGCATGTTAGCGGGGGGGGGGGGGGGGGGGGC
>VYZV01040980.1:40514-89757 GCA_013401275.1 Pandion haliaetus | reverse complement strand
GGGGGGGGGGGGGGGTTGGGTGTCGGACCCTTTCACTTCATAGTGACTGCCGCCTTATGCGGTGTAAAGGCCATCTGACAAATGATGTAGTAAACAAGCGCTCTTCGGCGTTTTCTGGCTTGCTCTTTTCCCTTTATGCCCATGTAACAATGTGGCTGCGGATGCTGATGTTCAGATATAAAGGTCACTTTTGGATTTTCTTTTTTGAGCATCTCGGGGGGGGAGGGAGTTGAATAGGAAGGCTGAGAAAGACCCGAATGTGCATATCTGAACTGAAAGTTGGTGGCTGAATTAACGTCAAGGACATTAGCAAAAGAGTGATAGGAAACATACATGAGGCTTCACGCCTGGAACTCACCACTACTTCCAAGAAATGAGCTCAAGCTGTGAATTTGATATGGATCCATATTTCAAGCCTGTAATAGTCCAGAGGTCTTTAGCTCTAGGGATTTGGTTTAGGCTATTTCAAAGACAGAAGCCAACTGAAAAACTTTAGATCTGGGCTAAAGTTTAAAACTAAACAGTCCCAGAGTTGAATGGCATTTGAATTTGGAGTTATGGTTGGAGCCAATGTTCACCTATAAATACAAATTCACTCATAATACAACACAAAAAAGTAAGATAAAGATGAGAGAGAAGCTGCAGTTAAATGAGAAACAGATTTGTTGCTAGCTCAAATGAAATTAAACGAATATGGGTGCAAGCCAGCAAATGTATTCTATTGTGAGAAAAGATGTTTAATTTCCCATTTTGTGATAACATTGAGAAACTAAGTAGGGCCACGGTATGAATGTTCCTTCATGCAGCACTTATTGCTGAGAGCTGGCAACATATGAAACCTTCCTATTCTAGGCTGCTTGCCTAAAACATCCCACCCCTGCCTGCCCTCTGACTTGATACTGCAATAGCTCTTTTGAAGACTGTCAGATATGCCTTAAAAAAAGAAAGTCTGCAAGATAATTACTAGGATTTTTGTACTTACATGTATTTAAGATGCTAGCCACAATGTGCGGACATTTTGCAATAAAAGGCATGTATGTGTTTTAGCAGTGGGTGCCTTGTAGTATCAGCTCTTGAGGGCCAGATGTAGAAATCTTTGCCTAAATATAAACTTTGTTGGACTTAGAAAACAGTAATTTTTAAGTAATAGAGTTTTACCTAGCCTACACGAAGAAGATAATATATTTGCAAGCCATAACTGAAAACGAAGGGTGATCTTTACCTGATGTTCTTCCTCCTATTCTCCTTCCTTCCTTCCCTCCCTCCCCAGTATTTATTCCTTTTTTTTTTTTTTTACCAGTGATTATTAACTACTGGATTTGGTGCTTAAACTGTGCAGGGTTAAAAGTATAGCTTTCCTCATATTTCTGAACTTTCTTCCATAAAAAGCTTAGGAAGATGATCTCTAATTTCACTTCCTCAGCATGAAAAGTAAAACATCTGGTTGTCTTAGTTTCCCACCCCAGCAGCTGACTTTCAAGAGAGCAAGTAAGCAATGACATGCTTCAGATTAAAAAACAAAAATCTGCTATGTACATGTTGGCATGGGAGAACAGCAGTGCGATGGAGAAAAGCATACAAGTTTCTATAGCACTCATAATTACAGAGCATAGATAACAGCCTTCAGTTAACACTTTAATATACCCTGGCCCCCCGCTCTATTTTTTCTGGCCATTGTCAATGGAAAGTTGATGGTAACAGCTGGTTGGGGATTCCCCTAAAATGAATATAACCAGCTGCTGCATGCTGGTTCTTGCTTCCCCCTTCCTCACATACACGTACTTTGAGCATGTGTCTGGGACAAGAAAAGGTTCTGCTGTTGGGACAGTTATGACAAGCAGAGAAATCAGGAGGGGCTTTCAGCAGGACATAGGTTAGAGTACTCTGGAAATAACTCTTTCAGTGCCAGCTTGCTTCAATACTGTTCATAGTGGCCTTAAGAATAGGGAAGCTGGAGAAGGAGGCTTTGTGGGCTCCCATTTCTTATCAGGTAACGTCTGAGGCCCGGTAGAGGATATGACTTAATTTACCCCCTTCATCTGTTCCACTTACTTGCACAGTGAAATTGAGCATTTTTCCTTTTTAGATTAATTTTCCAGGTCCCGTTCAATGGCCAATATTAGTATGATGACAGCTGCAAGGTGATATTCTGTTTACTTCAACTTACTTGTTGCTAATAGTGCTCAGCCAGGACAAGATATTCTTCACCAGTGTACAGTATCTTTAAGACAAAAACTAAGGCTAGTGGCAGAGGAGAGGTACAACCGTCTACCAGTTTTTGTGTAATGGCTGTAATTTTAAAAACATTGAATTGGGATCCTCTCAGTAATCTTTTGTGACCTATTCTTCATTGACAAATGTCTTGAAATATACTTAAGGTGGGATTCTACTATATCTGGCTCTCCATAGAAAGCCTGGCTGCTTCAGGACCTTACATTGTGTTTCTGTGTGGAAGTCAATCTCCTGGAGAGGGTTGGAGAATTCAGAGGATCAAAGGCTAATTACTCAGGCTGGAAGGTACCTCTGGGCCAACCTCCTGCCCAAAACAGGGCCAGCTCTGAGGTCAGACGAGTTTGCTCAGGGTTTTTTCCAGACAGGTCTTGAAAACCTCCAAGGCTGGAGATGGCATGGATGCTCAGGCAGGTTGTTCCTGTGCTTGACTGCCTTCACAGGGAAGATGTTTCTCCCTACTTCAGGTTGAACCTTCCCTGTTTGAATTTGTGTCTGAGGTCCCTCACGCTGCCAATACTGTGAAGAAGCTGGCTCATTCTTCTGGATAACCTCCTTGTAGGTGTTGAGGAGATGCTTTTAAGTTCCCTGGAAGCTGTCCCTTCCCCAGGCTAAAGAATCAAAGCTCCCTCAGCAAGTGCTCTAACCATCTTGATGGCCATCCACTGCATTTGTTCCAGCTGATCAGTGTCTTGTGCTGGGGGAACCAAAACTGCATGCAGTATTCTAGACAAAAGGCATCCAACCTCTCTCTTCTTGTCCACAGAGGCAGTCATTTTACTGCAGAAGTCAATCAGGCTGGTCAGGCATGATTTGCTTGTGGTAAGTCCGTGCTGGCTGCTCCAGTTGTCCACCTTCTGTGCCCAGAAATGGTCTCAGAGAAGACTTGCACTGTGATTTCCCCATGAACCAAAGGGTGACCATCTTATAGCTTCCCAGATGGTCCTTCTGGTCTCTTTTGAAGGTGGGTGCAAGATTTGCCAATCTCCACTCATGAGGGACCTCTCTCAATTTTCAAGAGCTTTCAAATATGATAGAATGAGACCTTACAAGGGCATTCACTTACATGAATGTGCCCGCTATGATCCATCCTTCCTCTAGTTTCCCCTGTCATTACTAATATGATAATACAAGAATTAATAAAGGGGGAGGGGTTGGTCTTTCTGTTCCACAAAAGAGTCAGAACAGCATGCATTTATCCTTCATGAAACTCTTTATTTCAAGAGTGTTGAGTGACACTAGGAATAAATTTGTCTACCCTGCTCTGGCTTATTTCCTTATCTTGCTTATATGTATGATAATTCAGTCACTCTGGCATTCTACAGGCTCTGTGAAATGCCAGGCAAATAATTTATTCATTGTTTTGCTCTTCTTCCTTTCCTACATGAATGGTTTCTTAATTATAAAAATGTAACTTGGAGGTTTGTCTGCTTTTGCATGAATTTCTGCAGGTTCTTACTACTATGGCTGACAGTGTTAGCAGTGATAATAAGATTATCACTAACGAGTTGGTAGCTTTATCACTATGCATCTTCCTTGATTTGCTAATACAAAGCAGATACCACCTTTGTTCTGCATAGCTAACCCAGAATGCAGCCAAAATCTATTTTAATATCAGAGCTTTTCTGTTTATTTGTGTATTTCCTTGATTTTGATCAAAACCACAAGTTACCATCTGTCTGAAAGGGAAACAGCAATTAGCTATGCTAATTACTATCTGAATTGCAACGTTTTGTTTTTCTTATCATTCCACCATTTTCAGTGTAGAGTGAGTATGGTGACATAAATATTGTCTCTCTTCAGTTAAATAGAAATGCTTGATTTATGCAGTCATGCAATGGGTTCAATGTAATGCTGATATTGTAATAAATTCACAGAATGATTTGTGTTTAACAAAAAAGGTACGAGCATAGGAACAATTTGGGGGGACTTGAGGTGGGGATTTACAGCACGTTTGATAACACTCTGGTAACTGCTTGTTAGGTATATTCTTACCTTGCAATAGCGTATACCTCATATGAAGTACTTTGCACTAAAAGTTGGGTTACTGTGAGACAGGAAGATCTATTCAGCCCTTAGCTGGCTGTCGTGCCACTGGCATGCTGAAAAAAGGATTAACCATCTTCTAAGTCCATATTCCCAGTCGTGCCATGCAAGGAATGTCCAGGTAAAAGAGAGGAACATCTGCTATACCGCCTCTCATCTGTGCTACAGTCATCATTACATGAAAAGCAGCTACAGGCTTTCTCAATGACCTGCACCTTCTATCAGCAGAACAAGAAATGACAGCTTAGATTCTATGAGAGAGCACTGAGAGCGCACACTGACAGCTCTTACAGTTTGTGCTGCCATGAAAACAAAATGGATGCATGCTTCTAAAGACAGCAAATGCCTAAGGTAAATACAATAGCTGTTGACCGAACGTGAAGGACATACTAGTTACAGCTGAGCACGAGATGAAGTGTGACTCATCTCACATCTGAGACCAAAATGTAAGCTTGCCCTGAGTGGCAAATGTTTGATTCAAATTTTAATTGATTTTTTTGTCATTGCTCTGTATCTCTAGCTTTCTGATTCGGAATAAAAACTCAGAGTAAGCACCAAAACGTGTAAGAAAGGCTGCTCTCTGAATATTTTTTGCAAAACCAGAAATTAAAAACTCAGGGTTTATTATATTCCTGCAGGTTAAAAACCTTTGAATACATGAATGTTTTGGCTAAGTTTGCCTAGGCAACAAAACTTTCAGTACTGACCTAAGCCAGCCTTTCACTCCTACTGTGATTTGCTCATCTCTAATGATAATATGAGTAGGCAGACTAGCATAGAACAGGTTTAAATCCTCTTAAGCTGTAAAAGGAAAGGAACCTAAGGATGTCTGGGCTGGTTTCTTTGTCGGAGACAGAAGGTACACACCCATCTGGACTGCATCAGAATATCTGGGTGGAGAGGGCAAATGCGTTTGCGAAGTCTTTCATGAAAGATTAAATGTCTGCCTGCTTTTTCAAATATAGTCATAAGAAGGTGCCTTACTTCTATATTTGCAATTAGTTTGAAAACTTAAGTTACTCATTTGTAAGCATGGCTATAAAACACAGATTTCATTTTGCAACAACAAAAAAAAAGAGGTTTCAATATTTTATTTTGATTGTAAGCAGAATAAAATCTAAACTTCTTGAATATCCTGTTGCAGAAAAGCAAGTCTCTGCAACAGCCAGAAACGTGCAGCCCTCATGACTGTTTTAGAGACGGAGAAAATGCAGGTAGAAAGAAACTGAGCAATTTGTTTTCCATGAATGAGTGGGGTTTGACCATCTTTCTCCTGCCTTCAGAATTACACTTTCTCACATTTCTGCTGAATGCTGGTCTCTTCTGTGATGTGATAGGAGCTTTCACCCGGCGTGGTTTCTGTTGGAGCAATTTGGGTTAGCAGGTGGTTGTGCAGGAGAAGAGCAGAGCAAGCCCTGAAGGTGCACAGCGTGCAAGGTGGGAGCGACATCCTGAGACGCATCGTCGGCTGCTCACTTCCCCTCTGCGGCAAGGATGCTTCAAGGGCACAGCCTGGCTGTCCCAACAGATGGAGCACCTAACAATGCATGACTTTCTACTGCTGGTGAACATTATCACCAAAGTGAGCCGAGGCAACGTAAACAATCCACCCAAGATTAGCCTGCTGAGACCTGATGGGGTTTTTTTCTGACCTGAAGATGCCTCTTTCTGTGCCCTGGAGGATGCTCTCCCTGATTTTCTCAACTAAATTTCATGCTTACATTAAAATCTCTACAGGTCCGCCTGCTGCTGCATGACTGGAAGTACTGACTATCAAAAAAACCAAGTATTTCCCCGCTGCCAGGAGGCATTTTCGGCTCCTTTAGGAGGACCTAGAAACAAGAGAGTAAGAGACCGGCCTGGCCGTGCTTCCTGCATGACCTTGGGTTGAGACGCTTAATCTCACAGAGCTTCCGTTCCCCTTCGCCGCCCCCCACCCCCTCCCCGGTAAAATGGGGATAATAATAGCTGCCCGTATCGTTGGGGTAGTGTGAGGATTAATAAGCTAATGCCTGCGAGGTTCTCCGGCACCCCGCTGACAAGGGGCTGCCTGAGTGCCGTGACAGAGCGCAGGAGTGCGGCGGCTCGAAGAGCGCGAGTCGTTCACTCTCCAGTGATGATTAGGGAGAAAAAAACAATGATGAGAGCAGGGCAGGGAAGACAAGAGCCATAAAAGCTGAAGCAGCTGCAGAGGGTGGGCTGCAGCGCCCAGCAAGGCTAGGAAATATCTTGTTTGCCCACGGTGTTAATCTCACCGGTTGCATGTGTGTGCGTGCTGTAGAAGTTTGTGTAATAACCTTCATCCCACACCCATGAGGAGATCTGGGTGTCTTCTGCATGCCGGCATGCATCCCACATGAGACTGGAACACTTCAAGGCAGTTCATCCATGGTAGTGGAAAAGGCGGGGAAGAGACATGGAGTAGCAGAAGACAAGGAAACCAGAACTACTGGTTAAAGAAGTTTGTAGCAGAAAGGAAGTTTGCAGCCTCTCCCAAGGCTTGTACTTGCGTGTGCCCAGCTAGGCATAAAGGATGGCATAGGTGGGGTTTGTGGATGCGGAGAAGGTATCAGCGTAAGCTTAGCTCAGGCCAGACCTGATTTTGAGACTGTGACTCCTAGAGGCATGCTCATGTACCTTTTGTGGGCCCATTGTGCTTCTCTTTATTTCTTTTGATGATTAAATTGGTTTGGTTTGAGGGGTTTTTTTTTCTTCTTCTTTCCTCCCCAGTAACTGATCCTAAAAGGAAAACAATCTTTCCACCAAGAACTTACTCTATTAGCTATCAGTGACACAGAATAACAGTTTATATTTTATAAGAAATTATTTATATTAAAAGTCTCATATGTCAGAGTATCCGGTGGGAATTTCACCTTTTGCAGAAGATTTGCATAGCTTGAGTCACACAGTTACTGAAATGTTTTTGCATCTGTGTGAGCATAGTCAGGGCCTGATGTGAAATTTCTTGTGATCTAAATCACTCAAATGTCAGTCTAATGAGGATCCAGAGGCCAGTAATTTATTTTTTTCCTTACGCCTCACTATAGCCTAAGGATGAGACACTTCCCTCATTTCTGCTACTTGGAGTATCAGCTGCAATGTGCGATCGCAGTGCCCAGCTGGAAAGGCAGAGCCCCAGGCTGGCCTGGCAGAGCTGGTGCACTGCTTGCAGCTGAGCAGAATGCATGTACAGATGACACAAAGAGAAGAGTATTGCAGTGATGTGCCTGACTTCATGCTCAATGAACCTCTTATTCATGGCTGTGATCAGCGGATGAAGCATCGTTTGAATGTGGAAGGAAAGACCTGTTACCATACGGAGAGCTGGTGATGTGTTACAGCAGGGAGACTTTTGCAGGTACTACCACTTATTCTGGAGGGAAATAAACACCTCCCTCCTTCACTATACTGAAGTTCAGATTGCAGCAGAAATTATGGTGGAATAACAGTAGTACTTAGCAGATGGATCTAGAGCCAGACCTGAGGGTTTTGCAAATCCTTATGTTATTAGGCTCTCATTAATAGCTCTTTAAAGTGTTAGTTTTCTGGTCCTTTAAAAATGTTTTCTGTAAGCTGTTCAGTAGGATGATGTCCTACTGCTTTTACTGGGCTTAGTAAAATACAGCCTGACTCAGCTGGGACTTCAAGGTTTTTAGTGCAGTGCAATAAAAAAAAAAAAGAAACAAGTTTAAGCACTTAGGTTTAATGACAAATCACAATTAGTACACTTAATCTCTTTCTAGCACCTATAAAGCCTTTGGTCAGAGCCTGACAAACTTCATGGGAGCACTCAATGATTTCCCTATTTACATGCTTTTGAACAGCAATATCATTATAGGGATGTCTTAAGGGAAGGCGGGAGTGGTCTATGTCCATTCTGTTGCTACAAAAAAACCCCTTGTGACCTTATATGGTATGAGTATCTATAGTTCAGCTATAAATTCTGCTTAGCAAACAAGCTTATTTTATTTTGGAGAGGAGGCAGAGCGAGCCTGTGCCTACCTGATTTCATGTAGACCCACTGAATCTCAGTAAGTCTCCCACTTTTGATGCCAGAGACATTATATCACAACTGAGATCTTTCAAAATGACAGGTAGTTGTGCACATATTTGACCAACGGGGTACATGTCTTCATGCATGTACCAACACCAAGTATATTTGTCCATTTTTGCAACTTTCTTCGCCTACTTTACAGCCCTATGATTCAGGCTTTAGGGGATATTGGTAATTTGTTTCTATCAATAAGAAAGGAGCTAAATGCATTTCAGCATTGCTCTATTTTTTTCTGGAGTCTTCATAGACCAAATAACTCATCAACAGTTGGGTTCCTTCCTGTGTAAGATGTGATGAGAAGTGATTCATTTTCATGTCTGATTCTTGATTTATTCAAATCAAGATTTTATATGGATGATTTCTGAAATTGATTTCTTTAGCAGAAGCAGTATGGGAACTTAAAAATATTGCACAGACTGAAGAGCAGCATTTTCCCAGTTGTGGGAGAAGGTGTCACTAAGCTGTAATTTATTTGGTTGGAATCACTACACCTTCCTTGTAGATGAAAATATGCACAAGAAGATCAATCCTAATTCACAATACACACTACGGGTGTATGTGAAACAAAAGCAGCAAAAGAAGTCTTCTGCTTAGCCGTATGCTTCTTTGGGGATGTGACATGACCGCCATCAAAATGCGCTGAAGACTCTGGTTTTGTGGCAGGAAAAAGCCTGCACGCTCATCCGTTTCTACAGGCGGCGAGGTGACACACTGTCTGGGGGGACACAGCCTGAAATGCACAGGAGATGCTGGAAGCTGAGGCCAGCAGTAAGGCTGATCTCTGCAAGAGTGTGAAAGAAAGGAATAGTCGTGGCTGGAGATGAGAGCAGGCACCTCTGATGTGACATGGGGGGCTTGTGATAACCCTTTTTTTTTAATAAAGGAGTGCTGAATGCACGCTCCTTGCTGCTCATGCAAGGCTCATGCTTAACAGTGAGATCAGTCATCCCTGCTTTGCTGTTCTTTTAGGCCATGCTAGACACGGAGAGGTAGAAGAAAGGAAAACATGATTTATTCACCCAGAAGCAGGGAGTGGAGGTCTTCTGGAGGCTGTGCCCTCCCGGCTGCTGGCTGCCCAGGAGCACCTGTTTGGACATCGTGGGAAAAGGAGCCAGGAAGCCAACTGTCAAGAGGTTTTGGGGATGAGGGGCTGATCCACGGCACAGTGGCTTGCTTGTTACACTCGCATCTTCTGCCCCATCCGTAAGTCCACCTCTTCCAAATTACTGGGGCTTGGCTGGAGGCGTGAGTCTCCCACAACCTGATCCGTGTGAGAGTGGCTGGGTGTTGCAGACCACTGGCTGGAGGGGTGCCAGGTCCTGCTATGCCTTCGTGGGATGCTCTGGGAGAAGGACCTGCTGACCCTGGGTCGGGCACAGCTGCCCAGCCCCACCGAGGGCTGAGTTTGCAGCCGCCACTTCAACCCTCCTGTAAATCCCCCCCTTGGCCACTGTAGCCGCCTTTGGCAGCCGTACAGCTCTCAAATCCTTCTCACCATTCTCTAACAACCATGATGAGGTGCCAAAACATGGAAGCTGAAATCCCTGCGTTATTATTCTCCAGCAAAGCAGACTTGCAAGGGGACATGCCTTGAAAACATCTGGTGGTGGGTTGGGAATTAGGACCAGATATGGCTTTACAATGACCAGATTATTGCACATGTAACCACTGCCAGCAACAGGGAAGTCCTTGTTTTAATTCCTCCAAAACCAAAACAGAAAGCACATTTATTTATTTTTTTTTTCTTAGCAAATGGATGCCTTTGTCTGAAGACTGTATCTTATTCTGGG
Source organism: Pandion haliaetus (assembly GCA_013401275.1). Taxonomy (NCBI): domain Eukaryota; kingdom Metazoa; phylum Chordata; class Aves; order Accipitriformes; family Pandionidae; genus Pandion; species Pandion haliaetus. Next base: position 79,638 of record VYZV01040980.1, on the reverse strand, counting down.
TAAATTGAGGAAAGAATCAATTTTCTATGATAAGCCTGGAGTAAAAATAAATAATTATTTCCTATATCCTGCAGAAATTACATGGCTATGAATGTCACTGTAACAGTTAACATTTCCAGTTTACCCTCCTCCCAGTGCCGTGTCTCTGTATATCAACAGCCAAGAAGGCGAAAGATGACAGATACCGGTTTAGTAAGAGAGTCTCTAATGAGAACAAACACCTTAATGAGTATCAATGCTTCCTGTAAGAAGAAAAAGTACTAATTCATCTTTACTGTATTGCAACTTTTCAAAGTAGATAAATAGGAAATCCATGTAATACTGATGTGTTTTCCCTAAAGAAAGGTGGACATTACTTTTTTTTTTAATAAAGCCAGTGACACACCATTGAGCGTTGGGGAATTTGGGGAGGGGGCATTTTTATTTTGCAGACCTTATCAGTCTTGCTCTGTAGGAATACTGAATCTCTACGTACAGTCTTTACTGTTCATAATTTATGTCCTTTAGGTGCTTGCAGCTTCCCCATGCCAAGATTTTGTCTGATGTTGGTAAAGATTCACCTTCTTCTGACTCTGAATAAGAAGTTTTCCTTGGAATAAAGGATCTGACACTTATCCTGGAAGACATTCTGTCTCTACCTTATGATTAGCTCATTTACCTCAAACTTTCCCATTTCTTCACGTCCTTCCTTGACAGCCTCACTTGCCCAGCGAGCCTTTCCCACTAACAGCTCTTCCCAGAATCGCAGTACGAAGGGAGGTATGGTATTGGGAAACAGAGGCAAGTTGCCAAGGTAGCCTCTTGTCACGGGAATGCATGTGTTGGGTGTTCCCAGAACTGGAAAATACATTGGTACTAAGGAGTCCAAGAGTGACATGGAGATCTGGAAAGAATTGTCTCCCATATTAGTGGCCATTTGGACCTGTAAGAAACTAAAGATCACAGTCTCTGTGAACTAAATTAGCTAACACTACTAGATTTGTCTAGAAGCCTGTAGAAGATACCAGTGTGTGGCTAATGATCTGTAGAGGTAATGCCTGTCCATTCCTAGTTATATGCATAAGTATGAAAAGCTTAGCTCTTATAGTAGAAAGGCCAGGCCAATGCTGCACATTTTTGCTCAGTTTTAGTGACTTTGTTCCAGTCATGCTACTGTCCCGTTTTTCCTTGGATTATCTAGTCCAAAATTCACCAATAGCGAATTCACGGAAAATAAAATTCCTAATTCTCACTCACAGTAACGTTTGTGCCAGAAAGCCTTTGCATGCTGACTGAATCAGAACAAAATACCTTTTGTATTATCTCACTGATCATAATTAACTCACAGCAGGCTTATCTAGTACCAAAGACAGTGAGCTGTTGCAAGCCCCTGTGGGCAGTTGAAAGGGAGGAAGAAATGTCATAGAAAATTCTAAATAATACAAACCTTTGAAAAACTGAAACATTGATAGATACGACACATTTTGGGGTGAAAACCTGACTCTTTCCAAGAAAATGCCTATCCTCCTCTCAGTCCAGGACTTTACACTTTAGAAATAAAGTGGCGCTGTGAACTTCCTACCAGCTTAAAAGGGACTCTTAATGTTCAGCTGCTGAAAAGAGTTTCTGCGTAGGCTCAGGTGGAAAAATGGTAGAAGAAAAAGGGTGTTATAGAGGATGAACTGTGGATGAGAAAGGAGAAGCTGCATTTGTTTGTCTTCACTAATGTTGACCATCTACAAATAAGGGCACTTCCCACTGGGGATGCCACAGAGCAGAATTCGGTTTTTGGATTGTGGCACTGGAATGATTCTACACAAACCATGAATGCAATTTCAAAATCATGGGCGTTTTACTGAAGAACAAAAAAAAGCAATTTGTTTTCTGAGACAACTAGAATCAGAGCTGGCCTCTTGCAAATCAGTAAGAGTAGTCCTCCTAGCTCACCCGTTTGTGTTTCTATTGTATTATAGTAACAAGAAATTGTATAGTACATTCTGATATAGAGGCAGGGATCTTCCAAACCCACAACATAAATCTGACTGGGACAACTTTCTATAAAATTTTAGTGGGAGTTTTCTAATTCCATTACAATCCTTTGAAAAAATCCCACTGAAGACAAAAAGCTTATTTTTAACTTTCGAAAACCTGAATTGAAGTAATTTTCTAGCACTATGCTGTATTCCAGTAAAATACACTATCACGATAAAGAAGAAATAATGTAATTTTAGCCTTATCTCTATATTTCTTGTCCAGCATTATTATGCTAAGGAAGAAAAAGATGACAGAGCAAGAATGACAAAAAAAAAAAAACCAAGAAACTTTTTGTTATATATTATCTAAAACAGCAAAAAAAGATGAAATAAAGTTTCTGTTCAGTAAATGATTTATACAAATTACCACTTAGGTATTACTTATTGTACAAAATATTAAGAACCTCCCGCCTGAAATATTTCAGGCATGTTTTGGCTCACACGACAGAACTTTTTTGGGCAAAGCTTCAGCTAGTTAAAATGGGCAAAATGGTTATCTTTGTTCTGATTCTTTTATGCCAATGAAGTGTTTGAAGACCCAAAGAGGACTTGAGGGGCTTGTTTTGGGGAAAGACATTTCCTAGATGCAGGAGGCTTTGACCTCTGATGTGTGGTATAAAGTATAGCTCAGCTTGAAAAGAAGGTGATAAACTCTTCTAGTTTTTAATCCCATTTCTTTCTGAGGAAAGTATTTAAAAGACCAGCAGAATTCTAGGTGTCTCAGATGCTAACTATTGGAAGCCCCTAGTTTTAGGCTTATATTGCCTTACGCTACTTTGAGATAAAATAGATGTAGCTCTGTTAACATTGTGCAGTGTCTTTTGTCAGAAGTGCCTATAAATGAAATCTTGAAGCCATAGGAGCTTTAGTTATCCAGACTTAAATGCACATGTTGTTTAGATGAAAAGCTGGCATACTGCAAGTTTCCCATTTAATTTATGTAGAGTCTTCATTCAACCAGCTGGATTTCTTTTGCTGAACATTATAATACTCACTAAGGAGAGAGCTGGAGCCAAGAACAGGAAAAATAGCTGGCCCAAAAGAGCAAGTTATCTAGACTGACAAAAGGAAAATGTAAATACCTTCTATTGCTGGGTGAGAACCAAGTTAGAGCTGCTTGGGATAACCCAAATGTACCATGAAAATGACTGCCAAACTGTAACCTTCTTTCACTCCTGTTCATCACATGCATGCTAATGTTCACTTACAGGGTTCGGTACTTTTTAAGAGCTCAGGAGTAAGGAAGGACTATTGTTGTGGATGTATTTCCTATGTGGAACAAGGAATATCTGGAGAGAATTGATCTCTGACCTGTATCTTGAAAGTTGCTGGCGAGGTTTATGAGTAGTTCAGATAATGCCGCCCAGCACACCTTCTATTGCACAGGCATTTGGCCTAAACTAAGGTAAACCATTGTATTTTATCTTCTGCCTGACTCTTCTAGCACAAGAGTCCTAGGAACTGGGACTGCGCTTGTGGCTGCAGACACTCATGGTTCTCCATCTCTCAGGCAGGTCCTGACCTACGGCTGTACTGTGCCTTTCACCTTGTGTCCATGGGGGTTTTACCAGTAGCCTCTTATGACAGGTCCCGTGCAAGAGTTTTTGACTCTCCAAATAAAATCTCAGCTAAATCTCCTTCAAGACTTTTTCTGGAAACTAGAAAAGCAGTTTTGCCTTTAAAGAAGGCATTTTGGTTTGCTGTTATGTTGTGTTTGGAATATTGGAATGTTATGTTTTAAATCCTGTTTAAATTTGTTCACAGTAATAAGGTAAATCATGGCACAGTATGATTTAATATTAGCCATTTTAAGAAATCTAAATTTGATTCACATTTTTAAGTGAAAAAAAGTCATGCAATTACCTGTGCTAGCACGAGTTCATGGGTGCCTGAATTAACAGAGCAAATCATCATATGATACCAGTTTTCACCCTTGACAGTTTTCCTGAAAAGTATATATTAGATCTTGCCTAGGAAAAGGTTAGATCTTGACTTAGATCTAACATGGGCTCTTCTTAACCCCATCTCATGATAGCAGTCCAGTTGGCAAGATGGGCACAATAATAATGCATGTTGCTGAGATGTCCTTCTCTGACAGGATGTCAAAAAAATGTTATCTATTGCTTGGAAAACATTCAATAAGGAGTTTGGTGCTAATTGATTCCACTAACAACTTATAATTAATTAATAACTGCTCGATGCATGACTGAGAAAGCTGTGTCATTGCTGAGAAAAGCAAGAACGTCTGTCTTAGCTCATGCCATTAACATTTGACATTAGACTGTAGTAATTTAGGCCAGCCAATTTAAATATTCTGTACATAAATTTTTCAAAATCTTTTTTTCCATCTCACATCATCTACAAATGTATTAAAAATTATTTTATTCACTGACTCACAGGATTATTGTGCACAGACTAAATGCCTTCATTGAAAGGAGACCGTAGAAATGGTGATTAAAGTCTAGTACCTGGCTCTGCTTCCAAATTGTCTTTTAGATAGAGGGCATATCTGTTTTCTTTACCAGGAAAATAATATGCTTCATAATAAATAGCCTAAGAATGTCATAAGGCAGCTTCAGACTATAGATACTTTTGTTTACATTTGATTCATTACTCTGTACATTTTTACCACTTTATTTTAGAAGCAGCTTGGGGAATACTCTAATGAAATGGATAGATAGAGGCAGTAAGAAAGCAGAGATAGGTTGCAATTTTAGTAAGTGCAGGGAAAAAAACCCATAAACCATCTTTTGTGATTTTAAAGGTGAAAGGGCTGACAAACTAGACAAGATGAATAACAAAGAGTGGGTACACGTATCTGTCCTACTAGTTAAGAACAACAGTGAAGCCGAGCATATGGATAAGGGTTAATCTACACTGTAAATGGGTTTGCAGTGTTGGCATATGAGACTGATACCTTTGTCATCTGACATTATCATTGGCATGAACTTACATTCTTTTGGGGAAACTCCTCCCCAAAATAAATCTGAAAGATTTTAGTATACATATATCTCTGGCCATACGTTGTAACAGTGGCATCACACAATTTTCCACTTTAACTTGCATGGGCCTAAAAACATCTTCTCAGACTTCTCCCCAGCCAGCAGTTCATTGACTGACCCACCCTGAAGCTTAATTTCCTGAAGCTTGTTGTAGTGATTTACTCTCCAGAATGTTTTTCCCTGCGTATCATTTGAAATAAGATTTACTGTAGGAAAAGAATTGACAAAATAACCTACTATTATAAAAAATAGCCAGGAAAATACTGGCAACAGAACAGTCTTAAATTCTAGGGTTCAGGATTATCTGCAGGTTTGTTATACAAAAGTCTTCTTTCCAGTCTTTGCCGTGTGGGTGTTCATAAATCATTACAACATCCATCTTATCTTGTGCAAGTCTGACTTTAAAAAGAGAAAAAAAAAAAGTATGAAGTATGCTGGAATTTTCTTCCAATACAGTGTGATCCCAATCTTACTGGATGTCCCTGCATCAGAAAAGCCTCTGCTAGATTTATGGTACAACAGATATGAAATCAGAATCAAACCTCTGGTTTCGCACCACAAATATTGATACTTTTAGATTTAACGCAATATGTGAGAAACCCAGGTGTGAACTTCAGTTGTCCTATGTCAAAGTCCCACCAAGGTAAATCTGAAAGATTTTATGATGCAGATATTGTTTAGACACTAAACTTCAGCGCTGTTTCATTGCACAGCGTGTTCTGAATTGCAGCTCTCATTTCAGGACTTCAACTTCTTGGGTACCTGGAACTTCCTTCCAGTTTCGTGCTGCAGGGAGGAAGGGGGCTGTTGGGCACTCTCAGGTGGGGAGCCTTTTACGTCAGCAGTACTTTTGGGAGAGAGTATCCTGGTTTCAGCTGGATAGAGTTAATTGTCTTCCTAGTAGCTGGTACAGTGCTATGTTTTTGAGCTAGGTATGAGAAGAATGTTGATAACCCACTGATGTTTTCAGTTGTTGCTCAGTAATGTTTAGTCTAAAGTCAAGGTTTTTCAGCCTTTGATGCCCAGCCAGCAAGAAAGCTGCAGGGGCACAAGAAGCTGGGAGGGAACAGAGTCAGGGCAGCTGACCCAAAGTGACCAACGGAGTATTCCATACCATATGACGTTTTAGGAACTGGGGCGGGGGCATCACCGCTCGGGGTCTTCCGGGTGCGTCGGTTGGCAGGTGGTGAGCAATTGCGTTGTGCATCACTTGTATATTCCAACCCTTTTATTATTGCTGTTATCATTTCATTAGTGTCATCATTATCATTATTAGTTTCTTCTTTTCTGTTCTATTAAACTGTTCTTATCTCAACCCACGAGTTTCAGTTCTTTTCCCGATTTTCTCCCCCATCCCACTGGGTGTTGGGGGGGAAGTGGGTGAGCGGCTGCGTGGTGCTTAGCTGCTGGCTGGGGTTAAACCACGACAGAGAGTCAGCAGCATAAATCAGTGCAGCTTTGTTTGTGCTCAAATGCGGATTTGCTGTTCATCAAAACCTGGCATTTTAGCTGTCATTTTCATTCCCGTTGTTTTCCTTCCAAAATGTAGGTCTGTAGATTGTAGCTGGGGTGAAAAGTCTGACCTTGATTTTCCTGCAGTCCCCAGACTTCAGGCACTGCCATTTATGAAAAATGACTTTCAAATGTGTAACAGGTTTCTGGGAGTTCTTCATATGTCTATATTTTTGAAAGTCCTGTTAGGTTGTATTACCTACCAAGATACAGCACATGATGCTGTGCCTTCCTGCTGCTGCTGTCCTGCTTAGGACTTCGACCTTGTTTCTTGCCATGTGCTAGTCATCAAGGCACTCTGCCTTGGTTAATGGAAGTGAAACTAAGGTTTAATTGCAGTGGGTTTATTTTTCCTGTTATCTCACCAACATGTAAGTGACCTTTGCACTAAAATTCCCTTTCCTACTTGTAACACTGGCTTTGTGAGACTTCTCCATGCTTATCCACTCTCCATCCAAGATTGCGAGGTCTCTGGCCTTGTCTTTCTTTTCAGCTGCTCAAAATGTTTCAGATTATTTGGTTATAAAGAAGTATTTTTTTAATCTTTATTCTCTTTCCTTTTTTCCCCAACATGGTGTGTTGTTCTACTTTGGAATAAAATCCACTTCAGAAATGCAACTTTTTCCATGGGGAAGAGGAAGAAGTCTAGCTTTTGTCACCTCTAATCATAAATGGTGCTTCATCAGAACCTCCCCTGGCTTCAGACACCTTGTGTGGTTTCCATTGCCCAAATGTCCATGTCTTGCCCAGGCCACAGCAATTCTGAGTAGCTCTTCTGGCCGTTGCTCTGTGAAGGCACAGATCCTGTGTCATATCCACCAGCCCAGCACACATAGCTTGGATGCCCCAGGCTTATAAATCGGCAGTAGCTGTCTCTGGTTGGCAATTAATTGCTCCCCTTACGTTTAACCCATGATGACCTCCACTGCTGAAGACCTTCATAATGTCTACTGCAGGTTATAGCGATCTGTATTTTCTAGCTCGTCTTATGTAGATAGCATTTTCCAAAATCTTGAATCAAGTGAATTTGAAAAAACAACAGTAATCTTTAAACATATTTTGGGGGAAGAAGAATAACAAAGAGGCCAAGCTGAATGGATGAAAAACACCGAAGAAGCTCAGATTTTAAAATGAACTCAGTGTTTGCTTCAGACGGAGCAAACAAGTGAAAGCCTACCGCATAGGGGGCATTACATGCAATTGATGGCTCTTGTAGGACTACATCACTGAATCTAAACAGGCATAGTAAGTGTTTTGCAGCTGGTCCATATTCAGCAGAAAAAAAGCGGACATTTATCAGTTCCACAGGGCTATGTTAGTGGTCAGGGAAAAAGTTTGAAAGGGCTTGTGTTGGTCCAAAATTTTGGAGCTATAGGCACACAGTAGTATCTACTGAGATTTTTTTTGTCAAATGATCCAGGGTGAGCATATACCCAACCCATACAGGTTGGGATTTTCACAAGTGCTGTGGCACATGAAAATATGACTGTGATGCTAACAACTCTCTTCACAAAATTCTCGTAATACTGAGAAATAAACCCTGAATTTGTAGGGCTAAACATAATGCTGATGCAACTTAAGTTTAAAGCAGTATGTTCCTCTGTAGCATCCACAGCTGAAAAAATTTCCTTTCATGAGCAGTCAGCAGCAGACACCCAGTATTAGTACGCTTGGGAGAGTATTTCCCTATGCCATGGACTGATCACTGAGAAAGACAGCAACAAAACTTCAGTCTTCTCTTTGGAGCTTGTTCCCTGGACCCAGAAGAGAAGCTTGGAACATGAAAGCTAATTATATTTCTTCTATAGCAAGTATTATGTGTTTGACTGGCTGCTGTACAGTGTTTTAGAGAACAAGCACCAATGACGACGCTTCAAAGTCTTATCGCTATCCTCAATGACAGGTGCAGTTGGCCTTGTTCTAGTATCCTAGAGAAACACGTAGGTGACTAATCCAGATAAGAAGCATTATTCAAGTTTATTGGCAGCATTGGCATTTCTGGTGGAAATGTTTGAGGTTTTAAAATATTTCCTAATTATATCATTTATGGAGGAGTTATGCCAGTTTTACGCTGCTGAGAAATCCTACTGAAGGGTAGAGTCCCACTCTTGCTGGGCTCCGTGGTAATTTTGTGAAGAGCGCTGGTTTATATGGTTCATAGTCTACAATGGCATTTAACCCAAAAAACAGTTTGCATGTGGTTTTTACCAACGAAGACCTAATGGTTTAAGAACTATGTACTTTGGAAATCTGTATGAACTCTTATTACTGAAATTGTTTCTTTAAATGCCCAGATTGCCAGATAAATGTCTATTATAAGTAAACATGATATGACATAAGACGCTCCTGGACAGAATTGTGTTCATTTTATCTTGCAACAGTGATTTGGCACAGCTACCATCTGGTCCTGACAAAATTAAAACCTAACCATGGCGCTGGGCATTGTTCAAATAGCCTTATCCTGGTCACTTGGAATTACAAACCAGCCTGTAGATCTGGTTCTTTTGCCACATTGTTAACAGATGTTTTAATTTAAAAATGTGAGAATTTAGGCGTCTCTACAGCATCTCTAAACTGATAATTCATATCCTTTCTTGCATGCATTTCTCTGAGAGACAGCTGCGGACTTGACTTTAGAGCTCTTCATGAGAATAGACTGCTAAGGTTACACCGTAGCTTGCATGTCCTTCATTATCCCAGTGCAAGTGCTGAAAGCTTCTAGTAACAAAGGGACATTTGGTAAACAAAGGCCTTCTGACTTGTATGAAGAGCAGATCTGCCTTTTTGTCCTAGTTAAGCACAATGCGGTAGCCAACTTGCTATTTGCAAAGAGCCTGGGGCTGGAGAACCAGAGAGAGTCATGTACTTTCTCCAGATGATGTTTAAAAGCAAAGAGCAGCGGTTTTTTTGGCTGGGACAGTGGCCTTTCCTCTCAAGTTTCGCTGTCTTACCTGGTCACTGCTGCTGTACAGCACCAGGGATTTCTTCTGTCCTGTGCACCGGCGAGGAAGGGGTCATGGTTCACAAGTTCACCCACAGTGAAAGAGAAGCTGGTCCTTTTAGGCAGGGGAGTGTTACTCCGTCATCTGCTAACCACGCAAACTCTCATTAGACACAAGCAGCCATGTATTTGTTCTCTTACTTGATTGAATTTTGACAATTAGCCATAACATTTGTGCAGGTTGGTGGCAACCTTTTCGGGTTTGATTTATTCTCTACCTCTTCGCTAATCACAATCAAGTCTTTTTTAGTGGAAAATTCCTCTTTCATCTCTGTTTTCATGCTTCCCTAGAAAAACGTACTTTTTTTCCAACCAGATGTAATAAGAAAGAGAAATGTTCTTCTATTTCTAGTCTCTTCAATTTTCTTAAACTTAAGAAGGTGAAAAAACAGAGATCTACTTAACTTCTGCAGATTTCACTGGTGTTATATTTAATTAATCCTAGCATTTCAGTCACCTGAGCCTTTAGAAATGTAAAGGGCCTGAGGAAGCAAAGACTTTCATTTACTGTTTGTGTCTTTTGTAATTATGCCATTTGATTTCCCTCGTGGCCTCACAGTTTTCCTTGACTCTCTTTTTCAGGCTGCTTGTGGAAAGGAGCCCACCAAGCAGGAAACAAAAGAGCAAGAAACAATGGTCAATGAAAACCAAGTTCTGAGAAAACAAACCCAGTATTCTTTCTTACGGGTTGCAGCTAGAAAAGCAACAATATTGAACACCTACCTTCTATGCTTCCATAGCTTCGGGTTTTCCCTCAGAAAGGGAGGAAAATACTGGGCAAATAACCTAGCAGGTGTTACAGTTTCAGGTGAGATGCTATTTCTATACGACTTAGCAGAAATAGTGTTATGTGAGTTATCCTGCAGGAATAAATTGGTGGTAATCTAACATCTGAGGAAAAGGAAGTGTTGCACATGAAAATGAAACCGGGTGAGAAGAGGGGCTTCCAAGTATAAACCTAATGGAGCATTATTGTCACAAAATAGAAGAAATGGGGCTAAGTGGATTCAGGACGCTACATTTGCACCTTTGATATGAATGATGTTGGAACAGTTTCCTATCAGTTGAAGAAGGGACCCAAGATATGACTCAAAACCATTTTGGTCCTGTTTGGATCTTGATATTTCAGATCAACTGTTGTTAGATTAATTCTCAGTACAAGTGTATCTAATTTATATACTCAGTAATGGATATCGAGAAACACAGAGGAAAACCCAGGGACCACAGTGTTTTAATTCTACCTGTGTGTATTTTATGTTTACATGCTCCTTCCTCCCTTCAGTAAATGCATGCTTTTCCTTCAGTGTAGGATATTGCTCCCTCTCCCTACTCCACATGCTCTTGCTTGCTGGAGTATGTTGCTGAACTACTTCCATTAGTATTGTTGTAAATCACAAGGACAGCTAAGATTAGTTCGCACTTTTGGAAGAGGGATAGTATCCAGTTGGACATACTTTTATTGTCATTCTCTATGAGTATCATCTGGTAACATCATACACATTTGTGAATTGTAAATTTTGTAGACGTGAATGGGGTATGAGAAGCATCATTCTTTATGATTCCCTCCAAAACAAGAATATTTTATCTTGAAATAGAGTGACTTTTCAGAGATAAAAAGTGTCAATAAGGGTCTTATTTCTGAGAAGAAAGCTTTCCAAGCGAATAAAACAAGAGTCTGTTTGTTGGAATAGAAGTTTTTTGGAAGTAAAGCTGATTTTAGCAGAAGCATTGCAGAATAGCACAGTACCTGACAATTATATTTATAATCTGTGGCAAAGTGATAAAATATCTTCTTAAAGGCAACCTACTTTGAGTTATTATTGTTTAAATGACTAAGGTCTGGACTACAGTTTAAATCAGCTAGTACTTGGCTAGAAGACCTCTGAGTAGTTCCCACTCCTTCAGCAAATATACCCCTCTCTATATAAATACAATTTAGTGAACGTTCTTCACATTACTTAGTGCTAACCAATGGTCTATCAATAGTCTTGGTTCTCCTAGACTTGGAGCTGGATAAGGTGCTCCTTTCCTGTCCCGAGCTGCTAGCATTTTTTGTGTGCTTCATGCTCAATGTTACTCCCTGTAAAACTAATGGGTGTTCTGACATGGTGGAATGAGAAAAGGTCTGTGCCCTCCTCTAAAAAAAGGTCTAAAGCTCGATTACTGGGTAGCTGAATTGCTCCACATACCTGTAGACATGAGAGTACGAGTAGACAGATGAAGGGGATGCTGGGGCTTGAAGTACAGTAGCCTTCCAGGTGCCCCAGTTCCTGCTCCAGGGTGAGAGTAGCGGGTGTTGACAATAAATTAAAGCAGCGTAAGGGCTGCTGTCTGCTGGCTAAAGAAGTACCCTAGTGCCAGATTGCACCAGAGTGCTCTCTGTTTGGATCATATCCTTGTCACCCTCTCTGCTCGGGGTAATCCTTGACCCTAGCAGGCTGATAATGGGGGAAGTGGATGATCTAGAATTTGCACCCCGGGGATTTGGGGGACTTGTTTTCTTTTTGGTGCCATTTTGTCTCCTTTGTGCCATCAGAATGAAGAAGAGAAAATGCATCAAGTGTAGGGGAACCGATGAGTTTGCAACAAAAGAGCAGGAAGGGTCTTGGGTTTAACTGTATGAATTCAGTGCTGGAAAAGAACTCAGGAGATCATCACAGACAACCTAAAATAAAGTAAGATCACGCATAACTTGATGAAGAGTTTTTTTGCTGACTCCTAAAAGCTTCGTTTGAAGATGCCTTAATATTTCTAATGGGCTGTGGAATTGCTTAACAGCATATCCATCTGTTGAAAACTCCACCAATTTCCTTTGATGAGGTCTCTAATTGTCTGTATGCCAGTTTCCCCATCAACAGAATGGTATGCTATAATCAGGAGTATTTTTAGACTCAATTATTCTATCTTCAAAATGCTTGAGATCGCCTGTTTAAAAAAAAAAAAAAAATTCTAGAATCTGTTTAAATATCATATTAGGAGGAAGGGCAATAGAAATTGTTCAGTCACTTCCAAGGATCAAATGCTGTAAGGCAGCTTCTAGAACTGGATTTAGAGGGATAAAAGGGAAGCCCAAACACGACTGCTGCTAAGCTTTGGAGCTTGCTGTTGTATATCTTTGCCAGTTCAATACTGTCTAGGCAGATTCCAGTTAACCTTGTCCAATTCCTGGGCCTCAGGTGGCCTCACCAGTACTGGCAGACCAAATGACGTGCTCCTACCTGTCTCAGGCTCATGGTGTCAACACAGGAATTTTCTTGGGGTCCTGCGCCTCTTTCAGTGTTAGGGGTGAACCTGTTCCAAGGGTGCATTCGGCTTAAATAGGGAGGGATGGGACCTTGCTGCTCTCACTGAGGAGGTTGGAGGATGCATAATAAACGTGTTTTGGCTAAGAGAAGACAGCTAGCTTGATGCTCATTGCAGCTGTAGGAAAAACATGGAACTGAATTTGCTCTTTCTGTGCTGGGTGGCATTAGGTGACCTAAGCTCATTTTTCCTCACGTGTTCGCTAATGTTGCTTTCCAACACTGATCATTTTTCAAAAGTGTTGGTTGACTTCAGGTATAACTATAAACAATGGGAGCTGTGCTTTAAAATCTATGAAATGTTACATAGTGCTGAAAGTATTCTGAAATGCTGTCTCCCAGGTCACACAAACTGAGTATTCAAAGTAGCGCATCTTATTGATGTGAAATCTCTCTGGGAGTAATCCCAAGTTTATTGTCCTGGCTATGGCAGGGCTTAGGTGAAAGGAGCATCTCTAAATGTAAGAAAGCAACCGGGAAGGCTTGGGACCTGGGGTTTGGGGCATAACATCCCCCGAGTGCTGAGGTCAGCCCAACGCGGCTCTCCCGTGGTTTGGAGAATGAGGTAGTGAGCTCTGGTTAGAGGAGTCTATCCATGCTGATCACTTTTACTCAGAAATGCTGTTGGCACACTAACCGACTTTGAGCGTTCACCCAGAAAGGAGACATGGGTTCTTAATTTTCCTCAGCCTTGGGTGCTCACCTTCTCGCTGGGGACTACTCCCACCCTTTGGCCATGCGGAGCCCGCGGGGAGGCACCCTGCAGTGCTCACCCTGAAGCCAGGTAAGTCCAAAGTAAATGATGAAAACCTTTGGGTCCATGCCACTTTTGTCCTGCTTGCTCTCACATCTTCTCATGTTGATTATTCCTGGGTATTTTGTTTTTCTCTATCCCTGCTCCTTCTCACTATGTATTTTGCACTGTTCATCTTGAATTGATGGGGTGGTTTTGAAATGAGTTTGTCAGTCTGTAATTGAGCACAGACTTTCTGCTTCGGGAAGAGTTGCAGGGAAAAATGCTAAAGTTAGGGAGGTCTGGAGCATAACCACACAAATTGCTACGTCAATGTTTGCAAGACATGGACCATAGTAGACATATGCACTGTATGGTCACATATTGCTTATGATGGTGCTAAAACTGGTCTTAAAAGGCTCTTTGTTTTCCTACTTCTCCATCTGGAGTCTGAACCCTGAGACTGATAAAGGGCAGGTGGTGGTTTTGGGCTTGTTAGGACACAATCTGCTGGCTCAGCAAGGAGTTGATAAATGACTCTACAAAAATAGTGAATTATTCAGTAATGGAAGTGAAGACGACCAAGCTTCCATTCCTGCGCTCAGGTCATGGCACTGGAGCACTTGTCTGTGTATTATATTGCACTTTTTTATGACAAGGAGCGATGAGGTCTGTTTGTGTATGCACAATTCAGAGCCCCTCACCAAGGCATACTAAATAAATATAATAGACTTGTCATGGGGAGCACTTTTGCGGTTTGTGACCTGTTTTTCCTTTAAAACATATTTTCCAAATGTGAGATGAGTGGTCTGAATGAATTTAGGGAATAGCCTATACTGTTTTGATTCTTGTGAGCACATAGTGAATCATTCCATCAAGTTTGCAAGCCAGCAGGATCATCACCACAAATGTACAAAAGGGAAAAGCAGGGAAAAGCATGAAAAGCATTGCTCTCCATGGTTGCAGTGTGTTGTACTAGGAAGAGGCTGCACTAGTGTGGCATCTTAAAATCTAACAAAAAAACCCCAGGAGTGGAAAATAGATGATAAATTGCAAGAAACAATGAAGGGAGCTTAACCAGTTGGGTCTTCCTCGGTTTTTAATTAGATGCTGTATTTCTGCTCTTGGAGGGGAGGCACTTGTCCTTGGCAGAGCTGGACTGAGCAGCACAGGCGTGTCTGGGTAAATATATCTCTGTTTAGGTTTCCCCAAAGTTTTGGGGCTTGCCAGCTGAGTTGTCCTTTTTTTTGGGAGGGGGAGAAATTTAGACACAAGACTGGACCTTCCAATGCCAAAGGGCACAGAAGAAGAACGGTGCCTTAAGTTTCGTACAGAGATTCTTGCATCATGTTCAACACCATGCTACATACCCCAGTTAACAAAGCTTCTGTGGCTTACATACGCATAATTTGGCGTGGCTACATAGTACCTTATATCAACCAAATGTGAAGTGTCGCGGTCTCATGGCCATTTTCTCTGTCTTCTGTAAACAACTATGACCAAGTGCTGCCAAGTCATTACGAGTTGGTTAACTAGCACTCTGTAGGTGGAGTCTCAGAAGCAGTTATTTATGGATGGATTTGAAATGAAGAATAGGATGCTGCCTTACAGACCAATGTTCGCCACGTTACGTGCATAAAGACCTGCACACAAGAGAAGAGAGTGGTTTAGGGGAAGTTCGCTTTCAAACCCAGTGTTACTGTGTTTGTTACTGGACAAATTAAGGAGGAAGAGCTTTCTGTGTGTCAGTGGGGAAGGAAAGAGTTTAAACGGCTGTAAAAGCAAAAGTGGAAATCTGGGCAGGAGGGATATGAAGAAGATGGTGGCGTGGTCCAACCAACAGATCAGGCTATGACCTGAAGCTGCTGGATTTCAGAGGATTTGTTCTTCCTTGTGAGAAGAGGAGGAGACAATTCTTATTACTTCCAGAAGTCACGATGAATCCAGAGACAAAAATCTTTTCCATGCCTCCAGTCTCTTAAGGAGGGGTATCATTAAACTATCAGATTGATGTCAAAACTTGTTCCTTGGCAGGCAGATGCACGTTCTGTGCAGGGAAGTGGTGTGGGGAAGAATACGCTGACTATTGCATGCTCAAAAACTCCTCTTGAACGAGGAGCCCCGTTCAAGCCCTCTAGCCCCAGGCACATTGCTAGTGGTGATGAGATTTCTAAGTGCCATCTTTGGTATCGGGATTTTGTGTCCGTAGTAAATAACAAACAATTCAAATGCCAAGAATGTTTATCATTAGGAAGGGATTTTTTTTCTCTCTCCTTAGGTTTTACCAGTCTGTGAGAATCAATCACGAGAATTTGGAGATAACATTTGCTCCAAAGAGACGAAGATCAGTGCATTCCCTTGGCTTCCTTTATTAGCTGAAAAGGGTGGGGGAAGGAAAATAAGCATGTAGCTTAATAAGAAATAAAAACCAGTTTGTGAATGTGTGTCTGGTCTGGCTTATTCATGACTGTGATACACATGTAAAATATGCTGGTGGTGCTACATAGTCAAAAAAGCAGCTTGCCAATGCTGTTGAATTACTATTTATTTCCTTTTAATTCCACTGGGTGTGACATTTATGTCTAAATACATCTATTATTTTGTTGGGACTTTTCATTAGCCCTACTACAGCCCTGAAAGGTTATTTAAGTTTTTGCATGTGGGAATGACCAGCTGTGAAGACTTTAGAATAGAAAAGGGTACTTTTATATTTTGACCTGACTTGACTTTGTTTTAAAACAAGTCTTTTTTGCGGAATAAATGAAACCATATATAATTTTACCCTTTTAAATCCTCCTTGTCTTCCTTAGGGGAAAATACAGTATTTTAATCGCCAAGTTTGCCAAAAGTAAATGCTGTCATGTGGTATGAGTGATGCGATAGGCTCCTCTGACTAGTTTACGTATGATGTAAATAAAAGATGCAAAGGACGTCAAGGAGCCTGGTGCAGTGTGTTTGGATTATATATGCTTACATTTTGTTGAAAAAAATCAGTGGCGTGCCGTAGAGTTTAATGAGGCCTACAACAAATTGGTGAGTTGGTGTACAACTGAACTGATCTACACAAACGTGGCAATGTACCTAAATGACGTCGCAGCTGGATAAGCTTATGGTTGTACTGGAGATACACGCTGCTTCCCGCTCACTTAGCTGAGCTGGAGGGAAAACCGGTTTTCTCGCGGTATAGCTTCCAAAGAGCCCTTTCAAGTAACGGAAATGATGTGATGTGATGAGATGCTCTTGTAGAAAGCTTTGCATTTGACAGAGGAGCCCATTAAGCAATTATCTTCTCTATTGACATACCAGGAGCTGGCAGGAGTACTTGTGTCACTGGAAATGTTTATACCCAGATCCTTGAGAAAATGTTGGTGTTTCACTCCCACGCCAGTGGGAATTACATGAGTTAGTAACATACTCCTTCTGGAAGGTCTTTCTGATTTAGATTAATGAAGCATTTGACAATCTCCCTACAGCTACCGGTTCTTGTGCAGTAGGAAGCAATGGGTGAGCTGCAGTGCCAAAGGCCATTTTATTTCTGAAGTCTTTGAAGCTTGAGTGAAGACTCAGCCTGACTCATTACTGAGGACTACCTGTGGTTAGCCACTGAAGAGGTCATGAAATATAGGCAAAAGTTGTCTGGAGATACATTATAACTTGTCAGATATTGACTGACTGAAAAAAATAGATGTGCCTTTGGGCGCACGAACCCTTCAAGTTTGAAACACAGTCGACAAACTGAAAGCTAAGTATAGGTTAGTTCTTTGTGTGACATTTGTCATTTTGGACCTGAAGAAGACCCTCCCTGTTCAAAAGCATGTGTTTTTTTTCGAGCTGTCAGCAGGTCTTGCAGAATGACTGTGTTTCTCCATGCATTTTTGCCTTGCTTATGACCTCAGGTCATGACAAAAAAAGGTATTATTTATAATATATAAGAACTGTAGTCAAGCAAACAATACAGGCCACATGTTCAAAATCCTTTTTTCAATGTGTAGATGCATCTTCCATCCCAAGCATGCTGGTTATATTGCATTACATGAGCTCAAGGAAAACTACTTTTCTAGCTAGCCAAGTGCCATCAAATACATGTGGAACCTATATGGGCCTTGTAATGTATGTTGAAAGCACTCATCAACTGTGCCTGGAATGATTAACAATGTTCAAANAAAAAAAAAAACAAAACAGGCTGGAAAACCTTCCTTAATTGGGAATGTTTTGACTAGATGATGCGAAGTCACCGCATGAGTATGAAAAGCAGGTTTAGATCACACTTTCCTGGCTTCTGGTGGTTTTTACCAAGGTTAGCATTTTAATTTATTAGGAAGATGTTGGTTTTTGGTTTTCTTTTCTTTATGTTTTCTTTTCTCTAGAGTAGTTATGGCATGAAAGGGAGAAGGGGTGAAGGAATCACTAGATCATGGTGAGCCTTTCTAAGCATTAGATGGTGGGCTCTCCCACCGATGTCAGTGGGATAGAACTGGAGACATTTTGCCTCCGCCATGCTTATTGATTTATTGGGGAGACACTGGGAAGGGTGGAAAGCATGGCCTTAACTGCACAGAGTAATAATAACAGAGTAATTATTTCCTCTACCACACTGCAACTTCACCTCTTGATGACAGTGTATTTCCACTGCTCACTAGCTGCGGTTAACGAGGTAGAAAGGGCATTCATAGAACAATAACATTGTTCCAAGAACATGAAATCTTCGAGTCATCCTTGGACTCCACTTTTTGTTTCCTCCTCCATTAGCTATGTCTGCCCATTTGCTTATCAGTCTCTCCAGAACATCAGACCTTTATGGTGATCCCATCTCTTACTCATGCTTTACTCATTTCCCAACATGGCTAGTACTGCTTTTCAGTTTAGTCTTCCTAAATCCCTCCTTTGAATTTGAGGTCATTTAGAGTGCAGATGTGGATGAAAGTTAACATAACATTAATCCATAGCAAGTACATGCGAGGGTATAAAATATTCTGTGTTTACAAAGAACAACACATCACGTTCCAGGTTTTACTGCATTAATTTATTATTAGTTGCATTGTTAAGCTGTAAATCTGAATTTGCATGCAGCAAGTAAGATTGCCACATTTTGTTCCAGGATTGCAAATATGTGCCATTTTAGCCAATTTTAGCTTGGTATACCTTCAGTGAAGCAAAAGCAATACAGCTGTGGCAGCACACAGTTCAGTCGGTGCCTGAGAAGGGAAGGGCTTGCAGTTGGGACTCCTACTCTTGCCTGTAATTCTGTCAATCCACAAGACGGTTCAGGTATGTCTCCATGTGTTGCAACCACAAACATAAAATGCTGCAGAGACAGAGCATCTGTCATGTGCCAAACACAACATGTAGGGTCTGTACCTGTTCCTTCTGCTAGTGCAACTCTTAGAAGGGAGAACATTTGATATTTTTCAAGTTGCACAATCTTGATCCAAGGTACGCTGTTGTACTGGAAAATGCTCTTCTATACTCCGGCATTGTCGTTGTTCTCTCACTGGGAGAGAAAAGCAGACGGGAGCCCTCCTCTGATCTGCACTTAAAACCACAGCCTACACCACCCTCACCTTTCATGCAGTGTGTGCAGTAAGTACGGATGGGGAAGCTTGCCAGATGTTAGACCCACCATCCATGATGTTGTTTAGATAAAAGGACAAAGTCGCAACATGGAAGTACTTTTCTGTAACAGCAGGCACAATTATAGCATGTCGTATTTAATCACTATTCCATTCACTCCCTGTGCACCTTCCAGCGCTTCTACATAGGGCAAGGTGTACAGACTTGCTGTGGTTATAAGCTCCTGTATTTCAGCAAGAAATTCCTGCTGCTGTCTCCCCAGACACCTGTGATTGATAGTTATTATCTACTCTGTCAACTAATGTCAAATCCTACAATTGTGTATCTGCCATTTTAGGCTACTTTAGTACCTAAATCATTTGGTAGTAAGTATTTCACTTCTCTGCTCAGTCAGGGACTCAGAGCAAAGACTGAGTGCAAAAAAAGACTATTTTCCCTGACACCTCTTCTGATAGAGCTCTATTGGAACTTCTATTGCTCTTTGAAAATGACACAGTTCAGGCTGAGAGTTTAAGGATGACTTGTAGTACAGTTTTACCAAGTGTGTGGGCCCAAAGTTATACTCTCCCCCTCCTTCTCACAGCACTTACACCTTCGTCAAATGTCAAGGTATCCTTGATTTCTCATGTCTCTCTTGCATGAGAAAAAGAAAGCAAAGGAAGCAAAATGGCTTTAAGATTCTAACATGGGAAAACAGTATTCTCTTCATAGTTTAGTGAAAGAGGCGAGGTATCAATCTCTTCAAAGCCAAAATTTTGAAAAACAAAGAACTTACCCTGAGGCAAACACCTGCCTAAACCAGTCATTTCAAAATAACTGGTTTGTCACAGTTTAAAGATCCTGTTTTCAGATACTTTTACTAGAGGCAAGTGTTGAGCAGCCCCCCCATAGATGACACTTAGCTCTGCCTACAATCATTTCTAAGGCTTGCATGCAACATAGTGCTGCTGAACTTCGGTGCTGCCAGCAGCGGCTGAGGAATGTGTTACTTACTTTGTTGCTGAAGTAGCACTGTTGAGCAACCATGCAGCTAGTACGCCATGAATACCCTGTAAATGTCATATAAAGTAGAAAATAAAAAAAAACCAAACTAGGAAGTATCCATCAACAACCTGCATTTAGGACAAAACGAAGAACTGCTGTATAAGAAATAATTTTAAAGCTTGAACAACAAATGACAAATAGGAAGAGGCCTGTTTGTCTGAACTTCTTCAATGATAAAATGCCGTGAACAAGAGAGGCTTTTGCAATACAATGCCTTCACGTCAATACTTTTTAAATTCTCAGAACTAAAAGTTTCCTTGGGTTGTTTCACTGGTATTCCGAGTCACAGCTAAATGTAAGAGATTATTAAGAAGTAATCAGGTAACTAGAACAGCTTTGGATGAATTGGAAATGTGTGAGTATCACACAAGCGCCATCGTTTATAATAAAGTCCTATAAATATTAAAAGTCCTATAAATATAAATATTAAAAATGAGAATAGAATTGCTTAATATAAAAAGTTAACAGATGATTCTTTGCATATTTTGAACATGTATAGACCCGACAGTCAAAACCCGAGACTTCTTAGGAATTTCCCTTCCCCCAGTCTAGGAATGGAACCTTTGAAATCCAGGAATGAGTTGCTTTGATGCTAGGTTTGAAGCAGTATCCACATTTAAAGTTACAGAAAGAGATTTTGCCTCTCCCCAGATCTCCTGAACAGTTTAAGGCTTCTGTGTGTGCATGATATGGTCACCATCATACAGCTCTGTATTCCTCTGAACCTTTCTGGTTTACAACCAGGGGTATTTGTTTGGCCTAAATTGGAGAAATCTATTTTTCCTGGCTCCAGATTAGAAAAGAGTTTTGGACAAGTACTCCTGATGGTGATTTAGATATGCAGGTATATGTGAGATAATACAAAGGTAGTAACTAATAATCACTTTCTTTCTAAATGCAGGGTAATCTGGATCTATGAAATAAGTTTTTCAAACAAGAATGACAACAGTTACGTACCTCTCAGTGTGTTTTTATTGCCAGATTAGCTCATTCTGATCACATACCTTTTCAGAACAACAAAAGATAGTGCTGACAGACAACTCTCTCAAATGCAGTAAATATGAAGTCATACAGCTGTTTAGCAGATGTCAAGTATTACTAAAATAAGTTACTAGATTACTGAAAATTTGAAAAGTTATAAAAGAAATGCTAATGGCAAGTATTACTAAAGATAATCTAATATGTATTAATAGTGAGTGCAATCTAGTTTAGTTGTTTTCTGCAACTTTTAGAACACTGGGACATGCAACCTCCCTATCTGCAGACTCCCAAGAAGCTAACTGTTCACTTAGCTGATTTAGCAACCTTGTATCACACGCCACAACAGCAGGACAGCCTTTTCTCACAATATTGAAGAAAGCTGGGGAGTGATTTCCCTAAGCCCTAGATCTCTAAAAATGAATACATATGGTGTTTTACACTGAGCAGTCCAGGTCCTCAAAGCCCACATCTGTGCCTTCTCAGCAGCTAGTCAGACAGCACTACAGTTATGGTCCCTGCCTTCATCCATATCTTATCTTAACAATAAAAATATTGATAGATTATTTGAGGAATTACAAGCTTAGAAAACAAAGGCTGAATGTAACTTACGCCAGAGGTCGTATTTTTAGTACGTGAGTATAGCTATCACAAAATGACAGGAACTGTTCAGACAGCAAGAACTGGAAATACTTTTGTAAGCATATCCTAGAGTCACAATGTTCTTTATTCTTGTCAGAGTGGCCTTATTGCTAGATTTTATCATTTTTAAGTTTCATTAAATAGGTCTATCAAACAAAAACTTAAAAGCCTTTTCAACTGCACGGCGTAACAAAAAGCTCCTGTGAAACTCAGTATTTCAAGAGTTACATCAGGAGCGTCACTACTGACTTGACGTTAGTAAGTACGCGTCACCCGCAGTTGTTACGTTACGATCACCAGCAGTGTACATGATCATCTGTTTGCGGGGGGAGGCGGGGGGGCAGGGGGTGTCCACTAAGAGACAGGCTATCCAACGTGCGAGATGAGACTTGATGACACTTTCCCGTCTTTTCCTGCCAGAAGTTCTTCCATGCTCTGCTGTTGGGTAGTGGGGCGTAGGTAGGGGACACTCTCCAGTTGGTAGGGGACACTCTCCAGTTGCTACTGTACAAACAGAATGCTGAAGGCCATCACGACACAGCACACAGCCACGTAGGGGCTTTTCCGTTCACCTGAGAGGGGGAAAAAACCCAAACCAAACAAAAATTCAGGCATGACTAAACAGACCTAGCTTGCTTCTAGCCTAACATGGTAACTATCCCATTGCACATGCAAATTAATATTCAATACTTCTAGCTGGAGAAATGCTATTGCAACTATAGTCGTGTATTGAGGAAGAACACACGTGGGAGTGGGAAAATTAAGATGTAGGATAGGATATATCGCTACGAAAATCAGAGCTGGAGCTGTTTGCTTTAAGAAAAGGTCAATGCAAGGACTTCTATCTTACTATAAACCAACTTTTCTGAGATGCAACTTCCAGGAAAACATTTAAAAAAAAAAAAAAAAAAAAAAGAATATATTGCTGCTATCTCTTAGTGCCAAAGAGAGTCAGGAGGCAGGCACTGGAAAGCTGATCAAGACACCAAATCTTTTATTGGCTCTGTTCCCAGTCCTGGCTAAAGGGCATCGCTGCTCAAAAGCTGTTCTGTGTCAGCTGTGAAGAGGTGTACCTCAATGCTCTCTGGCCATGAGAGCTGCTATATGCAGTGTGCATCTTCTATGCATGGTATCGTGTAGGAGCCAGCTAACTGGCTGGGGAGCTCACAGCGGCCCAGATGTGGCGAGATGCCTATCTTGTTTCTTTGCTAGAGAGACATAACACTGTTAGCACGTCGAGAGGGTCTGGTCCACAGATTTTCAGGTTAGTGATAAGAAGTGTTTTACTCTTCTACTTAAGCATTACTCTTCATGAATCCACCAACTTCTCTCTGGAGAGCGGAGATACCCCTACACTGGATGGGACTTCCAGCCTACAAAACTCTCAGGAAGTGTTAACACAGCAGTGACTCTTTAAAGTGAGAAGATTCCTGCTTTTACGCATTCAGAAGCATTAAGACAGAGCTGGAGCTGTTTGCTTTAAACAAAGTTCAGTTTCCTTTTGCTGTGCAAAGTCCTTTGTTTTACAAGAAACCATCTTTTCTGAGATGCAGTTTTCAGAGAAACATTAAAAAAAAACCAACCCTGCCACGGCTCTCAAGTCTAGCATTAAGGTGTAATCGTCAGAAAGAAAAAAGTCTCTTTTACCAGCAGGACCTTCAAACACAAAAGGGAACAAACTTTCCACAGCAAAAGAAAAATAAAATACTTGTAGTGACACCTCCCATAAGCAGGAATGCCTGCCACAGTGACATTACAAGATGTTGTCATGATCTGGCATATATTTAATTAAACTTCAAATGACTGAATGAATTAATGTCTGCAGTTTCACATCTGTTTAAAATAAATTTTTGAGGAAGTCCACCTCCTACAGTTTAGAGTATTACAATTTTCATATGGGTTATACTTCCCTGCTCTTAATTTTCTTAAAAGAGAAGTCACCATGTGGCAGGATTAAACATCATTTTGCACAACTTTGTAAATATGTAACCACTTGCTGGTTATTAAAATCTTATGCACATGTGAAAAGGTTGTTTAAACATACTGGGGAAATTAAATGTAAAGGAAGCCAGTAGGCATTTTCATTTTTAAAAGCCTACACTTTCTACATGCCTTTGTGATTAATGCAAATAAAATGATAGGAATCATCTTGACAAGCCACTTCCCATGCTGAGGACATGGTACTGTTATGTAAGGAAACGTACAGAAGGAATGTTAAGATGCTACCTTCTCATCTGCTGGTCTAAAAGAAAGTCAAATTGGACCACTCTAGATGTAACTTGAAAAGAAACTGGTGCTTTACATGAGAAAGAGAAAAGGAAGCCGTTCAGTATGGAGCACAAGAGTGCATGCATTACCTTGGATGCAGCAAATGCAAACATGTTAATGTTACTACATGATGGGAAAGCAAGACTATATTCCGGATGACCTGCAGTTCTTATCAAGTTGACAGGGACCTCATAAAACCTCTTGTGTATTCTTTTAAATAGTTTTCAAACTGCTGTGCATAGCTAATAGAAAAAATATGCTTGTACTTCAATTAACTAAAGAGAAGGTAGTAAGGCAAGGTGTTCTCTTCAACCTTGAACAAACCTTAATGCAACTATATTTTTACATTTGTTTTTGCTGGTATAGCTCAAAATTATTTTCTGACAGCTGCCACCTTGCCAGTATCCTTCAATTACAATACTAAAACTGGTTCTGCTATGTCTATTATCTAAATAGGACAATATCTGCAATCATTTTAACAACAGGTCTTCAGAAAAAACTGGTTTTCGCATCCGTGCTTTTTGCCATACTGAAAAATGTATGTCATGTCCCTTTCAAAGCCTGAGAATGCAGAAAAGGAACCATACTTTTTTCCTTTAGGTTCAATGACAAGTAGGAAGATCTAGAATTACAAGTTCAATGTTCTGCATTAACAATGCAATTTGAAGAACACTGTTTTGATGATGTATTTGTAATTTTTTAAAAATCTTGGATATACCTTCATGCTAAGACTGAACTTCTGTTGCATACTCCCATTTCCTTCTCAAAATAAATTCAGAGTAAGGATTAAAATAAATACAAATATCAATGTTATAGGAAAATGTCTAAAACCAGATAGAGCTGATTCAGCCTGCATATAGATGCCACTTGACACCAACAGCGTTGCATAATTCAAAAGTGCACAGAAGCTAACTAAAGAGAGAAGACATTTGTGATTAAACAGAACCTTAGTGCATTATGAATTCCATGTTGTTTTATTACTATAAGGTAAATATCTGGTTTTTGTCAGTAGTCCATTAGAATTTCAAATAGACAGCAGTTTATAAGGAATCATTGATTTCTTTGTATGTTAATAAGCATGCCCTTGGTTATTTCATGTGGTAAATAGTGCAAAAGATTTTTGTAAATATAGTAACACATATATGAACTGACATAAGAAAATGCAGACTTCCATGATGCTAAGTAATATAGTTATGCCCTACCCCCCCAGCCCTTCATTATACTGGACACAGGTAAAACCTGCATTTTTGAAGATGATGTATGAGTATGGGTTTCATTGCTACATGGAACCATTATCCTAATAAATAATGCATACTCTAGAAAAAGCACTGGTCTTAAAGATTTCAAAGAAAAAAAATTACCAATCCTGGCGCATTTCCAGAATATTCCCAATAGTCTGTAAAGACAAAATTAATTAATTAGGCTCTTGGCTTAATAAAATGATTTACAGCAACTTATTTTCTTTCTTCTATGCTAAAACAATCCAAATTAACAGGAGTTTGTTAACTTGACAGTCTTCTCAACATCAGAAAACACCAGATACCTGCACAGAGGGGCACAGGCTAGGAACTGAACAAGTGGCAAAGTTCTTTCTAAGTCTAGCAAGGTTTTTGCATGCAAGAAAAACGAAGATGCATTTACTCAGTCTGTGTTCCAAATCTAAATATTTTATCAGAATTCTACATTCTACATTAAAGTACCCCAGAGAGAAAATTATGTAAAGAAAAGAAACAGAACTAGAAAAGTACTGCAGTAGGAGATACCAACAGGCCTCCATGTGATTGTACATGGGAAACTTTTTATGTTAAGATTTTCAAGCAAGTTTTCCTGCAGGTATGAGAGATGATAAACCTGAGTAGTTTAAATTCAATGCTTTGTAGTCTCTCTTTTGTATTTCCCTTAGCAATAGCGGATAAAAATCCCTCTTCTAGCAGAGCATACTCAAGAGTTGTAATCTGATACAGAATACTTGTGTTGAAACAAATACCAAAACAATTCTTCAGGTTTGTTTTTACTCTTTTACCAAGGTTTACCTTGCTCATGTCTCACTAATGCTGCTTGCCCAGAACACTAATTCTCACAAGTGAAATAACAAAGGAGAAAAGCAGGACTCAACTATTCAGAGCACATCAAAAGAGATGTACAAACAAATTTATAATACACTCTGTGTAACTAGAAAAATCTCATACTGACTGCTCAAGAGGAACAACAGCAGGGACTGCTTTAGAATCTGAGGAGGAAGAGGGGAATACTGAAGCATTCTGAACTAGAAGCCAGCTTTCAGCCTTTCAAATATTGGTCAAAACTGTGTTGAAAGCTTGTCTACAGGAAGGTTTCATTCATACTATGACTGGTTGCAATGCAGTAAAAACATCTGGATTCAACCATATTGTCGATTTATGGACTAAAAAAAACCCTAATTATTTTTTCTCCTTCTCCTGGTATGTTTGTCAGTAGTAACTTCAGCCTACGTTATTTGTGGGGTTCTATCTACTACCTGCTGTGATGGCAG
The DNA here is from genome assembly GCA_013401275.1 of Pandion haliaetus. Classification (NCBI taxonomy): domain Eukaryota; kingdom Metazoa; phylum Chordata; class Aves; order Accipitriformes; family Pandionidae; genus Pandion; species Pandion haliaetus. Next base: position 53,061 of record VYZV01040980.1, on the reverse strand, counting down.
TTCTCCAAATGCTTTCCCACAGTGCTCTGAACCAATACCCACAATGGTTTGATTATCTGTCTTCCCCCTTTCTTGGGCTCTGGCAATTGCCTACTTTTTTCCTGCTTAAATGCAGACAGGTAGTTTTGGGCCACTTGCTCCTGCATACTTCAGCAGTCAACATCCTGCACTTTTTAAAAAAGAATTTCTGTTCTACTTCATATTTTATGGCCTCTTTTATGGCCTTTGATCTCTCCCTCTTTCCATTCAGCAGCCTCACCTTTATTTCTGAAACAAATGTCCAGTGTCGGGCAGGTGAGAACCAAGTGTTCCAAGAGGCAGCGACTGAGGTTTTCAAAGTCAAAGTGAAATGCTTTTTGACCGATGTACCTCTTGCTGACCAATTTATTGTGAACAGCATTCCAGCATTTTTTAGAAAACAGTCATCTTCATTTGTGCTTCAGAACTTTTTACCTCAAGCCAAAAGTACTTCTGTATAGTCAAAGCTCATTTTTTCTGCCTTTATATATCTCCACAAGCAAAAGTAATAATCCTTGCATGTAGACCATCACACTTTTCCAGGCTAATAGTTCATACAGTAAAGTAACCTGAAGACATTTATGCACTTTTTGAAGTTGCATACAGGTAAAAAGGCATTCATGTGTAAATCTTAGAAAGCAAAATACACAGCCCCATAGTACTGCGTGGATGGCACTTAAGACTATTGAAACCATCGTTACTCTTTGTAAAATTAAGATTTGCAGATTGCATGCTGCAAAACCAACCAAAAAATTCCACAGCCCAGCATCTCATGTTGCCATGTCTCAAAAACTGGCCCAGGAACTTAAAGAAGTAAAACATTACTGTCCTTTTCATATGCATATTTGAAGAATCTTACCTGGGGGAAAAAAAAATTAATTCCTTCAGGCAGTCTATAAATCTGTTGAATTTGCCTCACAATCTCAGCAAGGGTATTTCTTTGCCTTCTCAGGGTTTTTGTGACCATGTGTAACAATGTAAAGTTTTAAGTATCGTACGCTGTTCTTAGCCCTAGAAAACCCCATTCTTAGTGAAAATATGAATTTTCCTTTCTGATATGGGAGGTACGAAACAGTTAGAATATGGGTTTCATCAGCTATCCTTACTGTAGTTAACAATTTATGAACTTAAAGTCACCACTGACATGAGGACTGATAAGCCTTCCAACAGATGACAACAGTACCTTTTTAAGAGGCTTGTGCTGCTATTGGAACAGCTCAGTACACCTGTTTGTCCACATAGTTTGCTGCTGAGCAAAAGTAAATTGAAATCTGGACCTTCTAAACAGTTGTAATCATGCCCTCTCAATGAACTGGGGAGCTCACATTGGAAGAAAAGCCTGTGCAGGGCCTCTGCTCTCCTGAATTTTTCCATTACTGTTCATGTCAGGTCCACAACATGCACCTCTTCAAGTCAAAACCCGTTTGATTATTACAGGAATGATGCTGCCTTGAATGAATCCGCTCCAAAATAATTCCTCCTGAAGCAACTACTCGAAGTAATTGCACTGTTCCTTATTCCCCCCTTCAAGTTCATCTTCATCCTTGTTTTGATGCAGGTGAAACGTGTCAGTCTGGCTTGCATACCTGCTGTTTTCTGGCAGCTACAAGTCAAATGTGCACGAGCTGCTGCGTATTCCTGGCTTTCAGTATTAATGTTAAAAGCACTGATCATGAAAGTGGTGTTGGTTATCTGGAGAACAAAAAATCCAAAGAAATGAAAGCCAGTAAGACAAGAAAGGGTTAGCGGGGCCTTAGACTTTGGCTCCTAGACTGGGAATGCTGCAAAATGCAGCTGCTATGTGTTTACCAGGACAACCCCATTGCCACTGGAGGTGGCAGTGTGAGAGATACCCCACTGCAATGCTTATGGCAAGTCAAAGGAAATCTCTGCTGCAGATGAGCTAACACATCTTTCTGGTTAGCAGGGAGGAGAGAACTAAGCTGCGGTACGCATTCTCCTCTAGTTAGCATGAAACAGTAAATCTCCACTTGCTTTCCCAACCTTAAACACTATTGCTCAGGACAAAGCACATGGAAACACTCAAGACATGTCAGGGAAAATGAAGGTTTAAAATTCTGTTTGGCTTGGTAGGAAAAGACGATTTTGGCAGAAGTGAACAGAATGAAATACAGTGTTATGAGGATGGGTGACATCACTTTGCAACACAGTCTCTCAACCAACAGAAACATGTTTCTTTACTTACTATCAACAGATTTAAATCTTCACCAAAGTTACCACTCACTTAGAAATATAGTGAATAACTATCAACATTTCTCCCCTCTGTCACTTTAATATTTTATTGCTACTTTTTTATGCTATTAATTTGGAGCAGGAATAATGAGGTAAGATCATCTCTGTGGTAAAATGAAGTATCACTAGAATTTACTTTATCCAGTATGTCTAGACGTTTCCATTTGAGCATGGAATATGTTAGTGGAGAGGGACAGGGGTTTAACAGCATATGAACTCCATGTAAACATCTACCATTCAGGAAACAAATTTCATTGCCTCCAGGCCAACGTTTTATTCTCCAGTACAAAGTAGTCTACATACGCATATATAAAACAAAAATAAAATAGTATGTCCAACATCTATATAAATACAAACCTACAGATCAAACGCCCAACTCCTCCAGTGTCAGCACCCTTTGAAAACATTTTATGAAGAGAGTTCTATTGTACTCCAGACAGATTTGCCTCAAGAATAAACAGAGTAGCTCCAGATTAAAGGAAATACTCCTTGCCAAGAACAGCACTAAAATTTTAATCAGTAAAATAAATATTCTTACTTCTTACTGTGTATACCTCATTGACTATTGTGTTATCTTCCACTAGCAGACACCCAAATTCCCCTCGCCCCCCCCACCAGTCCTTCATGAAGTCATCCTTTCTTTCCATCTTTACTTTTATCAAAAGAAATCTCTCATGTCAGTGGCAACCTCACAGCCTCATATGAAAGGACACAAGCATTTTCATGTTAGAACTCCAAATTAAAAAAAAAAAAAGCTAGCGTACTCTGTGTATCTTACACTGCTAAAAGGAAACTTGCGTGATAACATAGCAATTCCAGAGGTTAATTACAACAAAGGTTTTTAGAGGACAAACACTCAAGGTTCTTGGTGACAAGAGCCTACTTAAAACTTGACACTTTTTCTGAAAATTAAATGCAGAAGTTACAGAAGATAGTTAGGGAAAAAAACATTTTCTTTAACAGCAAATGACCTAATGGAAAAAGTGGACAAGCCAAACACACAGCGCCTAAAAGCCTGTCTGTTTTTTCCAGCTAGAACATTACCAGCTAGAATTACCTCCTACTTCTATAAAAATTTTCTCCTTTGTATTAACCTTAGGTGACAGTATTACTGAAATACTACGGATGGTCTCAGTGGTTTCTAGGTCAAAATTGCGCAATCATTACTTTAAACCCACAGCATTTAAATAACAGTTCTGCATACTGCTGATTGTACCCAACGTCCAGCAACATTCATTGTAGCACAAACAAAACTGGTAAGCCAAAAGGTGAATGGGTATTAGCAGCGTGAAGCACAGATCCGGCTCTGTGGTTGTCCCCATTTCCCACCACCCCAAAAATTGTGCTGCCAAGCAGGGTAGAGAAGAGCTGTTTTGCAGCAGTATTGGCCCTGCAACATTAAGTGCATTCCAGGAGAACAGATAACACAAAGGAGAAAAACGTTGGTCACCAAGGAACACCTGCTTTAGGAATAAAAGTGAGAGATGAAGTTAGAATGACCAAAGGACAAAAAAAATAGGTTAAGTTTTGCAGAAGCTTTCAAAAACTCTTCTACAAATTCCTTCACCTTAGAGAATACGAAACAATGACTTAAAGCGATCATACATCACAAGTGTTGCTTATTTTAAAAAATATTAATTTTTTTTAGTTACAGATTATTGCTAAAGCTGTGTTTCAAACTTCTACCTCCAAAACACCTATGCTGAAAACAAAAAAAAGCCAGCTTCTGCTGTAAATGTTTTCTTACACACCCTAAGAATCAAAAATAAATCATTACAGTAATAGCCGCATGTAGGAAGATGTTTTCTTTCTGTCACTCAATTCTGCATCTTTAATAAGCATTCAATGAGAAAGTTGCAAATCTAGAAAATAATTAATACAGCTATATTAGCTGGCTTTGTTAGTTAGTAAGTTCTTGCTATAAAATTGCAACTAAGTGCATACCCTATTGCATTCTATTGTAAGGAAGAGAGAATTTTTTAAAAAAAGATTTGTATTATCAAATATGTATATGTATATGTATTAGAAGTTACTAAAACATTGCAGTTAAAACCAAACAGCTTGTGTATTTTTAAAATGATCAGACTACATACCCGGTTTTATTTTTGTCCAGTAAGCTGGGAGCCAAGGATCTGATATAGGCACACGTACATATGAGTAGCAAGATTACAGTCAGCAGACTCTGAAAATTGAAGATGGCAGACTACGGGAGAAAATTAGGAAAGAAAAATTACATCTTTGCAGTACAAAACTTCCCTCACTGCATAAACTGGAGAAAATAGGTGATCCCCTAGACAATACCCATTAAAACCAAAAATGAAACCTACAATGTCAGTGAGTCAGAAACTCTTTTAGCCCGTTGCACACAATGGTGGAAGAATGGAGTTTTTCCTTCTCAATCCATCCGAAGAAGGGTAAAGAAACAGCAGGCAAAACGGTAACCTTACAGTTTTGCTCCCAGGCACCTGTTCCAAAGCCAGTTTGTGGAAAGCCATTAGCAGCAGGCTAAGAGTTACAGAAAACAGATGTTCCCTCTTGGCCAAGAATACATGTAACTGCGGTTTGCATCAACAGAATATGGTGGTGGTGGTGAAGGTGGAGGTGAAGAGTATTTGACAAGTAAACCAGTGGCAGCCAAGACAGAGAATAACAAGGAATATGTAGGAGGATTGTTAATATACTGCTTTATGAAGACTACACCCCAAACTCAACAGATTTGTAGAAATACATACAGTTAAGCCTACCTGAACTAGAAAAAGGTAGCTAATTTTATTTTCAAATCACCTTTTTAAATTTAAAACCTCTTTAAATACATTTTTAGAAGTGCTAATTATATGGAAAAAGCTGGACAAATGGAGGAATTGCCTTAGCATTCAGTAGTAAAGTTCTATTGTTTGATAGTAAAACTAATCTGCCTACTGGCAGTAAGAAGAAACAATTCTTGAGAAACTGCTACAGTGTCTGGCTATTTGCTGAAGTTTAAAATATCAGTAATAGGCATTAAGTGCATCACAACCTTTCTAAGTAAAGTCCGAGACTTGTGTGGCCAACACGTTCTTTATTCATTAATTTATAAGCAGCTATCATTGTACATGTGAAGCAGTATTTTCCAGAAGTAAAAATGTTATTGGTGGAAGGAAGGTACTCATGGAAGGACAGCTCTAACTCCATAACCAAGTACAAAATCTGGAAGAAAGATGGCTGATGCTGATTTCCACCAAGTGCCACATCACCATTCCAATAAATAATGCACTAGCAACATTTTATTTTTTTTTCCAATAGGTTGCTGAGTTTTTTGTAGAAATATTTGTCTACTAGTCCTTGTGATTTGTAGCTTCTAATTATTAGTCCCAAATCTGAGACTTTCTCTTCTTACAATGTGAAAATAATCCAGCTGCACAAAGCTGCAGTCCTATTGTTCTGGATTTTTTTTAACTTACCATGTCTCAACTGACATTTTGGTCAACTTAACAGCACCAGGTAGTATACTAGGCAACAGCTTACTTCAAACAGCCTTATTTTCTCTTTGCTCAGCTACCCTCATTTGCAAATCCTATTTAGTCTGAACTCTAAAAAAGTGGCAAAACAAAGACAATAAATTCACTCTTCGTTCTGGAGTTCTGATGAATTTGTGTCTAAATATTCGTCTTTTTTCATACTGCTCAACCCAGAAGTCTGAGTGGTAGTATGTAATTAAATGTAAATATTTAGCACTTATGAAGGGTATTACATGGCAGTTTCCTTCTTCAAGCAGAACTTGGTGGGATTTAAGAGCACATCAGAGCTCCCATTTCCATAGCCTAAGGCACATCTCTGTTGACCTATGTGCGTTTTCTCCCTATGTCACAAAATTCTCATGTTTTGAGAGACTCCAATAATCAAATATCTCTAAATAGTTAAGGAGAATTACAAAAGAAAATCACGATATTTCAGTTCAGTATTGCACTAACAGCAAATTAAAGAGAGAAAAATGAGAAGTTTAGTAGAAGCAAAGTGATTGGAACATTCACGACCCTTCTGATACTGACACCTAAAAACTCCTAACAAAAAAACCAACATAACCTTAGGTTACACACAAGTCTCCATGAAGCATATGAAGCAATACCTGAACATGCACACAACTGCCAGCCTGAATATATGCATTAGATAGGACTAGATACACAGACTAACTTAAATGTCTAAGTTAATGGGGTTCAACAGGCCACCCATGGGTGCAGGGTTACCTATCAAGAAGGAACAGCATGGAGAGGCTCAAGGAGCAACTGAACAACCCTGCCTCTGCAGCCTGTATGAGAATTCAGCATCCTTCAGGGTATGCCCTCAAAGGCAGCATTAGCCACTGGAGTGGGTGTGCTACTCTCCCCTTTACTTCTGCGTGAAGCAGGAGCCCTTTTGCATCAGCCATCCTTCTGCTGCAGCAAACTTCTCAAGCCAGTTCCCTCATTCCTCATGCCCTTTCTGTTACAATAGCCTGAGAGTCAAAAAAGGGACAGGGTGAAAATGTGATTATTAAGATGCAGAGGGAAGGTACGCAGTGGAGAAAGGAAAAGAGTGAATGGCGACTACACGCAGCTGCTGGCATGCAGGAAGGTTTCTGCAATGAGTGAAAACGTGGAGAAGGGAACATTACCATGAGTGGAGAAGTGATCCAACACCCAAACCCAGTCCTCAGCTCCTCAAGATGAGGCTACCTGATTTTCTCCTGAGCCACAGCATTTGCTAAATCATGTTTTCAGTATTTTCGCTTAGCTAGCTGAGTCACCATTTCTGTTCTGCCGTGGCATAAATAAGGCACAGACTATTCACAAAGGTCAAAACACTGCCCAGCATTATCAGCAGACTTTTGCCTTTGTACTAGGCACAAGCTTTTGGCGACTTCAGAAACCAGGAAACTCTCAATTCCCCTGCAGAGACAACTCTTATGACCTACAAGAGGCAGTGTCTCCTGGCTCCCGCAGGTCTAGGAACGCGACGGGGCCGGATCCAGGAGTGGCTGCCTCTCAGCAAAGCCAGATACTCCCTATCAACTGATTAATTTGATCAGTCCTCCGGGAGAGACAGCTGCTCTCGACATCTCCCAGCACAGTGCTTGCCAGAGCTTGGTTCCCATGAATTCCTGCAAGCTTTCTGCTGCAGCTGCTTCCCAAGGAGGCTGGCGGTGTCGGGTACTTCAACGTACGAAAATGGCAGAAGGGCACACTTGCCTCCTCTTAAGCGGGGATTGTAAATGAATACTCATAAAATGTGTTATTAGTCAATCAATAGGGGCAGTATGTAATTGTTCTTTCTTGGGCTCTTCATGTGTTTCTCCAGATACACAGCGGAGGGCATTGCTGTAATTAGAGATGCCATTCCACCGAAATGTGCTCTGCATTACACATTTATCTATACAGTCACTTTAAAAGGACAGACATGCATATTTTAACATTTGTTTACAATTTAAAACTGGAAATGAAAAATTATTTCTGAAGTAGATGGCTTCACCTTTCACATCTGAAGTCATTCTTATGGCCCAGCTGAATTTACAGAAAAGGGCAGTTTACATCCAGCTGCTTGAACTGATGTAATTAAAAGCTGCTGTAAGAGTCATACATTACTCAGAATCCTTTTTAAAAATACTGCATTCACCTACCAAGCTATTTGGAAAATGTTGTAATGTAGGTGGGCTGCAGTTCATTTGGTTAAACTGGGTTCCTCTGATCCAGAAGTAACTAATTGGAATTTTTAAAACATGTTGACTGGCTTAATGTAGATCCTGTGAGCCTCATTCCCATTACAGACAAATTTCAGCACATGGAGAAATTTAGACTCTGTCCACACGCTGGTGAAATGACAACTCAGACTGCAAATGCAGAAAAGAATCAGCACTGATATTTCACTCTTGTTTTAGACAGTGCAAGCTGTTGCTTTAATTGCATACACTGAAATTTTCTACATCTGCCTTTGGCACATTTCTGACATGGCGGGAACACCTGATTAGTTACATTCTATGTTACTTAAGTAATTACACTTCCCCTCACTCCCCCCACCCCCATGCTGTCTCCAGGTAGTTGTGGAGCACTATCACATCACCTGCAGCACTAATGAGGTATTGTATTCAGCAGAACTTGCAAGAGCAAGTTTTTTCTTAAGTCTTTAGAAATAAGACCATGGATTTTAGCTTTGAGAGCTACATGCCCAAGGGCTCTTTGAAATCCTTCCCAAAATTAGACCTTAAAAAAATGCCTCAATATTACTTCCCTGATTGTATCGTATCTTAGTAAAAGTAGTTCCACATAATACACCATAGAAATAAAGAACGAATACTCCTGCTATTTTCTTCTGTTCAGATTAGCAGTAGTGGCACGCATTAGACATACTCATGGTAGTTACAATACAGACATTACAGCTAGAGACATTTGAATGTACTCCTATCTGAGTCCGCATCTGAACAGCATAGCTGTCAGCACAGAGGACACTGGGGCAAAACAGGGAGTTACAAGGAAAGGAATGGTCTCCAGTTGCCTCTGGAAGACACCATCAGTGAGTCTGCTACATCACGGGAGCAGGAGATGGTGTGACAATTCCTTTTTCCGGGGTGAGGAGAGAGGGAAGGAGGAGCCCGCGGACGGAGTAAAAAGAAATCTAAGGAACAGTACATGGTAATAAAAGTTTCATATACTAAAGTATAAACTAAAGCTTAATGTACTTTAGAAACTGTTGATTTAGAGTGAAAAACTTCCTATGTGGCTAAGAAAGGGAATCCTGATGGGCCGTACCATTTGCACAGCCCCTGCCAACCTGATTACAGACAGTATTGTCAGTCCTGTAATTTAGTCAGCATTAAATTTACTACACTTGGGGAGAAGAAAAAAAAAAAAAAAAAAGAGGCAGCTCAGAGTTCTGGTTATCAACAACTCTTGCACTTTGTAAGAGTATTTAATTCAATGTGCTGAAGGAAGGGTAACTCAGATGACTGCCTAAATTTTTAGTGATCACTGGTGTGTTCAGCCTCAGCAGACATAGCCGTAATAGATGCACTGATCCTAAACCTTTTTCTACAGTGAAAATAACAGGTATAACCAAGACTTGTACCGTATCTACCTCTGTACTTTTTATTCACTCCATCACTCCTACATTCTCTGATTCAGATACTGTTTTGTGCTATGTCTCTGCAGACAGCACCACAGAATTATGGACCACTTAGCGATGCAATCCCTGGGTAGCACTGTAATAAATTACATCGTAAGTTTTGATAAAACTGTGTGTCATGGAGGACCTGCTGAATTCCCCATTGCCTCATATACTTCCATTTAAAACAAACCACCTGATATCACAGTTTTAGGGGAGAAAAAACCTTGCAGGAGGACAACATAAGCCCCATACTGTTGTCCCCCTGGGTTGGTATAAAGCCTGAAATAAAACTTGCCCAGTTTATCTGAACAGATTTAACACTGAAACCAAAGCTTAATCTTCCCTAGACTTTCAGTATTTACAAAATGATTACTCTATCTCTGATTGCAGCATGACCATGATTTCATCTGTGTGTGCTATAAACACAGAGGCCATTGTAGCGCCAGCAAGTTGTTAAACTTTACCCCATAGTTACTATTATAATAATCAATTTACGTGGGCAAACACAGAGAAATTATTAGAATATTCTAAAGAAAGGCCAACTGCATTTGTGTAACATGCTGCAGATCATAGTCTTTCTGAACCAGTTTTACTTTCTTTTTTCCTCCTCAATATTTAAAAACTGATGGATGATGAAACAAATGCTGATATCTGATCATTTAGCTGCCTTTCTCATATTTGAATATGACCAAGAGCTTACACTGTAGTTAAACTGTGGTTAAGAAAGAGCTGATAAAAAGGTAAAAGCCTACATTAAAATAGCAATGTAAGCTTCAAATCCCATTATAGAAAAGTGAAATTAATCTATGAAACTTTTATGAAGAGGACTTAAAAAGCTGGAAATGTGTATTAACTACGGGTTTCCATTAGGTACTGCAATTCTTATTTTCCCAGTCTAAATGTAATATTTAGGAGTATAATACTGAAAAAAATAAAAGGAAATAAAACATGTAGGACTACTCCCAACCTGAAGGTCAAAGCAATTGCTAAAAATTAATTAAAACATGCACATAATTACATTATTTTCCAACTTATTCTGAAATAATTTGTTTTCCCACTCCTGCCAAATGTAATCTGATAAAAAAGAATGAAAAATAGCCATTTGTAAAAGAGGCATGCTAATTAGACCTTTAAGAAAAATACAAAACTTGCAAATCGGTTAAGTTCGAAGTGATTATTGGCAAAACTACATTGAAAAAATAAGCAAGAGGTGTTTAGACAAAACTGATTTGTGCTTAGAAAGTAACCAAATACCATCCAGTTAGAAGTTACTGGTTGCTCCAACATGGATAGGTTTTTTTACTTTAAGTTTACTGCACATTCACCCCAGTATTTGGTTTCCAAGGAATTTAAGTACAATATTTAAGGCTCATTCACATTTCTGTCTAAAATACATATTTTTGCATTCATAAAATTCAGGCTAAGGCTCAATTAGAGTAATAGGGAATCTTTCCCCTAGACATTTCTTGAAGAAGTTATCTAATATAAATGGCAAGTACAGCACATAGGAACTAAAATGTATGCTTTTCAGTTAACTGAAGACCAATACATCTGTTTAGAACATAACCAATCTCTTCAAACAATCAGACAATGAATTAACAGATGGAAACAGTTGTCCTCTCCTACAAAAGCTCTTTTGACTTCAACACATTTAGTTTTTTTACTGCAATTCCAATCCACAGACCAACACTGATATGACACCTCAAGGTGACGATGTTGAAATTCCATGCTCACTTGAATGCCGCCTTCTTTGCCCCACTACCTCGACAATAGTTTCAAAATTGAACTTTTGGTGTAAGCAGCTAACAGATGCAGCATTTCACCAAAAAGTCTTACAATAAAAAACAAAGGTAAAGTTGCAATATTAAGCTTTTTTATCAGGGTTACTGTAACACATAGATGTGTATGTCCATATATTTACTCAACAAACGTAGACTTATGTTAGATGTGGCAGTAAAAGCTTAAGATACCTTTTCCTCCACGTCTTTGTTGCAGATTATGTAGTTTTCAATTTTACAGAGATTTTTTNACAGGGGACCTAACAGTAGTTTCTGGAACTATGAACGGAGCAGGTGATATTCAGCCATTGCCACAGAGCTCTCTAGAAGGACATATATCTTGATTTGTAGCTCTTTTGCCTCTCCTGCCCTAAAAATCTGTACATTAGATATTTCTAGATTATTGTCAAATGGAAGGAGAAAAATTATCTGTGTAAAGAAAGAGACAGCTTCTCCCATAATAAGTAAGTTCTGGCTTCTCTTGCTGTTCATCAAAGAAGTATGCCCAATTATAAACTTGCACCATTCCTATGGTTTTGATAACTGAGCAAAATAGGTTCTGCCAAATTAGCTAACTCTCTCTACTGAAATTGCACACCACACTCCTTAGTTTGTTTACCTCAAGTTTACTAGGGAATCTTAAGAAACACTAAAAACTGTGTGTGAGAATGGAAGACGTAAGAAGATTCACTCTAACACGCCAGCACATTTTGCATGAGATGACATCCTTACTCTAACAAAAGCAGCGTGCAAAAAGCCGAAGTTTGTAACAGAAGGTGCTACAGGAATTTGAACATGGGACATGGAAGAAAGTCAAAGTTCTCAAAAAGGATGATACTGAACTATTTTTGCTTTGTTGTATTGAATACTTTGACAGCTAACATTCTATCTGCCAGTGTTTGACAAATTTAAGAAAATAATGTTATGGTGAAAGTTCTACTACATAGCAAACTCACAAGCAAGAATCAAAAACTAGAGGTTGGCTCCATAGCACAACAGGAAAAAACCACATGCCTTCTATTTCTCTGAATGTCTCTTATCCCCACAGAAAGCCTGTGCAATTCAAAGCTGAACTGCATTCCTGAACATCCTCACAAAAAGCCTCAGAAGTTGCTGCATGCAGTAAAGGGACAGTATGTTCTTCCTGTTCAAGGCTGCACAAAAAGCTTATATTTTCATTTACCTAAAAATAAAAAAAAAATTAGTAACATCTTATGTTTACCGTTTAAATATTTTTTTGTGTTCATTGAAACATCTCTTTAAAACATGAAAAAGAAATACTTCTTTATCAGGAAAAAACATACTTAGTCAAGAAATCATGAAAAGCTCTGCCAAGTCTCTGATGTCCCATGGCACTGGTCAGGCCTACAGTACCTCTGCAGGTC
>VYZV01040980.1:14162-25113 GCA_013401275.1 Pandion haliaetus | reverse complement strand
TTTTTTTTTTTTTTTTTTGCACAATTGCACAAAAAGTATGTGCATGTTTCTAATCCTTTTGTGGCTGCCACAAAACAGTGGGAAGCAAGCAGTGCAAATGTTAGCCATTTGAGTCTTGCTTCTGCAGTTGGGTCCATGAGGACCAAATACTAATTGCATCAGTCTCAAAGTCAATCTCTTGATCAAATGTTGTCATGCAGGACTGAATTTTTAAAACGGGCCATAAACCCATCTGCACAAAGTTATAAAGTCATTCAGTCACTTCTTCATATCCAGTGCCAATTTTTCATTCATTTCCTTTATCTGCAAGACAAAGTTGCATTATTGAACAAATTGTGATCCTTGTGCTTTTAATATAGAACAAAGTTAAACAAAAGAACAACTAGATACAATTTAGGTTGCATGTAATATAAAAATGTGTTAGCCCCCTAAATTTCATTAGGAAACAAAACTCTTTCAAAATTTTTATCTTCCTTGGTCTTCCAATGTATGTTTAAGTTACAGCTGAAGGTTGTTACTGGATCTTTCATCAGTGTGAAACAAATATTGTGGTCAAGGGAATGGGAGGCTTATTGTGAGATGCGATAGGAAGGATGCTGTATTGTTTTCTTCCTGTTTGTTGGCACAATCATGTTCTTCCAAAAAGGAAGGAAAAAAGAGGAAGTCCTTATTAGGTCAATAGTAGTTCTTAGATTAACTGAGTCATAGTTGAAGCTTTTGTCAGATATCTTAATGCTCTTTCTCTTGAAGTATTGAGTTAATGGAATTTTAAATTCATGTGAGAGAATATCAATTGGTATGAAATACACTCTAGAAGTATTCATAAATTTAGACATTATCTTATTTCCTTCTGCTGAAAAGTGTGAAAATAGCTGGTTTTAATCTTTAAAAGCAATCTGAGTTTTTCTTGACTGGTTTAAATCTCCAATAATCCACTTATAGCGTCTCCTGAATAATATCTGTTCTCTGATTATAGGTTAACCATTCACTTTCTTCTGCTTATTGGATTCTGATTTGTAGTGTACGTTGTGGTCAAGGCAATGACAGAAAGGATCAAATTATAGACTTTAATAGCAGCGTGCTGTATGTGCTGGTCTTCTATTCCGAGCTCACTGTAGATAGCTTCCTATTTTTCTCAACAAGAAAGCACTTAAGTTAATTGCTCCATTAGAAAGACATAGTAGCTCTTTCTGATCTGTAAGTATCCTTCCATGCATAGCTGCTGAAGTTTGGAACACCTGCAGCTGAAGCAATTTGAAAAAAAGCCATTAGTCTGCATGGAAGAAACTAAAGTGCTGAAGTTCAAAATATTATCAATGACGCTGTGTTGGAGCAGCCTAAAAGATTTGGCTTTTGGTCTATGCCTAGTGCTATCCAAAACAACATATAAAATTCTTTGTAAAGCAGTTTTAAAAGTGTCTTGTTTATTCAGATGCAACTGTGTACACTCTTTGTTCAGAGGGTAGACTCCAGTCAATTGCACACCAGCCAACAGCTGATTTCTCCTCAGAAAGAAACATTGCCTAATACAGATCCTACAAGCCAAAGACCAAAGGGACAAAGCGCTAAAGATAAACAGCTCAATCCTCAACTGTTCGAAGGCCTCAATAAAGCCTCTGATTAACAAATTTGGGGTGGGACTCAACTGTTCCCACCTGCAAGCTTGTCTCGGATCCTTGGCTCTAACACGGTGAGGTGCTGGTATGTGGTGTGACCTCCTGTGCCCTTAAGGAGAAAAATACTGGCTTTCTTATGGCCCTAATCAATCAGTTTCTCTGCAGCTTTTCTTTATCATAATTAAGGGAGGAAGAAAGTATTGACTGCTCTCACTTTATTGAGACAGTGAATGGAAAAAGCCTATAGAGACAGTGTTGCCGAATATTGAACTGCACTTGAAAGTACTCCTCTGGTGTAATGGACTCGGAGGTGCTTTTTAGACTGCAATAGTGAGGGTCTGATTTCAGTCATTGAGTTTCTTGGATAGCTATAAAAATAGCCTGGGTTTATGCAGCAAGTTTTTGGGGTTTTTTTACAAGCTTCAGCAGCAGCTGGACTGCTAAATAGTGAGAGTGCCAAAACTCAGGTGGCTGTTTTAACCATTTTGAGCATTAATACCGTTCCTACCTGTGTCCCTATCTTTCCACCCAAAGATGTTAAACTAACTCTTGAAGTTTCAATGCCCCCTCATCATTTATATTTTTGGATGTCTTTCATAATGAAATTATGACTTGGTGGAGGTGGGGATGTTAGTAAAATCTTAAAAAGCAGCACCAGCTTCTACAAGCTTGTGTGACCAGTTCTGTGGAAGTTCAGGCCCCAAGCTGACTTGTATTTTTCAGACCCCTATGTCAGTACATCTGCAGTTATTTTTTTCTGGCTGAGTGTCTGGCCCAGAGTACTTAAACCAGCTGTGATTCTTTATGCTTCAGTTGCAGGTGTAGTGTTAATGGATTATTTGAGACAATAGCCACAACAGAGAAGTGGTTTGGCATTCATTTAAAAATTTACTGTTAATATTTCTAGTAGGACTACTTTTTCAATGTTTAAAGGTAGATTCGTAGACAAGCACATGCAGGACTATTGGCTGGAATTTTGCATGTGTGGTGGTTATGACAGTGAATTATCCTGTTGAATGATTATGACAGTGAATTATCCTGTTGAATGATTGGCATTTTAAAGCATTATTTAGATATTAGATTGAAATGTACTTAATTTTTTCACGTTTAGAATCTGCATTTAGGGTTTGGGACATAATGATGTCAACAGTAACAATGGGAAACTTAAGTTGTTGCACCCTTAATGCTATGATAATCCTCCGACTTGTGTATAGATGACGTCTTGTCCCGTGGAAATGACTAAAGAACTGTAGATTCAAGCAAATTCCTTGGAATTGCATTATTGGTCTTCTACATTACTGGAGAGAACACTCGTTGTTGGCCAAATTGAAATATTTATAAGGTGGGGGATTTTTTTGAGCGTTAATTCGGGGAAGGGGAGCTGGAGAATCTGTTTTGGCAAATCTGCCCTTCGTGTGCCCCTCAGACTTTGGCAGTGCACAGCATTCCCCCGCCTTGCCTTCAGAGTGGAGAAGATGCATGCACTCACCTTACAGTAAATTAACAAGGAATATGCTCTGATGTAGTTTCTGTATTTTTTTTCTTTCGTTAGTGGTAATTGCTAGTTGCTAAGCAGTTAGGTAACTGCTTTGCTGGTTTTTGTTGTACTCATACTTTAGCTGTGTGGTTTATCCGTTTACTCAACAGTACACTGAACTGTGGAAGAGTTGTGGTGTTGGGAGATTTGTGGAAGAGGGAATGGGTTTTTTTTTTTGTTTGTGTGGCTTTGTTGTTTGGTTGGTTTTTTTTTTTTACAAACAGGTTTTATAAAACAGTAAGGTACAATGTTTTTGTTTGTAGTGATGTTTGTGTATGCTGTGAAGGCCAGACTAATTTTCATGAAGAAGCTTTGTTCCTCTTGAAGAGAAGTAAATAATAGCCATTATATACAGCCAAGAATCCTTAAGCTTTTGCTGATGGGTTAGAACAGTTGAGTGCTTGGAAGTCTCAAGCAAGGCTGAGCTCTGCTTTGTAAGGCCGTTTCTAAACATGTAGTAGTAGCTAACACTCCTCTGGAAAGGTCAGTGAGCACAAATGGAGGAGGTAAAAGCTGGGAAAAAAAGTATTTTCATTTTATGCTCTCTTGTAAAATTGTTCAAAGATGCACAATAAAAGGTGGAAAAGCTTGACAACTGTATTTTGCATTTTGTTATGAAATATAGATCATTCTTCTGCGTTGTATCACATTGCCATGTTTATTTTTGTTGAAGTTGTGTCTTACCACAGGTATACAAATCTCATGGAAGCTTTCTCAGTTCTGCTTACAGGTTCATCCCTTACAATCGCACTTGATCTCTTAGGAATGATGCCTAAACAGAATCTTCATTTTCAGCTGTTCCATATCACTTCAGTGAAATAGTGATGTGTGAAGATGGATGCACACGAAGCACAGTGTTACGATGTGAATCTTGATGTGACTTTCTGACTGAGGACTGACACTTCATTTTGTTTATCATCTTATAAACAGAAAATCCAACTCTTTTGCTTTGCTTTCTGTTATAACAGTCTACATTAAAAAGACGGCCTCTGGTGCAGGTGGTCTTCAATGAATGCTGCTCTGCTTTGTGATTAAGAATCGAATGCAACAAGCAAAAACTCCCTATTGACGTATATATATGCATCGGTACTTTGTATGCTGTCTGTCTGGGTTGTGTGCAGTTGTTTTACAACCTTTAAGTAAAAAAGAATAATTAAAGTCTTTTTAAAAACATTGTCTTTTAGAGGTGGACTTTTATGAAAATATTTTGTAGGAGACTGTATTTTTTCCAGAACAAGCAAAAAGCAAAACGGAATCTGGCAGGCAAAGGAGAATACATGAGTGTACTTAAACATCCTACACCCATTACTTGTGTTTTCAGTCCTGTGCTCCTTATTGATCCATGTCCAGGCAGTTTGTGCACTGCAAATCTTTAAAATGGCTTTAGTTCTATAGTCACTACTTGCCTTGTTCCAGGCCTCCATGCCCCAAATATTTTATTTTTTGTTCTTGCTTACAGGTGCACGGACATACTGTAGATTTTCAGAAATGGCCAGTTGCTTGGTGATGGAAATAGAAAACTTGTTTTGGGACTCAAACTGATTTTTCAATATTGCTTTTAAGTATCTTTTTAGTTTCTGGCACATTTTCTGCGAATAGAAACATGGAGTATGACATCTGTAAAAATATAAGCAGGGTTGGAGTATAAGCAGTGTTGGTTTATGGATGTACATAGTAAAGTCATCCCTCTTACTGTTGTTGGTGAGAATTTATGATGCTTAGCTGTATGTACATGATTTATCTCCTACTCCTACCATAGCTTTTGAATCCTAAACTCTTCAGAAAAATATTATGAACAAGGAAGTGTTATGGTGCTTATGCGTACTTAAGGTTTAAGCTGGAAAAATAAAGTTAGCACTTTGAGTATTTGGTGATGAAAATGTAATGGGTAGTCAGGAATGCTGGAACTGCCTAGTGACGTTTTAGCCAAAGTTCAGCCTGGAATTTGTAGCAGGCACTTTGTGATGTACCTCTTACTGTTTAAAAAATGCTGTTTGTTAGTGCAAGGTGATCTGTGGTTTAATTAGCCATCAGAAGTAGTTAATGTGTTGTTTCATTAACTTTATTGATATCTATAATGACTGTTTGTATTATTGACAATGCAGCTGTTGTCCAGCTGTTAATGCAGCTTTGTGCTTGAAAAACAAGTCTTATATTCATACATTTTGCTGCTTATGAATACTGTGCGCTCGTCTGGACAAGGGAAAGGCATTTTCTAATGTTGTTGGGTGCAGAGTTGAGCAAAGGTCAGACACAGTGCAGTCAACTGCAGTTAAAACTGTTCCTCTTAACCTGAAAATGCCAACTTTTTGGGAGGCTAGTGGTTGTTAAATCTGTATCTAGATTTGGTTCCCAGTGTTCATGAGCAAAGAAAGAGTGCTTGAAGAGTCGAGTCCCCTCAGGACCTGGATTGAACCCGATCGTGATTACTTATTGCTACACTTGAGATGGAAAACTTGATAGAACTTTTAATACCTAACCTGTCCAAGCATCATTGCATACTCAGTGCATGTATCTTAAATGCCTCAGTTGCGTTTTTCATGCTTTTTTTAGTGTGTGAGTGAACATGTAGCCCTCTTACATTCACTTCATTCTTATTAAAAAAAAAATTAAAAGCCTGAAACAACTGAACATCCCAAAACAAACTTTCCAGATACTGGACAACATGAAGCATTTTCAGTGAAAATACTGTATGTCAATGTTAACTTCAGAATTGGCTGTTTATTCATTATTCTGTAGAGCAATTTGCCAAATGCAGTTTTAAAGCTCTTGAGTACTGTGAGGATTCATTATTGTCAGATTATAAACAAACACGTGGGATTCTTTAGATCTTATGTGCGGTACAGTTTGCCAAGTTGCTTTGATATTAAGCAAAAAATTACTGTAGCATCATAATTTTTTTCTGCAGCATCCAGTTTTTACATAATTTCTTTGGTTGGTGGCATCCATCCACTACCTCTGCTTTGCACTGGGCTTTTAAACTTTACTTATTGTAACCGTGTTTTCTGTTTGGAAATATCACCAGTTCTCTGAAAAAGTGAATTTTTGGAGGAAAGTAAAATAAGTCTTAAGTATGCTTTTTTTTTTTTTTAAGCTAGTTATGTAAAACTGCTAACCACTTCTGGAAAATAAGCCATTGTTTATAACAAGATTATCTTACTTCCTAAACAGGAGTCTGGAAAATGGAGAAGACGTTGAACAGAATTCATCCAGTTTCTGATCCAGAA
Organism: Pandion haliaetus; assembly: GCA_013401275.1. Taxonomy (NCBI): domain Eukaryota; kingdom Metazoa; phylum Chordata; class Aves; order Accipitriformes; family Pandionidae; genus Pandion; species Pandion haliaetus. The sequence continues at coordinate 18,733 of VYZV01040980.1, read as the reverse complement.
GCAACATATTTTCTACAAGTATCATGGGAAAAAGATTTAGGCACTGGCTTTGGTGTAATACTTAGTGATGGTCAATGTGCATGGACTGGGACAGGTAATAATTGAAAGATAATTTAGAAAATTTTTTTTTACTCTTCTTTATCGTTATTTTTAAAGACTTTCTAAACTGTGTCCCACAACTTGCATCAAGAACTTTTTATGAGCATTACCTCTCCCCAGTGACGGAGGAGGTGCGGTTCCTGATTTTCTGGGACTATTTCAGAGATCTTTCAAATCTGAAAAGTTTACGTGTCAAACCTAATACTAATTCATTTAGCATAGGGATATGCAATGTTTTGTTCTTTTTCAAGAATGTAATTTCTTGCAGTGATATTGGAGTCCCACTCATGTGTCTTCTCCAGATCCTTGAACAAATGTGTCATACAAATTCCATTTGCAAATTGTAGTTCATGAAGCATTTAATTGCAGACGCTTTTTAAATGGTTTCATAAAATCTTAAGAATTGAAGGTAGCTGTATTTGGTACTCAGGTGAATTTTTGAGAATAATGGATAAGAAAATATCTTTTTCTTGGGCATGAGTTATCAGAAGAGAAAAAACCCCAGCCTGTGCAATTTTGGTGTCATCCGTCCCCCCATTCCCCCCTCCCCCCNGTGGCTGTGATTTCAGAAGACATATCAGCTTGCAAAAAGAGAAGACTCAGTTTGGAAAAAAAGTGTAGTGAAATTTCAGGTAATTGAAGATGGAATTAAAAGGAAAAACATTATATATATATATATAAATATAAATAAAATAGTGCTTTCTGCATGTATATACATGTATACAAACTGTATATATGTGTGTGTGTATATTAGCTCCTGTGTATAAAAAGAAGCTTAATCATTCATTTAACTTGGTTTGAATACAATTTTTATCTTTCTCTTCTTTCACACCTAGGAAACAAGAGTAACTTAAAATATGTCTACATATGTATTAAATCTGCTCTTCCATATTTCCTTTAACATTTCAAACACACTATTGATTAGGAGTTCCTGCAAAAGATAAATACATATATTCCAATGCTGGTTCCCTGTAGTCTGGTATGAAGGGTTTTCCTTTCTTGATGGACAATAGGATAGTGAAACTTTGTATTTTCAAAATAACAAAAAACATGTTAACATTGATAAATACTTAAGTAATTAAGCTTAATAGTTTTTCTATTTTAAAGCTGGTTGTTCTTGCTTAACTTTAAAATCCCCAGCTTAAAATTCACAAAAAGCTGATTCTTTAAATCTGTTATTTTTCTAAGTAAAAGCTATGTTACTATAACTGGAAAAGTATAGAAAAAATACATAAACACAGTTCTCATTTTGTTAACTTCCTGCATCCGGCAGAATGGCTGGATGATCATTTTCTAAAACAGAGGACCAGTGAAAGCAAGATGACCTCACTCTATTAAAAGAAAAGAAAGAAACACACAACAGCTTAGCATGAGCACTGGGTACTCATCTGAGGAGAGTGCTTCTGTTCCTTCTGCAAGAATCTGATCCATTTCTAAGGAATTCCTGTTGAATTTGTAGTCCTTTCAATAATTTCATTAGGAGTTGAGGTTCTTGTGCATGAGGCTTTCCTACTGCACAGATCTGTTTTTGTACACTCAACGTTGTTTTTGCTCACTTTCTCTAAGTTATTACATCATGTTTGAGACTGCTTAGGTTCTAAATTCAAAACCTGGGAGGAGGGAAAGCAGTGGTCAGAAAATTCTTGCTATGGGAAATCCCTTTTGGGTTTCTCACGCTGTGGATTATTTTGCTTGGCAAGACCTGCCAGGAAGTGAATGAGAGTTGCTGATGGACTTGTCTTTTATGGTTCTTGTATATTTAATGTGATGATGAAAAGTGTTAGGAGTCCTATTTAAGGAGAAAAAAAAAATCTGGGTGGAGGAGAAACACACAAATATGCAATATGACCTGATGTATTCACTTGGTATTGGGTTAAAGAACTACAGATATATGGATTTATACATTTCATGTTTCTCTAACGATTGATCAGTTCTGCTAGTTCTATAAGATAAAGGAACATGCAGCATGTACTGGCACCACAGGAGAGAAAAACACAGTGCTCTATTACAGTATAGTAGCATCTTTGGTTTTTTAGCTTTTTTATTTTCATGAAAGGTTTATCTAATTTTTCTCAGTGTTGAAATAGTTGTTCTAAAGAAACACTTATTTTTGCAAGTATTTCCGACTTACTTTTTCTGCTGCTCTTTGCCTCATACTGCAAGGGATTCCACATTTCTGTCTATACTGTTTTGGGGGACTTAAGGGAGTTGCTGACATACTAGTGGCCTTTTCTCTCTCAACTCTGTGGTATCCAGTACAAGAAATAAGCTCGATAGTGAGGAAGTGATCGGTGTCTGTAGCTTAAAATAGAAATGTTCTGATGGCAAATTTCTTGCTTTTCTTTCCCACTCAATTCTTGTTATTTGTAGTGAATTATTAGCTCTGCAAGATGAGTGTTGGCTAGCACTGTAGCCCCAGCTGGTCACTGACTTGGAGGCTTAGCTTTTTTCCTGACAGTAGTTCCACTGTATCATTTTTTATATGAAAATTAGAAGTGCTGCTTTCAGTTTAAAAAAGATGCAGCTGGCAATTGTTAAAGTCTTAAGCCTTTCTGCTAACATCCATTTCATCCTTACAATAAGTTTTAAAAATCTTGGAAAATCCTTTTCCTACTTTATCTAGGATATTTAGATGTGTTCACCTCTGTTGGGGCAGAGGGTTGAACACTTGGCTTACAGTGACGTAGGGAAGAACCGATAGCTCGTGCAATGGTTAGTGTAAGTTAACAGCCTCCAGCTTTGCAGCACTGTTTGTAACAGTCCCAAGTCCTGTTCTGAAGTTCATACCTGTCAGTCTTACTGTGTGAGGATTCATGCATAACGGACTTTGACTTAGCAGTTGCTTGCTTGTAGGTCTTTTCAAGTTTGCACTGCTGCCTGCACGCTGGCTTTGCTCTTGTTCATGTTCCTGTATGCCAGCTGCAGGTGTGTCTGGTACACAGGGAAGGAGGCAGTGATGCAGCATTGTAGCTAAATAGTGTGGCTTTGCACTCAAAAGTCCTGTTTGTAGGACAAGTACTAGCTGGCTCTGTATGTGGCCCTCTGTCTTAGCCTCTTTCCCTTCACGTATTAGGAGCGGGTTTTACATATTAGGAAAAAAGATGGTTGTGATGTCCATGCAGTAAAAAAAGGGTTCTGTTACACCTTTATCCATTTTTCTCCGTCTGTGCCCTGTGTTCCCTTTCATGAAGATTTTTTTAAATTCCAGCTTAGTGAAGAGGGCTGCTGCTTACTTTTGCTCTGTTTCAAATTTATTCCTACAACCCAACAAGGCAAATTTAAGTGTAACATGTTCTTCAAATGATGTTATTAAAATATAAATGTTTTGAATCTTTAGTTTATTAGGTGTCTCAGAGTATTTCAGTGCCCTACAGCTCATCAATGCTAGGCTGTATACAAAAACATTTACGTATGATTGTCTATTATATCTGCTGTAATGGACAGCAGAATACAGTTTCCATTTTGGGAGATGTGATTTTACGAAGAGCACACAGCTTGAGTTTACAAATCTGTATGGGGACGCAGCTATAATATGCCACACTTCTCCCTAGCCTCTTTTTTTCTAACCCCCTCCATTTTTTTTCTTTCTCTGCAATACAGATAGTGCAACTTAAAATGTAAGCGTGGAAGCATCTTCTCCAATCTAGGAATACTGATTAGGAAGTTATTTTATTGTTGTTTTATTCTAATGCATGCTCTGTAGCACGTCTGTATTCTTTTTAATGTACAATGGCATTTCTGCAATTTCTGACATCTGTTGAATATTTGTTGTGTTGCAGGTCTGGTAAAATGCTATGTATTATGCCTTGTCCTTTTACTTTATGTTAGGCTAGTATGAGTGTGACAGGTTTCCCCTTTTATCTTTAAAAGAAGAGGGGAGCAGAGAATACTCATTTTTAAGCGTTTTCTCTTAAGGAGAATATAGGTGCTTTGTGACAGGCTTCAGACTGCTACAGGCCTGACATTTCACATCTTAGTCTAACAAAGACTTGCTCATATTTATTGAGCCTAATTCCATTATTTTTTTCTTAGGACTCCAAAAGAGTTCAGTTCCCTTGCATCCCTTTGCTTTCTAGCTTTTGAAGGGCCTAGCACATTTGAATCTGTCTAGGAGAAAATGCCTTGTGCTGGGGAATAACTAATGTGATTCTGACCGACTAATTTATCCTTTTAACTGAGTGTATCTGCAGGCTCAGATTTTGCACAGAAGGGGTAGTTTCTCCTTGTTTCAGCTGTTTGTTTCCTTGCAGTGGTGCCATTAGCATGCTGTCTCTTGCCACCTGCATCTCCTTTTTCACCTAGCTGTTTGCCTGTGTCTTAGAGTAATAGGGTGGGCTGTTAGTGAGTGACCTGCCTTACCAGATTTTGCAGATATATGGTAATCACTTAAGGTCACTAGCAAGGTAGTATTAAAAAAAAAAAAAAAAAAAAGGCACAAAAACCCTAACAAAAAAACCAAACAAAACACACCC
>VYZV01040978.1:0-14686 GCA_013401275.1 Pandion haliaetus | reverse complement strand
TTAAGAAGAACCTTTTTCTTGGTTAATGTAGACATTTGCTGTCTAAAACAAGCCAGGAAGTAACTTTGTGTTTATTGGGCGGAAAATTCAGTGCTGCTCTGAATCAAGAGTGCATTGCCAAAGAAGTCATTTATGAGTGTGTGTGTGTGTGTGTTTATGAAAGAGAGCTTTCTACCTTCAGTTCCTTCTTGCTAGTGAGCCTCTCTCCTGAGATTAGGATCTCTGGACACTGAGGATTGCTTTATAGCAAATTTGAACACAGATTTGTATCTTGAATTTGGCTTCAGACTCGATACATGTAATACATTTCTGTGCATCCAGTTCATTTGTCAGTCATTGATGTTAACTAGATTTTGAGGATGTTCCTGAATGCCTCCCTACCTCCAGAGCAAAGGATGTTTCACATTTTTCATAAATGCTAACTTCCATTTGTCCAGTAATTTCAGTTGGGAGTCCTCAGTTAGGAGCTTTAGAAACATTAACGATCTTGGCTGTAAAACACCCTTATGCAAATATAATTAACCTCATACTGCATGATGGCAAGTCTTATGTACAGGGTGGCTCTTTAATTGGAGTAGGAAGAGAATCTAGCCTGGCTGATACTTGTGGTTTAACTGCAGAGCCATCTTTTTCATATTAAGTAGAGAATTTAAATCATGACTTATCTCCAGCTCTTGCTATATACTGTCAGAAAGCAGTGAAAGAGGAGGTTAATGGATGCCTTGCTTTTATGAGACAGGAGAAAAAAATGGGGCCTTGGGAGGGACATCTGTCCTGTTCCGTGTGCACTTAAAAGGTTTTTTTGAGGCATGAAAGGTTGTGTTGTTCCATGCTTTGTCTTTTTGTTGCTTATCCATCCAGGCAGTGATGTCCTGCCAACAATTCAGTAAAGGAATTTCTCAAAATATATCCTGTTAACCAATCTTAAACCTCATGTATATGCTATGTGGATACTCACAGAAGAGAAGAGAATTGAGGAACGGATTCTTCTTTTCCCCCTTAAATCCAGAAGTAGTATCTAGTGAGAGACAGTGATGCGGAGGCAGATTTATGTGAACTGTACTTGCCAGGCATACATTACCGGGGTGTGGGGGGGAGTGTGGAAGGCAAAAAAACCCCACAAACAAGAGTCTTGAGTTTGTTAATGTTCAAAGTGTAATTTTCAACTCTGTCTTTTGAACCGGGATGGGGAAAATAAATTCTCTAAGAGCTTTGGAAATGTCTGTTCTATGAGTATTTTTCCTTAAATGCTTGATATGTCCTGGGTGTTTGTGTGTGTGTGAACTTCAGTGAGCAATGTCGGAGCACAAAGGGATAATTTGGTACTGTGACTGGAGGACAGAGTAAATGAGATGGTAAGATTACCTCCAAATCTCCCTCTTCAGTTTGGTATAATAGTTTAAATGATTTCTACACTCTCTGATCTACAGGGCAAAAGAAAGAAATGCAACAGAACTGACTCGAAGTCAGTAGTCTCTGGATATATGAATTCTCTGGACTTCTTTCTGCCTACTACTTTATGTATATATATTGAATTCTGGGAATAAATGAGGATTATTAGTCAAATATTGTGGGCATGTGTCTAGTGAGGTACTCAGCCTGTGGATTGATGCATATGTACAAATTTGTGCAGTAGAAACAATACTCTGATAAGTACTGGACACAAAAAAGGTTCCTAGCCTGGCCCAGAATTTGGCATAGCACTGTCTTTGCCCTTCATCTCCACTGGCTGCCTGACCAAAGGGACAATTCCATAATTAAATATCAAGTTCTAGTTTGTTATCCTGTTCTTGCTTTGATATAAGGAGAACATAGCAACTGAGTGACTTGAGGAACTCGTTCAAGCAAAACCTGATGTTCTGCTTGAGATTATGAGTGTTGCAGTATCACAGGGTACTTCTGTGGGCTTTTACCTATATAACATCCAGTGGTGTTGCAGGCTTCCCAGATAAAGGAATAGTAGAATGTTTGAAATTCAGGGAAGTATTTCGGCTTTCATTGCTTCTAGAGACATTTTACTGTTGAAAAATCCCACATTGGCAGACAAAGGAAGGGAGTGCTAAAACTGGAAACCATTCCTAGATTAGGAGATACTGGACTGTGGTTTAAGCCAGTTCTTTTTTTGTCTTAATTTGTCTGTCTTGTGTTAGGTAAAATAAAGTATGTTCCCATTTTGGTATCCCTGTAATACGCTCTCCACTAAGAAGTGTCCCTGCTGAGGCAAACAGTATATCAGTGCAGCTCAAGGACAGACGGTGTGTGCATTTGGGAGTTTAGTTCCGAGAGAGTTCATACTGAGAAAGAGATTTTTACCCGGGAAGTGTGCCAGCATAGGTAAGGAAATCAGGTGGTGGTGCTGGACCCTCAGGATCAAGAGGGTGCTTACAAGCACAAACTACCCCATTATGAGTGTCCATCCAGGGCAACTCGGGGCGGGCTCTCCGACATGGCTGTTTACACTGGAATGCTGCTTTTCACAGATAATACATCAATATCAATGTCAACAGTAGCTTCCTGTTTTCTGCAACAAAGCAAGCCGTGTGAATGAACAGGAAGGAGAGCGGCTGCCTCTCCTGCCCCCAGCAGGTTCTGGGGGTCAGTACCTGTTGTGGTTTAACCCCAGCCAGCAACTAAGCACCATGCAGCCACTCACTCACTTCCCCCCACCCAGTGGGATTGGGGAGGCAATTGGGGGAAAAAAAAAAAGCAAAGCTCGTGGGTTGAGATAAGAACACTTTAACAGAACAGAAAGGAAGAAACTCATAATGATAATAATAATATTAAAGTAATAATAATAATAAAAGGATTGGGATATACAAAACAAGTGATGTGCAATGCAATTGCTCACCACCTGCCGATCGATGCCCAGTTAGTTCTCGAGAGGCTATCCCTCCCAGCCCCACTCCCTCCAGTTTACATACTGGACATGACATCATATGGTGTGGAATACACGGTTAGCCAGTTCGGGTCCGCTGTCCTGGCTGTGTCCCCTCCCAACTCCCTGTGCCCCTCCAGCCTTCTTGCTGACTGGGCATGAGAAGCTGAAATAATCCTTGACTTAGTATACACACTACTCAGCAACAACTGAAAACATCAGTGTGTTATCAGCATTCTTATACTGAATCCAAGACATAACACTATACCAGCTACTAGAAAGAAAATTAACTCTGTCCCAGCTGAAACCAGGACAGTACCATACAGATGTTTCACAGCTTGCAGTTTGAGCAGCTGACCATCCCTGTAGTACTTGAACTGTTGTGTAGGACACATGACAAAATAGCAGTACAACTGAAAAGCCTAAATTTATATAGAAACAACCCCATTCTGCATCTGTCCATAGTATATGCAATTCCTAAAATGAGTATTATTTATCTCTCTTCTGTCTCTGTTATATGGATAGTGTGGTACTCCACAAATACAGAATTTGTAAATAAGTTTGATTATTTCCAGATGCTTCTTCAGTTCCCTTGCATTCTACTGTAAGAACATGTGACCTAAATACAGGCTTTTTAAGATCTTCATCCCCATTTATTAAAAATCATTAACATTCCATTTGCTGACTAGTATCTATTTCCCTTTGAGTGCATAGGTGAGGGGGAATGGTTTATATCTTTCTAAAAGAATCTCATATCTCTTTGGTAAGAGGGTGATTGTTTTGGAGTGCTTGTATTTAAGAACTAGTTATTCAAAAACTTGTGAACCAAGCTTCTAATCAGCTTTTGAGGAAGCTTGAAAGTAATACCTTGCAGGCAATTACCACAATCAGTTTGAGGCTTTTTGTTACTCTGTTTGCTCTGTGCTGTTCCTATTAATACGACTTGTGGATATGGGCATGGATCACCTGAATGTTTCTATAATTGCAGAAACCATTTAGGTACTGCTTTTATGCCCATGTCATGATGGATGTTTTCTGGGTGTCCTAAACACCAAGACACACAAATCCTTTCCTGTTTTGCAGTTCGATGAAATGCGCCTCTCAAACCTCACCATTTTGCAACTTCAGGGGATCTGCTGACACCAATAGAGATGTACTGTACTGGCTACGGAAGTTCATATTTGAGGCTGCAAATCTTTATTTGGCAGAAGATGGGGAGGTTATGATTGCCATTGAGGTTGCAGTTGAGATAAGTCAACTCATCAACTTCTTAATTGCTGTCAGGTTGCCATGGAAGTGAGTGGCACTTCCTGGTGACACTGTCAGCAATGGCAATTGATTAATGATGATCCGTCCCTAATTTTCAGAAATATGAATTGGATGGACTAAGATGAGATTAGGTTTAAATGTGTACTCTGCTCTGAAGGGAGAGCTTTTTAAATCTGTCTGCTTAGCAGTTCTCAACATGTTAGATGACAAAACTGGTTTCAGGATAATTTGAGGGGATAGGAAAGAATCTTGTGCTAGTTCACTGCAAACATAAGTAGCTGAGTTAGCAAAAATTATGGAAAATTTGAGGAATTACTGCTTAGTGAATTCAAGTGTATTGGATGTCCCAAGTAGACATACATAGGTTAGCAGAACACCGAAGAGCAAATGTCTGTTTGCCTGCATGCTGGAAACGTAGGGAGGTATCCTGGCAGCCAGCTTAAATTCCTGCTTTTTAGCAGTAGTATGAAATGATTTAAATCCAGGATTTCAGCTGTAGCCTTCTGAGAGCGCTGCTCATTCAGTGTAGTGAATCGGTAAATTAGAAGGGCTCAGTGTGTGACTAACACGATAGGGGCACTTTCAGCAATTTTACTGGTTCCTCATAAAATAGAGTGACTAGTTTTAGTATTCCTGTTTCTGAAGCATTACAGCTGATTGGCCTAAAAATATGTAAAATAAGGATAAACTCTTAGATTATCCTTTTAGCCATAGTAGAATGGGTAAAAAATATCTATAAAAGAAACAGAGGTGGCTTGATAGTTGGTCTAAAAAATGTTGCCATATCACATGTATCTTCCCCTCCCAAATACAAATCACAGTTCTTCAACTTTGCCTTTAATAACTGAAATGTTTAGTAGCTTAAATAAAGCAAGCCTAACCGGAAAACAAACTACAGGCTGATCTCAAGTGCTTTTCCTGATGTGCCTCACAAAGATGTTCTGTTGTTGTGATGGTAAGGATAGGCATGAGAACTGAAATTGAACATGCGAGAGACTGGTTTTTGTGAACTTCTTGCAGGGGGAAGGAAGCTATGCCTTGGATGATGGCTAGCAATAATTTGGGAGGGTTCTTTTTAGGCATCCGTTGCAATTTTGTGACAAGCGTATTTGTGGTTGAAATGAGGGAAGGAGGAAAAGGAAGTTGTTAGAAATTGCATGAAGTACAATAGATGACATTGCACCACTGTAAGTTCATGCAGAAGTAATAAGAAACGGAAATCAAAATTTTGTGGAGGTGCTTCAATAGGGCTGACCTAGCTTTCTCTGAACTCAATCTTTCAGTTAATTTGGGGAGAGCTGGGTCAACTCTGGTTAAACTCCATATGCTTTTTCCAGACAATGAATGTCTGAGATGAGGCTTCCTAACAGGGGAAAAAATGTTAAATGGGCCATCAGAAGAATGAAATCACGGGATGTTTAAAACCTTTTAAGAAAGCCAGTGAAAGTGAGTGGTAATGATCCCCATTTTCCAGAGAGATGATAAATAGTCTAGGATCCCAAGGGACTCCTTCCTATGCTGTGTGCTGACTTTTCTGGAGAAAGGTAACAAAAATGCTTAATACACTAGTGCTGTGATTTTACAAAGGCAAACAAATGTGGGGGTTTTTTTTGTTTTTTTTTTCTCCCTGAAGTAAAATACAAATATCTTACATGTATCTAAGCTGTCTCTCTTGTACCCTGAGGTAAAACTGAGCAAGGGTTATGGTTTAGTCTTTCTTTTCCATATGGATGGAAAGCCATAGACATTATTGACATTTCTAGTGATGGGATGAATTTATCCCATTAGTTTTAATGCAGACAAGGTTAGAGCTGAGCCAAAGTACTGTAGATAGCATGACAGAAGCAATAAACTTGTTCACAGAGCAGCAAAGATGTAGTGAATGGAATGCCTTTCTTACTCCATCTGCAACCCAGAGGCACTTCTAGATGAAGAGGGATCAGCTAGTGAGCTTTAGCTGATGACACTTTTGTTTTTTTCTGTCTTCAGATATCTCAGCTTATGACAGAGACTAGTCGAGAGGGCCTGACTGAAGCAGCATTGAACCGCTACAATGCAGATAAACCCTCCTTGTACAGCTTCCCTGCTTCCCAGAGCACGTATGTTGCCAGTGAAGTATCCACAGGCACCTCGGTGGCAGCATCATTTTTTGCCAGGTAAGAGAGATTTCTCAGATTTTTCCTTCTCTGGAAACATAATTTCTTTCAAAGGAGATGATTCCGTAGTGAAGAAGTGGGGTTGACAGACTACAGCACACATGTTGAAACATGGCTATAGATACAGATCTATCACAAACTTGCAGGAATTACCATGAAAATGTTGTTTAATCCACCTGTATGCATTTTTCTGTAAGATGGGGATGATACTTCTACCCTCTTCTGCAAAATATCTCTTTAATTCTTGATTTGGGTTAAAATGTGATTGTGCTCCCAGAATAATACCTGACTTAGTGATTTATTTGGAGGGGTGTATCCCTGAATGAGAAGGGCTCATCCAAATAATTTTCTGAGATAGGCAATTAATTGTAGAGCTAACTGGAGGTGGATATTTCTGTTTGGCAGGCAACCTTCAGGCTTCTTTATTGACTTTTACTTCCATCTAGGGAAATTATCAAGATTTCCATTTTCAGACTGAAAAGTTAAGGTTTCTGGTTTCAGTTTCTGTCCCTGCCATGCTGTTGAAATGACCTGAGGGCCTAAACTCAGCCTCGGAACACCCTTTCTGTTGAATATTCAGTCAATGTTTCAAAAAAATCTCAATGAGATAAAGTTTCATTAAAAAAATCTTACAACTGTCTTTATTAATTTGTTAGTTAAAATGGTTTGCTAAATGGGCATAGCAGCTAATAAGTGAAATACCCATTATCAACAATGGAAATATTTTTCTGTGCAGAAATATGCTCTGCAGGACATAATTTGCATATATTTGCAGAATGTAATCTTTTTAGCCCAGTTGAATCCTTATGTAACTGAAGAAGTTGAAATAATCCTTGTCTTTTAATGCTTTTCAATAATCACAAGACTGACTTGGGAAGAGTTGTGGAAGTAATGAAATAAGAGAATAAGCTATTTTTACAGCATTTCCAGTCTAGTGAGAGATCTGAATTTCAAAACATGGAGTGAACTTTTGAGTGAACACCTCAGGCGTATTCAGATTAACTTCAGAAAGCCAACTATTAGTAATTCCACATGATTCTATTTTATTTTAAAGGTAAATGGAAAACTTATAAACTTGTTGGGCTCTGTAAGTCTGGAAAGAAGATTTTCCTCTCCTATTTTTCCTCACAAACATGAGGACTGCATATGTTCAGTCAGGGTCACACAAGTGGGTTGTCTTAAAAGGATTAAGAGTAGCATTTTAGAAGATCCAGTGAATATTGTTCGGGGCAGCTCTGCCAATTTTTCTCTACAGATGTGATGCTGAAATAGCAAATATGAATGATGACAGTGGTCTCAATTTGCTGCCCTTTTCTTTTTAACTACAGGTTTAATTTAAATTTGCTGAATGTACTCATATGGTAATATCTAACCAGAGTGCAGATTGGGATTAGCACATATTTTAGCATGAATTGATTTCTGAAGATGGCTTAACTCATTTGTTCTTCATTGTTTCACTGTTTTATGCTGAGAGAATTCATTTGCTTTTAATGTACTTTGTTGAAATGTAGGAAACTAATTAAATTTACTCAAAATCCCTACTGTATATCACAGCATTTTAAGTAGAACTCTCTTAGTTTCTAGCTGATGGTGTGAATTCTTGGGTATACTTGGCCCAGCAGAGATCTCATGTTTACTCTGTTTATTTTTAAACTGTACTTAGCAAGACAAAAATGCCTGGTTTAGTTTGGGGTATTCCATAATTACATTAATATCACTTATATAAGTCAGTTTTGTTCTGGACTTCAAGCTATATCACCTGCTGACAGTTCAAGCAGCAAATCCAAGTCAGTCATTCACTGCTTGACCTTTTGACAAGAAAATCCACAACTTGTTTTCAAAATGTGGATCTCATTAATTTTTGTTTTGCATCTTCTGTGTCTATTTGCATTTTTGTGAAGTGGTGGTACGAAGCGTAAGAACCCACATGTATGTGTATTACAAAATACAAAGTAGAAGGCAATGGTTATCAAACTCACTAATGTGGTGTGCTGTTTACAATATGAAACAGTCATTTGTACCAGGCATATGAATTCTAAACTTTTGCTTCTTCTGATTGTAAATGGCACATGGAGTAGTGACTACCAGCTATGCCTGGTTTTTTTTTGGAACATGTGTCACATATGATGTTTTCATGGTCAGTAAGTAAGAAATTATTACACAGCCAGTGAAGCTGAAGTTGGAAGTAGGAGAGTAAAATATATTCTTCTGAAATTTGAATAATGTCCCACGGTATTCCACTCTAAGTTCCCTAACAAGCAAAGCAAACCTCAGATGAGGTTCAGATATGAAAGTCATCCATCATCAGGAGAAAACCCCAATTATCTAAAATGCTGCAGTATGGAGGAAATGTCAAGGCATATGTGGGAAATTTTGGTTGTAATTACTTGAGAAACATCAGGAGTGGAATACTGGGAGCTCATAATTTTTCTGTTCTCAGGCACTACTAGTCTTAAGAGTGATACTCACTTGACTGGCCTACAGCTGGCATTGAGCCATGGAGAAGTGTCTGAAGGCCACAGTGACTCTCAATCTTTTGAAAAGCCAGGAGACTTATCAGTTGTCTCCATACTTGACTGTTATGTTTCATGGTTTATAGCTGACAAGATTTCCAAGCCAGCTAAAAGGGCTGCAACCTGTGAATTATAATTTGTCGGGATATCGCTGCAAGAGAAGTTATGATATGTCAGGGTTCCCATGGGACAGTCTGTGAGTGTTTTAAAGGAACAAACACTGAAAACTGTCCAAAGTGCTCTGCTGGTAGGCTTATGAATAATGGATGATACAGGTATGAATAATAAAATTCTAATGGTGATTCTGACACAGAAACTGAATTCGATCGATTGCACTTTTAATGACAAGCACCAAATTTGCCTTTCTGTTCAGGGTTATCACTCATTTTTGTCTCAGATATCCTCCAATCCATGCTAATTTACCATCATCTTGCTTCTTACTAGTACACGTTTGTGATGAAAATAATTCATTCAGTGAATGTGAAATAACGGTAAGATTCCTTACACAAAAAGAATCATTCACAGAGCATTTTAGGATTTTTACATGAGTTAACTTTTGCCTCCAGTTTGGATCTTTGTCATAAGACGCACTGCATTTTTGGGCCATCGCAGTCTCAGGTGCACTAGCCTCTTGCCTCATGTGCTCCAAGCACAATGTAGGAGTGTGCTACCTCCAGTTAAGAGGGAAGTATATGCTGGTGCTGATGATGCTAAAGGGCCTTCTGTTCTCATCTCCCTGGTATCTCTGTGAAGCTCTAGCAGGTCAAGGGGCATTGTACTGAACCTTGTTCCTATCTATGCTGGTTTCTACATGGAGAAAATTTATGGGGCTCTGACTTCAGCTTTGGCCTGGCTAAACAAACCTGCCAACTTTTTGGCATAAACAAACCTGCCATTCTGAATAAAATTCCTCTGTTGTGACTGGGCTGTAGAGTTTCAGTAGTCTCTCAAAGGGTAATAGCATGGTGCAGGAACTAGAACTCAAAACTGGACCAGAGCTTTTCAATACAATACCTAAAAGTTTTTGGGACCTTGGTACTGTTCCTTGTTTGCCTTGTCACAGTAAGCTTGCTTTCTTGGAAAGGAAAAACTTTTATTGCATCAGGACAAAGGAGAAACATAAAAGCCCATTTCACTTTGGACCTCAAAAAAAGGTAAAAGTCTTTGAGAAGGAGAGATTTTTAAATGGTAGTCTTGAAAGTTGTTTCCTGTTGCTGGTCAGGAAATGTAACAGTGTATCATGAACAAAAGCCTGCCTCAGTCTGAAATCAGATATAGTAATATTTGGATTAATTGAGCCTAATGGGAATATAGATAATCTTGAAAGTAGCCTGAAAAATCTGTTCTTGGGATGATTTTCCGTGTCTTTATACAGCTTGAACCCTAAGCAGGGCCACACAATGCTACTGTTGTAGATGTAGCAAGGCATGTTTTCCAAATGAAATGCAGAAATGTCTGGATTTTTTAAAAACTTATTTTGAGACAAAATAAGAATAGAAAACCTCAGCTTCATGTGTAACTGACATGTAGCTACTCAGCATGGGATAAGCTCTAGTTACAGTTACCTCAATTCTTGGAAAAACTGCTGGTGACCCTTTCCACACTCATTCTCCATCCCTGTGTGGTTTGGCAGCTGGGGGAGGAGGAGGTGAGGCAATGCCTTACTGGCAAGGGGTGTTGTGAAGGTTGTGTTCAAAATGCTGCTGAATGCTCCACAGATTTCCCTTCCACTCCTGAGAATCCTTTTTGAATCTTTTAAAAAATTCTGGTACGTATTGCATGAACTACAAAGCTTTTACGAGGACAGTATTTGTGGGTCTCTCATGTTAAAGCCACTGTGCTGTTTTGATGACTTAGCACTCCAAAGATTCCAGAATCTCATGCCTCACTGTTTTTTTGCATGTATGTGATAAACTGTTGGCTTACCACACAACTTTTGAAGTTTGCTGTTTTTCCTTATAGGTGCAATATTACGTGACTTTTGTTGAAACTTAAAGTAACGAGCTAGTCTGCACAATCTTTCTTCTTATGGGGAAAATATTTAAAGCCCGAAGGCTTAGAATCCAGGGACACCAGGGCTTTTCTTTTAAGACTCTGTATTGTTTTAAATTAATCATACCATTTTAAGATCCTAGCTTGAATTTTTCGGAGGTCTGGGGGAAGTTCACAAAACCAAACTTTTCCTGGCATTGCAACAGAGGGTTTGTCAGAACACGCACAGCAAAAGCAGGTAAGAAACAGAGGCAGCAGGTAGTAGAGAAGGAAATGGGTTGGAGTGGGTGTCCCTGTACCACAAAGCCCAGCTTTGGCTTGGGAAGCTCCATGGGAGAAGCATTTGATTTGTATCAGTAGTCTGGCTGTAAGTGGTGGAGCTGAAGTGTTACACTAGCAGATGTGGATGGAGCCAGGTCCGGAATCTCCCCTTGATATTCCTGTAACTTGCGGAGGTGCACAGCAGGCTGTGCAGGCACACCCAGGGCATTGGTGCTGCCAAGGTCCGAGACACCTCTCAGGAAAGAGCCTGTGAACATTGTCAGAGAGTGAAACCTGCTTGTCCCATGCTTTGTGCCTTTCTGAAGAAAGTTCTGTTGGAGTTTTAAATGTTTTTAAATGGTCTGAACTGCAGATGACTCAGGTGACAGTGCTATTTCATGAACTGCTCTTTCAAGCCATGCAGTGGTTCCCTGGTTTAGGCACTGCTTGAGAAGTCCGTGATGTCAAATAGTGGTGACCTCAACATCCTAAGAGAAAATTATTTTCTGAGACTTAGGTGGAAACATATTTTGGTTTCTTGCTGTCTAAACTATGCAGAACCTAACAGGATTTTCTTTCATTAGCTGAACAAACTAAACAGTTAAATTGCGGTCAGTCTCTTGGACGTTTTGAGCCACCCTGATCAGAATTTCTACTCTTTTCCCTGATCCTCATCATGTACTGCATAAGAAATATGTAAAAAGGAGAATGTTAAGATAAAAGAT
Organism: Pandion haliaetus; assembly: GCA_013401275.1. Classification (NCBI taxonomy): domain Eukaryota; kingdom Metazoa; phylum Chordata; class Aves; order Accipitriformes; family Pandionidae; genus Pandion; species Pandion haliaetus. The sequence continues at coordinate 2,895 of VYZV01040978.1, read as the reverse complement.
CCATAGACTGTCTTTCAATAGGAATGCTGGCAACAAGTTTTAAAACATCTGTAAATTATTTTCGTAAATATTTCTACCTTCAAAGCCTGTCTTGGGGCTGACTAGTAGGGGAAATGTCAATCACAATGATCTCAGTCAACCTGAAAGACCATGAAACAAATATTTAAAATTGACACCTAGGTTTGAGTGCACAACTTCAGGGGCTAATTTTTCATACTTGCTCAACATTCATCAGCGTTCATCAGAAATACAGGAGATTTATGTTCATAGTCACTGCTTTTCTGTACTCCCCATTGCTGTGAGAGCCCTAACTAACAGGCCATTTCTACTTCCTGTTGTTGGTGTTATTTCATGTGTATAATGTAAATGGCAACCAAAAGGGAATCTTGACTCTCCTGAAGCCAAAGGCGGCTGGCAGTTGGGGCCTAAAGAATACTCTTTTTCTATGGTTCAATGTAAACAAAATATAAATGCCCTGGCAGGAAAGACTGTGAGCTACATGCAAGAATAGCCAGTGCCTAGTAGTGGAGGCAATGATCTGATACAGAATAAAAAAATTAGGACTTAAGTGCCACATCTGGATGAGGGAAAGCAAAGATATTTGAATGATCTCTAATTTTGCATGGTAGTTCTATCTTGGGTCCCAAACAATTTCCAGTGATTTATTTATTTTTTTTTTAATGCTGAGACATTCCCCATGGCACTTTTGTTTGAATCTGTTCATATCTTTTGGTTACAAAAAAAGTTCAGCAACAAGATTCCAGACTATGCCCATTTCTAATAGGAAGTCTGTAAGGTACATGTCCGAAACCATGGTGTCTGAATCTTTAGATACTTGCACACTGCTGCTGCTATTTAAACAAAAACTTAAGAAAATGTATGCACATTTAGACCTGGGTTGGAAATCTAGTTGTGATATGTTTAATTTGGCATTGGGCTGTAAACAGAAATAATTTGAACCTTCATGCCAATTAGATCCACTATATGTTGGCTGCAGATCAATAGCATTCAGTCACAGCTTAAAATACAGATAATGGACCCTGGTTTCTAAACAGGATTTTGGGAGCAATCCATGGAGCTACGAAACAAAATAAGCTAAAATTACCCTTAGATTATCATAGAATACTATACTTGCAGTGGTGTGCCATCTGCTTAGCCTCAAAGTACATAACTGATAAAAAGGATGTAAATCCTCCTCATGTTCCCCATGTCAAAGTAATCCACTTCAGATATGCAGGGGTGTTTACCTTAAGTTAACAAATATAGTTTTCTGGACTAAATGTGTTTTAAAAATAATTATTTAGAACAATGCAAAGTAAAAGATTACTATCCAGGAACAATTTATTGACCGTTGAACAGAGAAATTAAAATTCCAATCCACAAAAGGTATGTTACTTTGATGTTATGTCTGTGTTGAAATACGCTACACCTGCTTCTGTGCACTGCACAAGGCAAGTGTTTTCTGATCTGCACTTGCCCCACATATGGTATGTTTTGTATTGAAGGTAATGGCAATCACTGAATAATGTTGTTATTGAAATGGTCATCAAGATTTGGAGTTTCTTGTGTAACTAGCCTTTCAGAGCCTTGAGAAATCTCAATAATTTTCTGAGTAAAGCTCCCCTTTCCTCCCTTTTTCTTTGGGAAGTTTTGAGATGCTATGTTGTTTCTCTGTGATGCAGTCCCCAATTCCATCTTATGAATATCTGGTTCTGTAAAGCAAAGGACACATACCATGAAATTTTTTTCTGCTTAAGAGATTATTTTAAAATAGATGTCACCTAAGTAGAATTCATTATATTAGTTGTTTCTAATATATATTGCCTGAAAAGCAGAATCTTAGAGTTTTTCTGATTCCTGTAATGATCTGTGGTGTTTAGTTACAACTTTTTGTTTCTGTAAATGTGTGAGTGTTTTGCAGCATTTTCATTTTTACTTTATGTACACAAGTTTGTGAACTTGCATCTAGAATTCATTTGCCCTATTAATTTTTATATGATCAGTTATGTTCAATTTTTAAATTAAAAAAATTCATCTGGGAATACAATACATTTATATGTGCTTTCCCCTCCTTTTTTTCTGTCTGCTTATTTTCTCAATTACAACTCCCTGAAAATTTATGGTAACCAGGGACTCCTTTAGCTAGTAAGCAAACATTGTCCCTCTCTCTCAGATCCTAGAGTCAATAACTGATTATATTACCATGAAAAGGGCCAGTAATGCAAACACCTATTTAATCTACTTCACGCAATGTACATGCTTTGTAGAAGCTCTGTTACGTAGCCTCTGTCGGGGCAGGAGGAGGTAACCAAGACACTTCCTGTCTTCAGTAGTTAGCAATGGCCTTTGTCTGATGTTTCTGAGGTGTTGCTTTAGCTTAAAGTTTGCTTTCTCTCTTTGTACCTCACTGATTGCTGCTATTACAGATAAGAAGTTTTAGACCTGTAAATGACTGTGCTGGCCCCATTCTTGCTGCGACTCTCATGTCTTGGATGTTGTGTACTGATAAATGCTTTGCATTGCTGGGAAGAATATTGGATGCTGATGATATGGCACTAAGGCGCTGATTATTTTTGTGGTTTGCTAAGGAAGGAGGCAATTTTTCATGGATTTGTATTCCTAATTCTCCTAGGTGATTTTAAGCATTCAGTACAAAAGTACCCAGGTGTATGGAAGCTGAACTCCTGCTGCTCTCCATACACTATGCTAAAACAGGGGTAACTTCTTTTCTACTTCTTGCCACGTCTTGTGATTTCCTGCTGATTCCAAGAGATCACGAAGGGGAAGGCTAACTAAGGGTAGGTTTGGCCTTCTAATTTCTAAGAGGGTTTTTGGGGTGCCAGAGTACTTGCTACATGAACACCTGTTCCCTGCTGATTTAGGAAAACTTAAAAG
>VYZV01040977.1:0-13937 GCA_013401275.1 Pandion haliaetus | reverse complement strand
CCTCCCTGGGCTGCAGGGGGACAGCCTGCCATCTCCCCACGGGCTGCAGGGCCATCAGCCTCCTCAGGCGCCCCTCCTCCACCTCCTTCTTCACTGAACTCAGTATCGGCAGAGGGGTTCCTCTCACGTTTCCCAACCCCCACACTGCCGGTTCCGCTTCTTCAATCTGTTCTCCCAGAGGCGCTCCCACCGTCACTGATGGGCTCGGCCTGGGCCAGAGGTGGGTCCGACTTTTCGGAGCCAGGGGAGCTTCCAGCAGCTTTTTACAGGAGCCACCTCTGCAGCCCCCTCCCCCACTACCAAAGAAAACCGCGCCACACAAACCCATAACAGTAAGTAATTTTCCCTTTCTGTCTAAAGGACTTTAATCTGTCAAAAAATTTGGACCCTTACTTGTCTCGTTGCTGCATAAATAAATTTTTTCTGCTTTTATAATTTCTCTCCGACTTTATATACCAAACTTCCTTTGTTTCTGTCAAAGCTGATCTTCTCACATATTTGAGGAACTGAAATAGCAGCATACAAGATATAAGTGGGTAATAATAAGCTTTAAATGCCCTCAGACATTAGCAACAGGTATGGTGTCTCTCACCCAAGGCTGCCAGAAGTATCTTGTTTTCAATTACTTCCAAACTAGGAAAACATTTTCAAACGAAAACGCTGAAGTCACTGTAAAGATAATTCTAGTTTCAAAAGCATCTCTTCCACTTTAAAGTCAAAATTTCACTGAATTTGCACAGAATTCTCCCTCCTTATTACCCACATCACCCACCATATTCAGTCCAGTTTTCCATATTGCCAACCTGGTTTCTATCAGCTTCAGTTAATTGTTCAAGGTTACCTCCAGCATGAATGCAAAGAGAACTGGTCTCTTCACATCTTGAAGACAACCCTTTCTGATAGCTTACATTAGTGCTACAATTAATTATCCTTTTCAGTACATTCACCCAAAGAAAAAGTAAAATAAAAAATGTAACAAATAAAACCCCTAGAAACTTTCATCCAAAGAAAAAGTGAAATAAAAAATGTAAAAAATAAAAACCCTGGAAACTTCACCGTCAGTCCCAGTGAAGGGAAAAATGTAAAACTTTAAAACTGAGAATGTACGTCTTAAATCCCTACTTAAGCACTATGCAGTGGAGAAACATTTCCAGTTTGTATAGCAGTGTCATTGCAAGGAAAGAAAGTGATGTTTTTATTTAAAAAAAAAGATAGTCAGTAGTAAGTACAATATTATGCTTTTGTGATTAATACAGAAAGCATGACTGATTGTAATATATACAATAGAAAAATGATTACTGCAACCTTAAAATGCAGTTGGGGAATATTATTTAGATCAAAATTAAGACTTGAAGAATAAATAATCATCAAAGTGACATCAGAAAATAAGATATAGTGAAAATTGTTCAGGTTATAAGTGATTTTAACATGTCTGATAGGATGAAATAAAAAATATCATAAGTCTCAGAATTATCTAAAGAACTAATCTTTGTAGTGAAACTGACTTTATTTGAAGAAGCTTTAGTACAGTTTGTGGAATAAATTAAAGATGACAGACTCATAAAATATATAGGTTCTAGCAATTTGCTAGAGAAACTGCAATATTTTATAACTGTCAAAACTAACTATATTTGTGTCAATAGCATCAGTCATAAAGATTCAGTTTGGTATTTTTGCAAATGGATAGTACCTGTTATCACAATTATTTCCCATTTTCTGCTAACCATTAAAAATCAATTTCAGATTAGGCTTGTATGAAACATGTATAACAACATATAAACCCAGATGAAATCTAACTTTGATAAATTTAAGGTATCACAGGAAGTCACACAACCCTCTGCTTAACAGAACTGCATTTCATACCTAGGAAGAAGATCTTTAGCTTTCCTTCAAAAAGAAAAACATAACTTTTATAATTGAAAATTATAAATACAAAAATAAAACCAAACCAAAACAAAAACCTCCAAAATATGTTTCTAGGATTGAAAGAAAACAAACTACATTCTGTGTACTTGGAAAAGGATTAAAAAGACATTCAGTAAGAAGTACTTCATCTGTGGAAAAAAGTCAATGGGCTGCATTAATTTTTTTCATGGATCTATATGAGGAGGTAACAAGATTATGTTGAGTAACTTTGATAGTTTGTTGAAAATTAACCTGCATGAGCTAACAATCCATGGATGCATGTCACTGTCAGTGATAGGGGAACATGCTTGTTATGATATACACTGTATCCATCTGCAAGAGGGAGTTATCAAATTGTTTTTAATATGAAATAAATGGCTGCTCATGTTTCAGTTTCAAAGGTCTGACTTTTATGGACAAGCATACGAGAAGCCTGTGATAGCGGACCAGACTTAAGCTTTATGATCATAGAATCATTTAGGTTGTAAAAGACCTTTAAGATCATCAAGTCCAACCGTCAACCATGCCCACTAAACCATGTCCTGAAGTGCCTTGTCTACATGCTTTTTGAATACCTCCAGGGGTGGTGACTCAACCACTTCCCTGGGCAGCCTGTTCCAATGCCTGACAACACTTTCAGTAAAGAAATTTTTCCTAATATCCAATCTAAACCTCCCCTGCTGCCACCTGAGGCCATTTCCTCTTGTCCTATCACTAGTTACTTGACAGAAGAGACCAGCACCCACCTTACTACAACCTCCTTTCAGGTAGTTGTAGAGAGCGATAAGGTCTCCCCTCAGCCTCCTTTTCTCCAGGCTAAACAACCCCAGTTCCCTCAGCCGCTCCTCATCAGACTCGTGCTCCAGGCCCCTCACCAGCTTCGTTGTCCTTCTCTGGACACACTCTAGCACCTCCATGTCTTTCCTGGAATGAGGGGCCCAAATCTGAACACAGGACTCAAGGTGCGGCCTCACCAGTGCCGAGTACGAGGGGACGATCACTGCCCTGCTCCTGCTGGCCACGGTGGTTCTGATACAGGCCAGGATGCCATTGGCCTTCTTGGCCGCCTGGGCACACTGCCGACTGTCATATTCAGCCGACTGTCAACCAGCACCCCCAGGTCCTTTTCTGCCAGGCAGCTTTCCAGCCACTCTTCCCCAAGCCTGTAGCGTTGCATGGGGTTGTTGTGACCCAAGTGCAGGACCCAGCATTTGTTGAGCTGTATGATGATGTCATTCAGCATCTCAGGGACTAAAAACGACAAAAATTTGTGCATATGTAGATGTTAACAAACATTACTGTGGCGTCCATCTTTAACACAAGACACCCTTGTGAGTATCTTGTAAAATCCTGAGAATGTTAAAAAAGGTGAGAAGAAGGTCTGTAAAGTGTGAAGAAGTATAACTAGATTTCTCATTCACATGAAGTAAATTCTAATATAAATTTAAAGCATCTCAATTTCAAGGTTCAAAAAATAGATGAGACAATTCCAAGAAATCAAACCAAAAAGCAGAAAATTAATTAAACTATATAACCTTTACTGTCTCAAGCAACTTATACTACCATTACCTTCACAAGGAAGGTATTTCATCTTCCGATAAAGCTGTATGGTCAGCCAGAATGATGCTTATTGTCACATCTCTTTTTTTAGTCTTCCACATCTGAATATAAGATTGGGAGGAACGACTGAAGAATAGCATTTCTCACACAAGAAAGTAGATGAAATATAGGCCTTCCTCTCTTGATTTCATTGTTCAAACTCAAAAGACATAGAACAGAACAATGGGCTGTTCATTTCTGCTAAAATCATGGTTCAAAGATAGATCAGCCTAATCAGTCTAAGCCTATGATGAGAAACTTGATAGTCTTAAAATGGTGAGATTTAACTACTACTAAAAATAGTACAGCTCTTTCCTTAGGCTTATCTGTAAAATAAAACATCAGTTTCTTTGATGCAATGGTGTAATAGCTGAATAACTGTTAAAAAAAATACTTTATCTTGGCTACTTTAAATAATATAGATTTATTAAACATGTCAATCTACAGCAATTCCCATTCTCTGTGAGTGAGAGTCCCTCAACATTCCACTCATTTCAGTGCCCTCACAGGAAGTGGTAATACATATGTCCCGACTTGAACTTTCATGATTATGCAGTGATCTTCTTATTTAATACTACACACACTAGGGATTAGATACTCTCTCCCTAAAGGTTTAAAACACCGTTCTGATACTGTTTCTACTTTCACAAGTAGTGTGATGATTACAAGTGGATTAGCAGGTCAAGGCAATGAAGACTCTACATCTACATTATGCACACTTGGATGAGAAGGTTTATATGCCACTACAGGTATTCTGACCATCTGGACTAAATGCAATCAGTGCCAGAGTGCCACAAGGGCCAGGAGCTCCCTCCGGGCTCGGGGCTGGGAGCAGTGGAGGGACCTCCTGGGTGGCAGCGAGGCAGGTTCTGGCAGACAGAGCCAGACCCACTTCCCCAGACAGGAACAGGTCAGCCGGCGGGCACTGGGCGAGCCCCAGGCACTGGGCAGCTCCCTACGGAGGGTCAGGATCTGGCCCGGTGAGGGGAACCCGTGTCTGATACAGCCCTGGGATGGCTGGGAAGGGCTGTGGGGATGGAGTCAGAGCTTAAAGCAAGTATCGTACTGGTTACTGTTTTATCAGTAAAACTAGATCATTTAAGTTGATGGTTGGACTCAATGATCTTAAACGTCTTTTCCATCCTAAATGATTCTATGAAGTTCAGAATGAGATAAATACAAGGGGACATAATTTACCACAGGTACAGAAGAAATAATTGATCAACCAGATAGGAAAATTGCAAAATCCACACACTAAATGCAGTAACTTTAAAATAAACTGATTTATCCAAATAGTGAGATATATCTCTTACTCTCCACTTTTGCTGTTACTTGGTTTAATGTCAGCAGTGTATTTACGAAAAAATATGTCATTATGAGCAGCATACAGAATTCTATTGCCGGATACTAAAACAATGAAGAAAAATTACTGTTTTCTATTTCCCCCTTTTTTTTTTCTTTCAACTCCCTGTTAACTGACCAAGACTTTTATAAGATAGTAATTTTTAAAAAATGTCAGTTGGTAAAACCAAAACCACAAAGCTCTAAACCTAGTGATGATTGAACTCCAGCCATTTTCTTTTTGTAGTGATTCAGTAAGAAAAAAGCCCTCTGTATGTTTTACATCAGTTCAGAAAAATGTGCAGTTAGCTGAATGTGAGACAGTTCTCTTTTCCTGAAAAAAATTAGGCAGTTATCTATGAAAGTGGAGACGTATTACTCCCTCCCCGTAAATTAAAGTTTCTGACCTCAGCAAACCAAGACCACACACAAATATCTACATTCTTGTAACAAATTAGGAGCAATCTCATAAATAACAAAGACAGTGGGGGCTTTTTGAGTATGTCACTCCCATAGTTCTTTTAAAGAAATTATAGCCTGAAAAAACATACACTGCCTATTTACATTCTTGAGGTTACTTTATCCAGTTCCTGTCTCAAACATTCTGTTTATGTTCCTCTGCACAATAGTTAAGTATATTTTGCATTTTGTTCCAAAGGTGGCTACATTTCTGAATTGGTTTAAACAGTAACCAACGCTCCACTTTATACACATTTGAAAAGTATTTTCAATGAAAGGTGCTTTAAACATGTGAAATAATATACAGGTAACTGTCTAAAATCAGTTTTGGAAGACAAGAAAAGTTAAAATAATCAAGAAGATCGTTATATATTTCCTAATCGGAAACAGAAAGCAGAACATGTTTTCAACCACTTTCTCCACTATCCCTTATTATTTCTAATTACCCCCTTGTTTATTAGTTATGAAGTTTAACAAAAACTTAGGGTAATTTAAAATTGTAATGCTAAGTGAAGACTGATCCACAAGTGTTTTTTATTGCATCACCACCAATACATTTAAAAATCTATTTTTCCACAGAACACAGTCCTTGCAATAAGCCTTGGTGTCATGAAGAGAACAATAGGGGTGCTTTGTGCTTTCTGCTGCATCTGTGAGGATCTTTAGAAAGCCTTATCATTGTAACAAACAAATGTTCCGCAAACTTCAGTTAGTTAATTCTTACCAAACTCTCTCAGATTAGGTAATAATAGTATTCCTAGTTTGTATGTTAGGAAAGAAATTGTCCAGATTGTGAAAAATTTGAAACAATATCTTCTTTTTCTGAATCTAAAAAATATTTTCTTTATTGCTTACCTGTAAAATGCAAGGAATTTTTATAATACAGGGATTATATGTAGCTCTATGTACTATCTGTCTATGTACAGTACTTTTTTCTGTTCAGACTTCCAATAGCCAAAGCAGGAGGTAGTTTTAGAAATACTACTGAGAAAATTATTTCAGCCAGTTATATCGAGACAGGGGAGTGAAAAATGTCAATAATTACACTTTTATAGATACCAAGAAAGCTTGCAAATTTAGTTCAAATGTTCAGCTTAAAATATATATGTTTAGAGACACTACAAGTATTCTAATCTTAAATGTTTTATTTTTTCTATTAACAAACTAAACATCTGTCCTTTTTTAAATTTAGAATAGCTTTTAAATTTTAATTTATTCTTAACATTTAAAATGTGTTAGATTATATTTAGATCACAAATAAATAAGAAAAAATAAACATATACTATTTTTCTGTTCTTATCCAGAACTGTCAGCAAGCTGATATTTATTAGGTATCAGCAGAACTAGCCTCAAAAATTCAAGAAAAACACCTACCTGTACAGTTCTATCAAGCAGAAAGCTTCACACTTTGTGAGATGCCCTTTTTAAGGGTTAGAAATAATTATCTTTATACCACCTAATGAGTCAGCTTTCCCCTAACTCTTATTTACTGGCAAGGAATAGGGAAAAAATAAATAATTGTGGCTAAAGCATTTAAGTCTCAGCCGTAAAACAGATTACGTGTTGTGGAAAATATGAAGAGCTACTTGTGCTAGTCTTATGTTCAGTACTTTGTCACACCACTGGTAATACTAAGATCATGTTAGTACTCAGCATGTAACATTGGTAAGATCACACACTAAATAAATTACATACATAAAATTTCTTCATCAATTGCATGAACTATAGAACACAGGAAAAATTCCCCATGCAAAAATCTTCCTTTTCAGTTGCAATAGGAAAAAAAAATAAGGTAACTCATAAGCAAATTAATTGGGCAAAACCTCACTTAAGAAAACTTTCTTAACCTTATTTTCATTTTTATGTGTGAAACAATTGAAAATTGATCTGAACAGCCAAAACACCCTGAACAAAACCTAAATTTTAATGTGATTCTGAAAATGGTGGGGAAGTGTCTAAATGCAGATTCAGGCCTCAAAGTTGCTATTTAATGTACTTGGAATGTATAGAATTCGACATAAAATACATTTTTAAATTGTGGTTGAAACAGGGAATTAAAACAAGAAATTAATGAATTCTAGGATTTCAGGTAGACATTTGATTGTTTCCTGTATGTTTTCTGTTTTTAACAACACCCAGTTAAGAGCACACGCCCAGGAAATAGGAGCCCAGCTTCCCAACCCTCCTCTCCCTGAAGCACTCTAACTCCCATTCCAGGAAGTGCCCTAATAACATCTTGGGTCTTTGCCCTAAAAAATCATCAGATTAATTTGGATACTTTTATAGTAACTAGGAAGTGTGTGTTTGAACCCACTGTAATTTAAGATAAGAGTTTCTTAAATCTTTCTGTGCAGGTGCTCTGAAGTGATTTAAAAAGAGATAGCATTCACTTTTTTGAGAACTACTGCTTTCCAAGTAAGGAAATGCCTATTTTGCAGCCTGGGGTTAATCACCTCTTTAGACAAGCTCTTGTGCTTAATGTTTCTCATTAATTAACTCCAGGCAGAGCCTAATGGGAATATTAGGTACCTAGACTCTCATTAGCCAACAGAGAGAGAGAAGAGAGAGAGAGACAGTATTTGGTCTTCAAACTGTTTCACAAAGGAGGCTACTTCTCTTCACAGAGACAGGCTATTGCCGGCCTACAATGAACACCTGCTTGCTAACAGAGTATATAGTTCCAGAATGCCCAAATTTTGGAGGCATAAAGAGGATATAGCTCCCTTTATAGTCTTCAAAATTGAGAAAATTTAACGTTTTCATAGTGAATCAGCTGTACTTTTCAAAAACACCAAAAATCTTCACACACAAATCAGATTCATTCTGCAAATGTAGTGGTTACAAAAAACGTTTGTGGACATCCAAACCCAGTCAAGTTTACTTGTAGAATTTCAGCCAAGCTGATGGAATACACAGATTTGTCTATATTATAAACAATTGTTCAAAACCCTCACAAATGTCTAAACAAGATTTACAGATACTAAGAGAAAATATGTGTAGGTAATTCAGAGATAATGGCTATATTTCTGTACATCATTGGCACATTGTGAGAAATGCAACTCTTTTTCTGAAAAATGTGAATGTGGTAAATTATTTAAAGGAAAATTTTGTTAGTTTTAACTCTGCATAATAAATTTTTTAAATTCTGTATTCATATCCCAGATGGAAAAGAAGGAATTCTTAAGTCTCAAAGCTTGCTGGACACGTAGAGTTTAAAAAAAAAAAGACCTGAATAATGCTTCAGAAAGGTGATGCTATAGTGAAACATGCATTAAATATAATGAGATACTGAGGTACTGCAAGTAAAAATATAGGTGCTTTGCAAAGATGGTCTTTTTTCTTTAAATTGAAAAAAGCCTTTGGTTGTTCCTTCAGTATAATGTAGAGGAAAAAACAATAGGCGTTATAGTCATATGCTGTAGGGCAAATTGTCAACCCAAACATAAGTAAAATTTTGCATGTATGAACTTTGGATATTATGATGAAAAAGCACATAGTGAGACAAAATGCTTTGGCTTAATTAACACAGAGAGTGCTGTAGCCAGGTTGAAAGGAAACTTTTCCATTCAATTACAGTTCACGCTTTCTGCCATTCCTTTAGCTGTGATATTGAAAGACAAAGACCTTCCTTAAGAGACGTTATAAGTGGACACACACACGCGACAGTGACATTGTTTGCCACGCACACACAGACAAGGCATTGCCTTCTAACAGCAGCAACATACAACACTACCAGGACTCACCTAAAGGTAAGTGCAGGCAGCCAAGTCCTCTCTTCCTCTCCAGCTGGCAGAAGTGGAAGTTCACTAGGGAAAGTGCACACGCACGCACCGCTCGCTGGGTTCACAAGTACAAATGCACTTGTGGATCCCTCAAGTACCAGCACAGTTCCCCTGTCAGTCCAATGCTCCTACCCAGATCCTGGGTCCTCTTATCCAGTTCATGGTCATGAGTCTCCCACTCACCTGCTAGCCCACCTTGGCACTCACTAGCAGACGGACACATTCACGCACAGACTCATCTCACTGGCACCCCTCATTTGTGGGTCCCCTCAAATGCTAGTATGGACCCTCTACCCACCTGATACCACTGCCTGCACCTTGGGACTACTGCTCACTAGCTAGTCCTGCTTGAAGTTTGCTAGCAAATTGCACATACACCCCATACACATGCACAGATTTAGAGAAGATAAAGACTCTTGTGCCCCAGCAGCAGCTGGCACCAGGCACATGGGCTGTGACCCACAGTCCCACTTTTGCCATGAGCGCTGTGTCCCTCACTTGCCCCAGTCATGACAGTCTCTTGCAGTAGCTGGTTTTCAGGACACACATTGTTCACTCCCTATGGCTGGTGGTCAAGACCCTCACCCACTCCAGTTGCTGGCACTGAGACCCCTACTAGCTCCAGTAGTTGACAGCACTGCACGCCTACACCTTGGCTGGAGTCTAGCTGCTGACACCAGCTCCACCCACAGTCACCTCACCAGTAGCTGGGACTTAGTCCTTACAGCACTCACATGCACAGGACAGAGGGTGAGATTACATGGAAAGAGAGTTAAGAAAGGATTTAACAAGAAGATAGGCAATCAGATGCAGGACTTGGTTAGACAAGTGTACTGACTCACAATATTTTACATGCAGCTGACACCTTTTATATCCCTATTATCCTCTTTGTTCTTCCCTGATCCCCTTCCCCTAACTATTCCTTAATAAATTTTGCAGAGACTCACAAACCCCCTCGAAAATCCCAAATCCTCATGTTCATCCTGTTTTCCCTTCCTTATCAGTTGCAAAGGCCAAATGGCCTTCTCTAAAGCTGTACCTGGGGTTTTGTAATGGTCTATCAATTAGTAACTGGAGGCTTTTGGTCTTTGTCTTTGCCTCTGTTACCCCTTGTCTCCTTTTGTTCTTATTTATCACTGCCCCATTTACTTATTACCCCTTTTCCCATTGAAAACGTCCTTGATTATTGATGATCTTGATAAAGCAGATGCTTTCATCTTTAACATAACTTTACAGCCTTATCTACTGAATTCCAGATTACCCATCTGCCATTTTGACTTCCACCTCTGACAATGATGCTCAACAAGGAGCCACCAAAGGAATTTTTTTTTTTTTTTTGCAGCTAAAGAGCCAATTGCACCTGTCTGTTTTTGAACAACAAGGTAGCTTTCCCACCCCCACCCTATTATTGCTCCTGTTTTATAGCCCCTTCACATTTTATTATTGCTTTCTCTGTTCTCATAGCATAGTCATACAATCTGTCCATGTTTCAATCTGTAATGCAAACACTGGCATTCATCACTGGCAAACTTCTTTGAAACACCAAAACCAGCACCATTTTTCTCTATTTCTACAGAAGTTTTCTTATATTCCATTAACTAGACAACACCTGTTGGGTGCCAAAGGGTCACACTTAACAATTTCATATTGAAGACCTTTGTTCTCACCAGAAGGGTTTTAAACAAGCCAATTTCTGCCTACAGTTCCTTTGTGCTTTTTTTCCCTTCACATGCACCAACTATATGCTCACATCACAACCCTCTTCTCTACCTTATATCCCCTAGACTCCCCTTTCTGTACCCAACACTTCTGCTTGAAATTTCCTTCATTGTTTGTTGGCACTATTTTTTATCCAATACTCTCTCAAATTACCTTAGCCTTCTGCTTTTTCTTTCCAACATAAAAGAGCTTTAGAGAACACCATAATCAGCCCATGACCTAATGCAACAAAACAGACTTTGCAGAAGAGATATCTTTATTTGCTTATCTTCCAGTAGACTCTATTATTTCTTCTTTTAATGTCTCCTTTTACCCTGTACCCCAAACTCACTTTACAAGAAAGCTATTTCCCTCATTGATTTGACAAATCAGTCGTGAAACAATGGTTTTAATTACTCTGAAAGAACAAAAAATAAAATTTCTTTATAACACTGTAGAAGCAACACAATGAACAGTAGCAAAAGTAAAGCAAAATCACTGAGACATTTATATAAGGAGGTAACTGCACAGCTAGCTAGAATGTAAATTTATATTAGTAATTGTAAAAATGTCCCTGAGTAAGGTATTTTGAAATTTGTGTCNTTTAGCAGCAAGACAGCTACCACAAGAATGATAGGTCAATGGAACAGCACGTTAGCTCATTGCTAGGTCTGGGAGAAGGAAAAAAATTGTGCACCCTGATCCTTTTTGTTGTTTCATACAGTCCTGGTCCTATCCATCCCATCAGACTTCCATTAATAGAGCACAACACCCATGTGGGGAGTTTACACAAGTTCGCTCTCTATAGCATCCCAAGTCTAAAAAACAGGATACTGTGGGTACAGCTTACTCACTGCAGGGTGAGAATGACAGTCGATGTATGTTCACTCAGTTTATGTGAACTGAAAGTTAGAACTAATCAAAGATCCTGCAACTGAATGTAGTTTTAGATTTTTTTCTTTTTTAATTCCTTAGCTGAAAAATGTCATGAATAGTATTTTCCTCCTTACTATTATTTTTTTATTGAATACATAAAGGCTATAAGACATTTATTTAAGAAAAGATTGAGGGATTTGAACATGTATTATTTTAGAAACTCTTTTAAGGACCTTAAATTTTCAAAGACATTCATGTTAGGCTAGCACATATGATATCCACAGAAGATTTTTGTTCTTCTGTAATAACTGATGGTGATAAGACCAGGCAAGGCATTTAAGATGTTGCTAGATATCTACATTCAGTCACGGAAACTGCACCCAGTGTCTCATGGATTAGAGGGTGTATTCACAGCAGGAAGTGTGAATATAAGTGTTCTTATAGAATTGGAGTTTAAAAAAAAATTGATCTTAATTTATTATTTTTTTGAGGTGGAGGAGTAAACTAAATAACTCTAATAAGGGAATATTCTGGTCACGTATATTATTTTATTCCATATTCTAATTCTAATTCTTATGTGGATAGATATTATTTAGTATACACAATTAAATATTCTTACAAATTAAACATGTTATTCAAGTCAGTGAATATAGTATATTCAGCAGCCTTAGAGTCAATAATCGTATAAACTCCCTGATACACAAATATTGCCTAGGATTTTGGCAAAATTATGAACAGAAGAGACATAAAGAAAAAAAGTAAGTTTATGTACAATGTTGTTAATATTACTTATTTCCCTTTAAAATTATGCCAGAAATTACATAATTATTAACTACTGCAGTTTTCTTAAAGTATGTTGTTTTAAATGTTGCACATTGCTTAATATAAATAGTATAGGTTGTTCATATAACTCTTTATGTTATCCCATTTCCAAATGAAAACTGTAAATCTCTCTTTATTGATCCCTTTGTAACTTGAATACATTTTTATATCAACCAGAAGTCAGAGCAATGAAAAACTCGGACTCAGGCTAGTGATTTTCGTACTACAAAAACTGTTTGTTTGTTAAAGCCTATTCTTGACCTTTTCACAGATGAAGTGTGTCAATATCAAGAACTTCTAAAGACTATAAATTTTAATGTCAAGCAATGGTCTCCTATTATTCATGACAATACCAGGTTACTAGAACCAAAATCCCATCCTCTATTCACATACTCAATCAGGAATTTGAATCATAATCTTCCTAAAAACAATAGTCACTGAGTAATCTGATTAAATTGCTGTTATTTCTTTAAAGTTTTCAGTTTAAGAATTTGGAAGAATACCCTGATCTTTATTTACAAATAATCCATGAACAAAGAACCACAGTAATGAAAGATGCACTAAAAATCTATTTAGCTAATCCTTCCACAATTGTAACATTGTTAAAAAAAGCCATCAGTTGCTTATCTAAGATTAACCAAATAAAATAATAAAAAGAGTTCAGCATTTGGTAACAATGCTCTATTGCCAGATCACCATAATGATTCTCTCTAGTCATGAATGAAAAGATGAATCACTAGAATAAATGAAATCCATCCATTACATAGAGATGAATAGGGTTAATCTTACGATACTAGTTCATCAAGTGCTACAAATACCCCTCCCAAATCTGGATTGACTGCACATGCACTGACTACTGACTAGAAAGCTACTGAGCTCACAAGACTGTCTATGTACAAAGCCACCTACTTTAAAGAAATGAGAAAGTCAACACTAGTTCCTGAATCGGCTGAACTGTTTTTAACCCAATTTATTTGCAGTACTTGCAACTTTGATTGCAATTTCATTTGTTCTTATTTGTACATCCCCCTTTAATGAAATACATATATGCTCTAGGTGATATTGGTTCTAGGAAAACAAAACATCTTTATTCTGTTTATTCAGTGTAACATTAAAGGTTGAAAAGAAAAGAAGCTTACTTAAAGTCTCCATACTTTAATGTAAGAGAAATTGAGTTTACAATTGTTTGCTTTTGAAATAAATTCTTATAAATGTCTATAAACCATAAATAATTTAGCATCACAGTTGTAAGTGAAATTGTATGGGGAAAAAAAGCAAGATTAAAAAGAGCTAAAAATCGGGAACCCTGAAAATATTTCTTGATGCAATATTAAAACAAAATAACAAAAAGTTAGAATTAAAAACATTTGTCCTGAAATGTACTGTTTTCAACTCTTACTGGCATTTTAGTAAATTAATTAAAGTTAATTGAAAATTTAAGACAAAAATTAATTT
>VYZV01040976.1:1910-38939 GCA_013401275.1 Pandion haliaetus | reverse complement strand
GAATTTTTAATAGTTAATTTCATCTTCTAGATATTCAAGTTTTTCTGAGCCTCTTTTTTACCCTTTTCTTATTTCTGTTTGTTATTTCTACACACTTATGTCTCAATTTTTATTAGTTGGATCATAAATATGTTCCTACAGAACAAAATGGAAAGAATCCTCTTTTATAGTACTCTAAATTTTTTCATCCAAAGAAAATATTATGGAAAAGCATGTACCTATTAAAGTTCCATTGTTAAAATAGAAATTTATATGCGTATATTTCAATACACTACCTTCATTAGAACATTTAGATACTTATATAAGTCAACTAGGATGTACACATGTTGGATTATATTCTGTATTTACTGTTCTAATAATGTGTATATTACCCATGTCTTCTACCAGAAGATTTCAAAGTGTTGGAAGCACGAAAGTGAATAAAGCACCATGTCTTCCTATTTAAGATATCAAGGTAATATTAGCCTTCTTTCATGGTTAGTAAAAACAACATATCAAACCTAATTGAAAGTCTCTCAGTTTTGAACAACTCAGGTTGGGCTTGACTTTAGAACTTGACTTCCAATGTGTTTCTAACTCACAAGTGAAGCCCTTTACCAGTGAAAACCAGGTCCTAGACACCCAGAATAGGGCATCAGAAAATCAAGGTCAAATTTTAGGCACCAGAAAGCTGGCCAGTGTCACAGAGGAAGTAACACAGTATTCTCATTTTTTATATTGTGCTTTTACGACTCCAAAGCCATCTGGTTTTTACACCATCCATTTCGATAACTGAAGAGAATAGAGAGTTTTATTAGCTTTGTATAACACAAAATGTATAGCTGTAACATGTTTATGATTTTTTTTGCTTGTATGATAAGTGTTATGCTCAGCTATGATAACACAATAAACATAATATTGCCCAAGCAATCCAGGGAAATAACTTTCACCATGGTGAAGACCCCATTAGGAAGAATTGCAAAACCTAACTCAGATTTCCTTCCTCATATTTACTGTGTAAGGGAACATACATGGAATCCACTCTAGTGCTTGTAGAAGACTTCATGAAAGTCAAAAGGGGAAGGCACAAGCTTTTCACACCCTTTTTTAGCTCATCACCGGATGGTGTGTTCATCTCAGAGACTCTAAATCCTTCCTGTCAAAATATAAAGGGTTCAGTCAGGGCTGGTAATCCAGTGCAAGGAGGAGGAGGAGGGAGAAATTAAATGACCAAGAACTGCAACAAGAGTGTAAAGGAAGGAGAAGGTTGCCACTGCAGTCAGGCTGCAAAGAAATACTTAGAACATCTTGCAAGTAGCAACATGGAAACACTGTGATGAAAAAAACCTGTATTTTATTCATGTACGGCTATGCCATAATAATAAATACGTAAAATAAAAACACATGAATTGCCAGGAAAAAAAAAATTTCTCTGTGTACAGCTACAAAGAACCATATTTACGATTGATGGAGTTTGCATAACCCTATAAAACAGATATTATGATACACAGGATTTCAGTAATATACTTACTAGAGTGAACAAGAAAACCATTTTCTATCAAATTACTGCCTCCTTCCCCCTAAAAAGTATCTGACTAAAGCAGAGATAATGTAAAGTTCAGCTATCAAAAATGGCTTCATTAAGAACTTTAATGAAGCACATGGGAGCCATTTATTGACTCCTCAACTATTAAGGCATCGCATTATTACTGCTTTAATAGTATTTCCATTTTCATTTAGGAAATAACTAATCAAGGGATCAATGTACCAAAGACTTTATTTTCTCTCCCATGGGTCACTGAAAGTACATTTTTTAAAATGCAAAAAAGTAAAGGCAATTCCCCCCAGTGCCATATCACATAAGCAATTTAAAGAAATAACAAGGAATGCTAAAGGTCAATGGCTCACGATCTAAGCCATGTTATAAAACAAATGAAAATTGTTCATGGTAATTCTACCTTTCTGGTGGAAGTAAGAGATCGTTTTCACATCAAAGAGGCTTACCTCCAAAGTATGCAAAGCACCTCCGCCCTGACCTACTGTCAACCTGCGAGACATTTCTATTTCTCAGCCTCACTTAGAATGCAAACTACTGTTTTCCTGGTAGTTCTCACAGCTCCACTTCCTTTGAGGTACAGATGTGTAGCCAAAGAACCCAATCAGATAACACCCATTTACATATTTATAAAGTCTCCTGTAAAATCTCGTATCAATTGTTGCCACTATATATAGCCCTTTCAAAGTATCTTGTGGGCACAAGCGCTCCACTGCACTGCTCCCTTCAGGAGTCCAGATATATCGTATAATGTGATTTCAATGTAAATGTGGCCCATCACACAATCATACCACTTCACAAACTCTTTTCTGCTGGGGTAGCTTAAATCTAAACACACTCAAGCAGCTTGCTGCACTGGAGCAAGATTTCCTCCACATAAAAAAAAGCCAAAACCCCCAACACAACAATGCCAAGGAAAAAAAAAATCTGAACATTTTCTGCAGAAAGATGGGCCGTCTCCAAATCCTTGTGCCCTATCAGACAAATTAAAGTAAATCAAGCATGAAATGAAGCAGAAGAGCCCCGAGATAAGGCTCCTTTAAGTCGTTTACAGATTAGGATAGAGAGAGGTGCATCTGGTCTCTGGCAGTGAAGGAGGCCAGTTTCTCATCTCACAATAGCAGCCTGTGTATAGGATTACCTTACCTTGTCACTGACAAGGGAAAAAGCGCCTGCAAAATGTCTCTAACTAACTTCCTAATGTTCCCAGCTAAGTTCTCTTATTAAAGTATTAACTGTTACAATGATAGAAATAAATTTTGATAAAACAAAATAAAAACAGACACTAGCCTGATTTATGAGCTGGTCAGATGCTGATAAACTGGAGGCTCTGCTACCAGCAGATGAGCCTCTTCGCTTATCAGTCAGGATTTCACTGCTAGAGACAGCAGATAACTTTCCAACTGGAATCAGTGACTCAGGGAACTGTGTGTTACTGGTCGGACTGGTGCTCTAGCAGCACCTGGAAGGGCTTCTTGTATTATCAGACGGAACTTTGCGCTGCATGCAGCGAGACATTTCCCCACTGGAAGTGACGGCCGAGCTCAGAGGTCTGCACAGCTAATGGTTAAACTGGTGCTTCCGCAGCAGCAAACCAGCCTCTCTCCTCTTATCAGCTGCCGTTCAGCTTCTACAAATTGGAGGCCTTTCTTCCTTCCTTTTCTCCTTTCCTTCCTTCCTTCTTTCCTTCCTCCTTTCCTTCCTTCCGCAGGATGACGTGCCTCTCCTGCAGCGCCTGTCACCCTCTCCTGCTTCTCCCTGTTGGCCCCTTTACCCCAACCCAGGCGCCCCAGGGGTGACCCAGCTCCCACCGTGCCTGTGCCATTGCAGCCATGCTGACCCGCAGGACGCTGCACCCTGTGGCCATGCTGACCCGCTGCCCTGTGGGCCAGAGCTGCCCTGGCTGTGCCCAGGACACCTGCCCAGACAGCCCAGCAGGGCTTTGGCCAGTGGCACTTCTTCCCTCGGAGCATGCCAGGCCACGGGAGTGCTTCAGCACTGCGCCGAGGAAGGCTGTCCTAGGTTTGCAGGGGTAAGGCAGTCCTGATGGTTTCTCTGTTTCCATACGCCTCAACCCCACCATGCTCGACACCTCGTAACTCGGATGGGAATACCCTGCTTAATGAAATTGCTCTGGATGTGTGCCTGGGTTTGCCGTTGCACGCTATCCTACAAATGCAGCGATTGCTCTGGGTGCAAAGACATGTCCTAGACCTTAAACAAACAAAAGTGAGGGTTCTCAGTCATCAAACAGTGTTATTTAATAAGAAGAAAGCAGGTAGATGCAGGATACCACATACTCCTAGCTGGATGTGTACAAATCCTTCTTCGACAGAACTGAAGTAACAAATCAAGTTATAATTAGTGCCTGCTTTATAATTTCCACCTTTTATTTCTCTTTGTGAATACTGGAAAAATACAAAAAATGTGGTTTTGTGTACAAAACCACACAGTCTGGATACCAAAACAGCACTACAAAAACGAAAAAAAATATGCTCCACTCCTTAAAGACATCTTACATCACCTATTCTTACATAAAGAATAAAGACTTATAGGCTCTCTAATTCCAGTGACAATTTACGTACTCTGTGTTCCGAGGGTGAAAACACATAGTAAAATGCTCTTTAATTCACTGAAAACTCTAGAATGAAAAAAACCCCACCATTACAGTAGCTTAAACTAGTACTAGCTCAAGATAGCACTAATTTACGCTCAAAGCTCTAAAGAAAAGGTGTACGTGCACCCTTATTTGCCAAATGAGAATATTTTAAAATAGACCTAAGTATTTGTTCCTGATACACAAAGAGTAAGACAGAAATGACCCAGAAAGCAGAGTATAATTTTACTGAACTAATCCAGAAAGAATGTAGGGCAGGATAGCAGGAAGTATGAAATTGTCCTTCAGGCTTTAACTGCCAGACCCTAAATCGATGGTGCTTCAGGAAATCTTTCTAAATGTATGAAAAAAGGAAGGCAGAAGGCACTGCGCCTCACCCCAGAGCACTTTCTCCACCAGCCTTTCACACCACACTGAATCCCTTACACTCTTCCTGCATGTTTTGGCTATTTGTAAGAATGTCTCCAGCTCCACACAATGTTCAACCCAAGCAGACTGAGCCGGGTCCTGCCCCTCCTAGTCCTACAGTTGGACTCCTCTGAAGCAGTGATATCCCCTTACTTGCCTCGTATACTGCACATTCAATAAGGTTTTGAGGATCAGGGTTTTACTTTCTTTTTGAAGACTATTTCTCTGATTTTTCATTAGCCAGGCATGACTCGCTGCTATGAAAATGAAAAATGTGCCATGTTATCACGCAAAGATCTCAGGAACTAACACTAAGTGTTACAAACAGGACAGGTGGATGAAATTATGCACGGAAACACTCCCACAGGAGGCACCTTTTATCCTTTGAAGAGACTGTCTGGGAAAAGGAAAGGCAAATGAAATTTCTTTCCTCACTAACTGTCAAGACTAATTTCATCTGTACCCAGCACTTTCAACCACAACCCCTCCCTCCCAATGAGATAGACAGATGAATTTCTGTTCATATGTTAAAAATAATGCCAGTTCTCATTTCACTCCTTCTTACCTTTTAAAATACACACTGCAAAACTGCATGAGTGCAGTATCTGATGCTGACACATATGATGAAACCATGATGAAAAATTACAAACAAGTGTCTTATTCTGTCTGCATTATGTACGAATGAATGAATGATCCAAACGGTAGAAGTATCCAAGTTCTCTGTGTGAGATTAACACACCTGATTTGCAGCTGCTGCTCGCTGCTGCTCTTTTTGGAAGCATACGCCAGTGAAATGTGAAGGCACTGTAGAACACGAATGTGACCTACTAACGTTTTGCACTCATTTATTTACATTAATTTTGCTGTTTGCACACATCTACAAAGGCTATGGGGCAAGGGAAAAACAAAGTATTTATACTTGCACCCCAAAATTATTCTCAGTGAACTGAGGTAATGTAATTCTCTTCTGTGCAAAGAACTGATATATTTACACATCTGTGACCAATTGCCATCTAACAAGCACTCATTGCTTGCTGCTTTCAAATAATAAACTCACTTAAATTATGCCAAAAAAGGTAAGGTCTTATTTATTAATACTATGAGAAGGTGACAAGTTTACATGATATTTATACTGCTCCTATTTTTGTAGCAGACTCATAAAACTCTTAGGACAAATTTTTGTTACCTCATTGTATCAGAAAGAGTCAAAACTATTTCATGCTACACTAAAACTGCAAATATTTGATCCATGAAAGCAAAGGTACTTTTTATTCAATGTACTATATTATGTAACACAATTTTGCATAAGTTCCTTTAAAAGCTGTAACTGCTGGCATTTCCAAAAACATTTCCAAACTTGACAGTCCTTCTGCACTGTACATGCAAATCAGATTCTTTGAGCTGTGTATGACCTAGTACAGGATACTGTTATAATAAATTATACAGATATTCATGACATTAAATGATAATAAGTGACAACTGTATGAAATCACTTCTTATTAATTACAGTGCTGATTAACTGCTGTTCAGATTTTTGTTAAAAAACCAAAGGAGCTGCAGCAGTGTTCTACATTCATCGGTAGTTTTGATGATCTTCACTAGCCAATATTAACAGTGTGGTAAATAATAAAGTGTAATATGACCCTGCTTAGGTATAAATGCAAGATAATAGATAGCGTTTTAGTCTGTTGGCCTCTATCAAACCCACAACAGAACTATACAGTTTTCTAATTTTTACCGTTAAATAGACCTTTGACCATCACCATCAGTTTAAATTCTTTTTCTGCTCTGTTCTCACAACATTCAAAAGCAGTGAGGAAGGTCCCAGAATGCTCACGGACCTCATATGCTAAAGTGAACTCCATAGATTAATGGCTTCTGAAAATAATACAAAATGCTGCTGTGCTTCCCATTTTATAAACATATTACCTAGTACAAAACTTCTGATGAGAGATCCTCAAAGCCACAGGGATCTGCAACGCAAACATAAATTTTCTCTGATAATCTAGCACACCAAAGAAAGGCAAAGATCTGTGCTGGTTATGTCAGCCATCAAGATGACACTGACATTGAATTTTCTGTAATCAGCACAATGCAAGTGAGCGACAGGATGCAGTCAGTATCATACCCAACCATGTTAACTCCCAGTTTCAACAGGCAGGTACATGTTCACAGCTGGGTCAGTAGCAGGACATTGTCAAGACGAGTGAAGAGCAAGGCCTGAGTTCACACTTCAGAGTCCACAAGATGCCATATGAACTTATACTCCACTAAAGTATTTCAGGTAGAATTCATTTTCAACTATGTACCTCTAACCATTTATGAAACAATTTAATGATTTAGCCAGCCTAACCAGAATCCATTTTAACCATATGAAACTTTTGCTATTCCTTAACAGTATCTTATTAGAGCTACAGACAATATTCAGACACTTTATAATAAAAATTGAACTAGGAAAAGTCATGAGCTTAATTTCACTGATTTATATATTAAAGCAGACTTAAACTGACTCATGTGCTTCCAAACAAAAACAACACAGTGGAAGACAACTGAATGCGTTATACATTTAATATCTTTACAATACCTTACAACATACTCATTTTATCTGGAATATGGTGTTATTTTTCTAACAGGCTTAGATTATGATTTTAAACACGATTTGATATATTTGAAGTAGAATTGTAAAATAGTCACGGTGTACTAAACTCTGTTCCTATACTGCAGATCTGAATTCGCTGAAGCAAAGCTGATCCAAATAACGGATCTTCGAAGACCATAAACTGTTATCAGCAGTTCTAATGGACTAAGTGCAAGCAGGATGATCAAGTTTGACAGACTACATAAGCTCATATATTTAAATCAGCAATGCATGGAGCAACTTAAGAGAAGGAAAAATTTTTATCCTAGGTTGTTTTAATTAAGTTCTTGTGCCAAAGTGACAACTGAGTTTTACCATTCTGAATGCATGGCTACTTTATATAGTCTTTCTGTGGGATAGCGGTAGTTGAGGTAGCATGAACATGAAATACTCTAAATTGCAGAAATAGTCTAACTGGGGCATCACAGAGCTATGCAGGTTAAATTAGCCTTACTAATTTATATTTTCTTCCTTGCCCCCCAACTTAAGCACACCTAATTACATTAAAACTATTGTTATTTAGCTAAATAACAGTTCTTCTCCCCAAATGAAATTTCTCTCTGTTTATTAGGAACCATGTGTATTCTGATTAAGTTTCAAGTATTGACAGTCTAATGCAAAGCAGCTTAGAGAACTGATTATCAGAAAGACAGAGGAAGATCCAGGTAGGTAAAAGGAGAGATTATTATGAATATCCAGGAAGACACACTTTTAACCGCTATCGTCCAAGACCCTCTTAAGCTGATTTGAGACATGACCATATACCCCACTAGTGCTTCCATAGATTTTTCATAGCAGGCATAGTAAATAAACTTTTCTGTTAAAACAGAACTCATTCAACAATCTTTGTAAACCTGTGTTTGAAGGAATCTAGACTAAAGTACTCACAATAAATAGTGCTGAAGACAGCCCATCAGCCTAGTTCAGGATAGAAAGAGACAGAAACAAGGAACAAGCCACTCTGTGCCACTGTCAGTGGTCTCTGTTGGATGAAGCATGTACTTTGCACAGTAGAAGCATTAAACTGTATTTCTGTTCAAATAAAACAATACACAAACTAAATAAAATTAAGAATGGAACCCTTAAACCTTCAGTTCTCTCTCTCTGTAATAACCCTTTAAAAGCACAATAACCAATATTATTATGCTAAGCAGTACCTACTCATATAGTAGCATACAGTGCTTCCCTCCGTAAGCTCATGGTCTTATAAACACTTAAAAACCCTACACATACTTGTTTTAACAGATCTACAAGCACATTCCAGTGTTCTTGACTATACATTCTTGCAGCACTGAAGCCATTTCTAAGGGGGGAGTCTGAAAAATTTATCATGCAACTATTGTTCATCAAAAAATTGTCGGCCTTTTTCACTTCAAAGATACAAGTGCATTTCCCTCCCACCTCTTTATTGCATGTATCAGTAAAACAGATTGTCTCATTTTCTCTCTTTGCACAGATTGCATATTTAATGCCAATCAGTTTACTAATTACCCCAAAGCTAAAATGAAACCTGTATTTATACAGGTAGATGAGGGTTCATTTATTCCTTGCTCTCAGGGCTGTGACACCTGAAGTAGGGTAAGAGGGGGAGCAGTGGCAGGGAGAAGAAATTTTAAAAAATGGTTTGGTTCCAAATACTCTAATTCCCATTAGAAGCATACAACTACTTTATCTTTCTTCTTTTGCCATTAATTACAAATAAATTCATCTTTCTCTTATGAAGCCTGAAGTTTGTTGTTGTTGTTAGATGAGTTGCATTCAAACTCCAACAAAAAAGATGAAGCCAACATTGAAATTCATCTCACAGTCCAGAATTTACTTAACGGCCAGCCTGTGCGCTGTGATAAACGGAATGATGATCCGGCAACATGTCTTTATCCATGGTTTGCTTTAATTAACGCCGGCTTGTTTGTTGAAAAGATGATTAATATGCCAATGAAAATTGCATAATTGAATACCACAACACTGGCACAATCAGAAAGACACATGCAGTTTTTTGATTAACATTTATTATTATTATTATTATTGTGTGTTTTAATGTACTCTTCTCACTATGAAATGATGCAGGTTTTGACCGAGAGGTGAGGAAAAGCCAGGTTAAGTGCAGGATCTTCCATGGGCAAGAAAAAGATATGACGCAATTTAATCATGCAGAAATAGTTCCTTGGTCATGCAGCCATTTTTCCAAACTCAAAATAGAAGCAAAATTACCTCAGAAAAAGAAAATACAGGAAAAATAACAAGCTATAACAAAAAGCATAAATACAAACAACAAAAATTCAAATGGCAATGACCATGTGATACAAAGAAAAGAAGTATGAAAAAGCCAAACAATACATTCAATATCATAGGAATTAGCATATAGGAAGGAGAAGAAACAATTTTTAAGCAATGGAAATGATAAGGAACTTTTACTCTAAAAGCACCAATGTATTACACTAACAAAGCACTAAAAATAAGAAAACTAAAGTACCATCCCCTTCCAGAACTTCACCTAACAACTGTCCTAACTACAATTCATTAACATACTCATCTGGTTAAATCCATGTTATGACTGGCACAACAGTGCCAATTAAGGTACAGACCAGGTTTTATTTTATCTATACCATTTATTTGTTTAGTCTTACTCTATTTACTTATCCTTATTGTCCAACTTAACTTAATGTTACCCAACACAGATTCTCATGCAAAGACTAACTTTTAAGGGGCAGGAAGTTTCCTTTTCTTTACCAAACTAAACTCACACTTGCATATCAATTCAACAGGATATATAAAAGTTCTGTAAATACCTTGGGTATTTTGGAAATAAGCTAATAGTAAAATTGACAATTTTTGAACTAAGGTAAACCAGAAATCTCTGCAGAGCTCCCCCCCAAAATTAGCATCTACATACTGACTTCATACTTTCTTCAGTGTTTTAAGCAGGCACAAGAATTTTCTGATAACCGAAATTCCATTATTTAGATTAATAAACACTTGCACAGGATAACACAAAGCAAATACTGCTGCACCTTTACTATAATCAAATAAAACAGCAAGGAAAGATTCCCACTTATTTCTTTCTACAAAAAGCAGCACAAGACATAAGATTTCTGCAAGAATTGCTTTTCAAGGATCCTCTCACATGGTCCTTTGATGGATGAGGGGAAAAAGGAGAAAAACTCCAACAGAGAAGGTCCGTGTGCTCCAACTGCAACCTTTAATGACTTCTGTGGGTCTAAGGTGGCCATCGGAGGTACTGCGTGCCTCTCAACAATCCCTGGGTGTCCTAGTTTTGGTTGGGATAGAGTTAATTGTCTTCCTAGTAGCTGGTACAGTGCTATGTTTTTGAGTTCGGTATGAGAAGAATGTTGATAACACACTGATGTTTTCAGTTGTTGCTAAGTAGTGTTTAGGCTAAGTCAAGGATTTTTCAGCTTCTTGTGCCCAGCCAGCAAGAAGGCTGGAGGGGCACAAGAGGTTGAGAAGGGACATAGCCAGGACAGCTGACCCGAACTGGCCGAAGGGGTATTCCAGACCATGTGACGTCATGCCTAGTATGTAAACTGGGGGACTTGGCCTCGGGGGGATCGCTTCTCGGGAACGAACTGGGCATCGGTCGGCAAGTGGTGAGCAACTGCATTGTGCATCACTTGTTTTGTATATGCCAATCCTTTTATTATTCCTACTGTCACTTTAATATTGTTATTATTATCACTATTGGTTTCTTCCTTTCTGTTCTATTAAACTGTTCTTATCTCAACCCATGGGTTTTACTTTCTTCCTTCCAATTCTCTCCCCCATCCCACTCGGTGGGGGAGGAGTGAGTGAGCGGGTGCGTGGTGCTTAGCTGCTGGCTGGGGTTAAACCATGACACCAGGTTACAGCTGATTCTGAGCACAGTTAGTGAGAGCTCAGCTGAGTAGTAAGTACAGCCTGGAAAAGCATGACTATGCAGTGAGTGAAGGACATCCATCCTCCTGCTTCATCCTCCAAGGCCATTCAGTCTCCTCTAGGCTCCAAGCATAAATCCATAGAATCGGTAGAATGGTTTGGGTTGGAAGGGACCTTAAAGATCATCAAGTTCCAACCCCACTGCCATGGGCAGGGACACCTTCCAATAGACCAGGTTGCTCAAAGCCCCATCCAGCCTGGCCTTGAACAATTCCAGGGATGGGGCATCCACAACCTCTCTGGGCAACCTGTTCCAGTGCCTTACCACCCTCACAGGGAAGAACTTCTTCCTTACATCTAATCTCAATCATCTACCCTCTGTGAGTTTAAAGCCATTACCCCTTGTCCTATCACTACACTCCCTGATAAAAGAGTCCCTCCCCATGCTCCCTGTAGGCCACCTTTAGGGACTGGAAGGCTGCTATAAGGTCTCCCCAGAGCCTTCTCTTCTCCAGGCTGAACAACCCCAACTCTCTCAGCCTGTCTTCATAGGAGAGGTGCTCCAGCCCTCTGATCATCTTTGTGGACCTCCTCTGGACTCACTCCTCAATTCCTCAATACTTTTCTTTGAAATTAATATATTTTGAAGAAAGATGCTTTGTAAGCACATTGGAGGCAAACAAAACTCACAGGACTTCTAACCAAGAGGCCCAGCAAGGGCTTCTCGCAGCTCACCTGTGCCTTTGGGAGAAACTGATTTTCCAGTCCGCAGTTCAGCTTGGAGGTTATTTAAGCACCTGAATGCCCACATTTGCAACTCAGTATTCAGAAAATACTGGCAGGGAAAACAGGATGAAGTTTTTGTTTTTGAAGAGTCACAAAGGAGCCACAGGAGCCACTCTTGCATTTCCTCACCTAGTCCTTATTATAACTAAAAAAGGCCCTTTACCTTATGAGGGGACTTCAGACCTAAAAAAAACCCCCAACTATTACATTAATTAGGGACAGAGAATTATAGCTACTGAAAACCTATCCAAAGGAAAAAAAAAAAAAAAATTCATTTGGGAATTTTTTGATTTCTGAAAAGGCACAAACGTTGTAAATGAAACTATATTAAAAAAAATTGATCAAAATCCAAACAACTTAGAAAACAGAAGACCTGAACTGAAGAGAAGTTCGTTCCTAGGCATAAGCCGCTGAGAATAGCAGTCATTGAGGAATTCCTCCAGCTTTAAGGGAAAATAAAACTTTTCAGGGGCATGTTGTAGGAAAGAGTGAAACAGCTGGAAGTGCTGAGGTCCCCCACGCTGCGCAACATCTAAACCAGGATGGATTCAGCCCTATCCAAAAAGCTGCCAGGGAAAATACTGTGTTGTCCACCATGGGGACTCACAACCATATCAATCTTTTCAATTTCTCTGATATTATAATCGTGAAACTTGACTGTTTTCTAAACAAATTCAAGTTGTGGTTTCAGCAGATTCCAACCTTAAGCTGTAATAAATATCACTGTTCATATTACTCCGTAGATTGTAGAGGCACACACTGCAATTTGCTTAACTGCAGACCATGCTGTCATGGACCTTTCCAGGCATAAATTTAACAGTTGGGTTTTTTTAAAATTGTGTATTTAAAATGTATATAAAAAAACCTAACAATGTTCAGCTCTACAGCTATGAAGTTTAAGTTTCATTTTGTTGACTGTTAATTTACCTTACTTTTGAAGTAAATAAAATAGTTCACCTTTTTAGTTCTCAGAGTTCTTCCTAAGTACTGTAAACCTTCCGTAGGGTTGCAAAAGAAGTAAGTAGAGGTGGTAAGACAGATGTACGTATAAGCATGAACAGCCAAGTGTAGTAAAAAGCATTCCTATTTCTTACACTTAAGTAACCAGAGATCATCAAATGAAACAATCAAACGGAAGACTTAAAATACACCAAAAGAAGGTTACTCTTCTACCCAACACGAGGGCAAAAGTGTGAAGGCCGAAGTTATAGCAGTAACAGAAAAGAAGTTCATCAAGATTATCAAATGCAAATGTAAAGATATGACCTCTGATCAAGGAAGCTGCAAAGTGCAGAATACCGGAAGATGGCTAGGTATAATAGGGGAAATACCTGCCAAGTGCTTACCATCTTTCCCATTTTATCCATTAGTGGCCACTGCCACAGACAGAACGGTTCTAAATAGTTCATGACTGCCCAGTAGAGCCTTAAGACATTTTGTATGCAAGTTTAGTGTATTAGACCTTTTAACCTTTTCCACAAATCTGTCTTCTACAGCCTCCAATCACTATTATTCTTTTTCCCTGATTTTTTCAAATTTGTCAGTATTTTTCTGCTGTTGAGACACATGAAACCTAGAATGTAACTGGTTCGGTCTGATTGCAAAGTCAGACCTAGATTTTAATTCCTGAGTAGGTTTTGGACAATCAAAAGAAACATACTTTTTTTCCCTAGAAGTTTCTAAAGCTCTTTTTCAAACTTAGTATTACTTTAATAACCTTATTCAAATAATTAATGACGTTATTAAGTAAAGACAAATAAATAAATCCTTACCAAGAACAGATCTCTTTACATCACTGCCAGATGGTGCCCTAAAAATTCAATACTCTATTATTTTATGAAAACCCTATGTTTATGATTCTTGAGCCAGGTTCACTCCATGTGATTGCGTTCACATATACACCAGTTTGAATTAATCAGTATGGGAGTATGGTTTCATGAGGATCAGATGTTTTACTAAAATACAGATATAAGGTTTCTTCCTTACTAATATGTAATTCAGTTTTTAAATATCCATTATATCACATAAGGTCTCTTTATTAGAGATGTGTGTTTACCATTTATGATACTACCTTCATCTAGAGAACAGACTGTGAACCATGTGGACATGGGATTTTCACTAACTTAGAAAGAACTACTTTCTGAGTAACTGCTCACCAAATCAGTGAGGGACTCATTATGTAGCCTTACTGGTTTCTGGACTTTTCTTTCCAAATATTTTGTTTGCCACCTCTCCTGGATTACGAGCTGAATTGTAGGTCAGGTTAATAAAACTAATTACTTTATTCATCTGTTCAATTATTTCCTTGAAAATTAGGACGCATATTAGGATGCTTGTGAATGCTACCGATTTCTAGTATTTCCTTGCATGTTCTTCCTCATTCTGTAATGTTTTTTTCTATTAACTCCATATGCTGTTTTTTAAAGATCTACTTTTAAAAAAAATTCTTTCCTTGTCACTACAGGACTCATTCTTACAATTGTTCTAAAGAAGGCTAATACTGTGCCAATATTTTAAAAACAGAAAGGGAATGACCTGGATAATAGGCCTGTCAGTCTGATATCAATACATGGCAAAGCAATTTGAACAGATGATATAGAGCTTAATTAATAAAGTATTAAATGCAAGTAATAAAATTAGTGTCAATCAACATATGCTTAGGGAAAATATCTTAAAATACTAACTCTGTATTTTCTATTAACAAGATCATGCTTAGCTGATAAAAATCATGCGTTACCGCTATTATATTACCTTGTGCAAGGTATTTGACTTAATACGATATTCTATTTTAATTAGGGGCAAGATATCAATAGTAAAAAAATAAGGCTTAGTAGAAACTGGGCAAATGACAAATATGAACATTATTAGTCACTGACTGGATGTATTTCTAGTGAAGCCTGGAAAGCACTGGTTCTTGACCCTTCATACTAGCATCCTTAAGAATGACCAAGAACAAAGAATCAAACCATTTAACGAAGAAGTCTGAGAAAAAGAAAACAATTGGAGAGGAATAAATAATGAAGAAGGCTGGTACAGGACAGCATAATGAGCTGGCAGATCTGGGCTCACTGAATATGTGGTAATACAGAAAAACAAAATGCCCACAGGACCAAACAGTGCACGACATACCCACAGGGCAGGGGACTCTTCTGTGAAGCACTGTCTATGAAAAAATATTTGGGGATTCAGGCCTGTTATCAGCTGAACAAGATTTTCCCATTGAACACTGTAGCCAAAAGTGGAAAAGGACAGTAGAAAGTGCTACTAAACAGTAGCAATGGAAAGTTATATTGTGCAGCAGTAGAAAGGTTTTATTAACTGGCTAAGATGGCACTAGCATGGGTATACTGTAATTTTGTGCCCTGTTCTCTTGTCCCAGTTCACAGAAGAAGCTGAAAACTTTGAGGAGGTTCAGTGGAAATACATTAAAAGTATTAAAAGGCCAGAAAAGATCTTATGGTAAAAGAGTTATGAAATTAAGTCTTCCCAGCTTATCAAAAAGAATGCTATGGTTTGACTTGAATGTGCACAGACCTAAAAGAGGAACATAAATATGATGGTAGACCTCTTGATCAACCAACCAAAGATACAGCAAAGATGTAAGAAAATTGCTGGAAACTGCAAGTAGGCAAATTTGGACTCAAATAGGCTGGACATTTTTAAAAGAATTCTCCAACACCAAATCAAACTATCAAAACCACAATAGTTTATTTATAGAAAATTTAAATTCCTCTACTCAGGTCTGGTAAGGCCACACCTGGAGTATTGTGCCCATCTCTGGGCTCCCCAGTATAAGAGAGATGGACATACTGAAAAGAGTCCAGCAAAGAAAGGGCTACAAAGATGATTAAAGGACTGGAGCACCTCTCAAATGAGAAAGGCTGAGAGAGCTGGCACTGTTTAACCTTGAGAATAGAAGGCTCAGGGGGAGTCTCATCAGTGTATGCAAGTACTTGAACGGAGGTTGTAAAGAAGATGGAGCCAGGATCTTTTCAGTGGTGCCCAGTGATGCCCAGTGACATGAACAGAGGCAGTGGGCACAAAATGAAACACAGGAGTGTCCCTCTGAACATCAGGAAACTCTTTTCACTGTGAGGTGGCTGAACACTGGAGCAGGTTTCCCAGAGAGGTTGCACAGTCTCCATCCTTAGAGATGTTCAAAAGCTGTCTGGATGTAATCCAGGGCAATCGGTTCTAAGTGGCCCTGCTTGAGCAGGGGCGTTGGACTAGATGGCCTCAAGAAGTCCCTTCCAACCTTAACCATTCTGTGACTCCATGACTCTGTGATAGTTGGGCTCAGCTGGTACTGGTTACTAGGTCATACTAATCCTGGAATTTGGTAAGTGGAGTACTGCAGGATCTGTGCTAGGAACCATGCTGTGTAAAATCTTTAACAATGACCTGGAGGAAAGGTTGGCATGTACTGTCATCAAATTTGCCGATGATATCAAATTGGTAGGGAACCCATTCAAAGGCAGCACAACCATTCAGAGTGGCCTAGACAGTTGGGAGGAGTAGGCTTACAGGAACCTCATGAAACTCAACAAGGACAAATGGAACGTCCCAGGTTTGGGAGAGAAGCATCCCTTGCAATGGTATAGGCACTGCCTGGCCAGGGAACAGCACTGCTGGAAAGTACCTCGGAGTGTTTGTTGACAGCTGAACATGAGCCAGCAGTACACCCTGGCAGCAAAGAAGGTCAACAGCTTCCTGGGTTGTATTAACAGCAGCACAGCCAGTAGACCAAGGGAAGTGATTATCCCCTTCTACTTGTTAGGCCACATCTGGAATACTACACCCAGTCTTGGTAATTCCATTGTAAGATACTGACAAGCTAAGCAAGTTGAGCAAAGGACTATCAAGAAGGTGGGGGGCTGGAGCACTTACCCTGCAGAAGACGAGAGGGAACTGGACTTGTTCAGCCTGGAGAAGAGAACACTTCAAGGGGAAATTAAAAGCCGCCTTGCAATATTAAGAGGTAATCAAGAAGGTAGAGGCAGGCTTTTAACAGTGAATTGGAACAAGAAAGGTTCAGGCTCGATATGAAGAGACACTTTTTACCATCAGGACAGAAAAGCATTGGAACAGGTTGTCCAGAAAGCACATGCAGTCTCCATCCTTGGAGACTGTCAAGATCCAACAGGATAAAGACCCAATCCACCTGGTCTGATCTGAAAGCCAACCATGCTTTGAGCAGGAGACTAGACCAGAGACCTCCTGAGGTTCCTTCCAGCCTGAATTATAATACGATACGATATTGTTTTAAGCGTCTGCTGTGCTTCAAACCGTAACTAAATTCTGCCTAAAATATACCTTTTGCTTTACAGCTAGTCAAATGGGATGTTTTTTCCTGGCCTTTTAATTTATACATTTTATGAATCTATCATTTCCCTACATGTTTTACTTAGTAGACTTTGTTTTAAATAGTCTAGGAACTTAAGTTAACATTCAGTAAAAAAAGGCAAGTTAGATTTCTCATTAATGTCATTGTATGAAGCAACCTTATTATTAAACTAGTTGCTATATCAAAGATACCAATTTTAATCTTGACATAAAAGATAAACCAGAAAGGACAGTACCTGATGCATGAGCAGTTGCACATGCAACTGTTATTAAAGCAGAATTTACGTTTATCAATGCACAGATATCAAGTTGAAACAACACCCCTAAGAGAAAGGAGATGATGGGAAAAATATAAAACACTAACACAACACTTTTAACTGTTCCTTCTTTTTCTCAGCAAAAG
Source organism: Pandion haliaetus (assembly GCA_013401275.1). NCBI lineage: Eukaryota > Metazoa > Chordata > Aves > Accipitriformes > Pandionidae > Pandion > Pandion haliaetus. The sequence goes on along the minus strand of VYZV01040976.1, from coordinate 21,337 downwards.
CATCAGAGAGATTGAAGAACAGAGTAACCTCATTTAAGACTCCCTCAAATTTGAGTTTTTAACAGAGCATGAAGCATTAGCTTGCTATTCACATCAGCCTAACGAAGTAAGTGCCTTTACTTTTAAGGCAAACCACAGACAACAACAAAAAATCCTCTATTACGTCTTTCAAGGATAACCCCTATAGTAAGTGATCATACAGCTTGTGGTTACCTGCAATGAATTTGGTGAACAAGCAGGATTGTAAGTGACTCATGGCTATTGTGCTCTCATGATTTATGCAACTTAATAAAAGAAGCTCCAGGAGAAAATGAGACTAACGTAATCACATAGCATCCAGTATGTAGAAAAGTGGACTGCATTGTACAGTGTATTAATGTCACAATGGAAACAGCTCACTGGATGTCACTCCCTTGAGCCTCTGACTCAGCCACTTGTGGTGGCTTTTGGAAACATGTTCCACTTCACATATTTAAGCCCTACAGAGACAATATCATCAAAGGTTCAGCATCAAACCAACTCATTGTATTCATCTCAAGATCTGTTCCCTAGTTGTTTTAATTCAATAGGGCTCCAACAAGATATAAAAGCTGTGGAAATAGCTATTTCCTGTGTCCCTAATGACTTTGTACATCTAGAGAGGTTCAGGGAGCATGATTATTTTTGTAATAAACAATAATCATGTTACCAACATTAATTACATAGCCTCAAAAGCCCCAGGGAGTGATGCATTTACAGACAGTGGGATGCAAATCTGCAAAAAATAAGAAAAATATATCTACTGTTTTATTTTTTCCTTACAAATCCTATGGATATGATTTCCAGAGTTTTGATAACCTACCATTCTCAAAGACTTTAACTGTATTTGCAGTTGCTCAGTGTGTGGAGAGAAAAAAACCCCCGAGCTGTAGACATTTCAAGCTAGGCAGAAAGAACTTACATATTCAAATTTAGAGAAGACTTTCCCCTATGTGACTTACGTGGTCATGAAGCAGTTCTGTGCAAAAGAAATTAAGATTTAAAACACCTTAACCATACAGGTATTCGTAAACTTTTTTGCTGCACTGGAAGAAATCTTACAACATTTTGTTTTCTTCCTTATTTGTAAATGCACTAAAAATAACCTCCCTATAAACCATTCAAAAATATTTTGTTAGTGTTTCTCTGCACTCTGAGAACAATGATGACTTTGTTGGAAGTGTTTCCTGATATTATTAGAGTTGGCCATTCAATGAGCTTCAAAAATATTTTCTATGAAACAAAAATACTAAACATACATTTAAATACATTAGTTAATTTTGAAGTTAATTTTGAATTGGCCCCAATTATCTTTCTTGTATTTAACTAGTCTTATTTCACGATCCTGCAAATTAAACAGAAATAACAGCATAACTATTATCAAAAAAGACCAAATGGGAAAACCTACAGTTGTTACTCTGACATTACTGAGGAACCAAGCCAATTCAGGAGAGAACTTGAGCACATATTTTATTTTAATTATGAGATTAATTCACAAGTTAGCTGTTCAAACTGTGGTTAACAGTTCAACATTAACTTCAACCGCCTAAAAACTTGATGTCACGTATAAGCTACACATCCAGGTTATGTCTGTAGTAAACTGAGACATGTTCCAAGAAGTAAAATTATCCCCTTTCTTGTAGATAACTATCTTAAAATGGAATGAGTACACATGCTTATCTCGCTCCATTGACTAAAGACTACCTTAAACTAACTTATAGATAACTATATTTAGATAAGACAAGATTAAAAGGACCATCTAAGCATTTCTTGAATTGCTGTTCTAACCTGGAGTTGAAAATAGGGAGAGATTTGAAGGGCAGCAAGACATAGTTCTGCAGAAACACAGGCAGCAAAATTAAAATGAAGAAAAATGTGGGCTTGGTGCCCAGTGGGACAGAGACCATAGTGACAATGGACAGGAAAAGGCTGAGGCATTAACTGCCACCTTTGGTTCAGTTACTACTTCTAAGGTGTGCAATCAGGCTTCCAAGGTTCCTGAGCCTAGTGATAAAGTCTAGACCATACCAACAGGACTGGAAGATTAAGTAAGGGAGCACTTATGCAAACTGGACATACACAAGTCCATGGGACCAGATGGGCTGCATCCAAGGATCATGAGGGAGCTGGCCAGTCACTATGAATCCATTCTCCAACACCTTTGAAATGCTGAAGCAACTGTGAGGAGGGAAGCTCCCTATGACTAGAAATAGGCAAACATTACACCAACCGTCAAGAAAGGTAAGAAGGAGGTTCCAGGGAACTTCAGGTTTTTCAACCCAGACTACATCCCTGGGAATAGTATGTAGCAAATCTTCCTCAATATCATGACCAGGCACATATAAGACAAGAAGGTGGTTGGGAACACCTGGCATGGATTTACTAAAGGCAAATCATGCTTGACCAACCTCACTGCCTCCGGTGATGAGCTGACTCGCTCAGCAGGTGAGGGGACAGCAGTGAATATTGATGGATTTTAGAAAGGCTTTCCACAGAGTATTCTCATAGGCATACTGGTGATACATGAATTGGATGGATAGATTACAAGGTGGGTAAAAAACTGGCTGAACCACTAAATCAAAGGACTGTGAACAGCCTTATGAAGTCCAGCTGGAGGCCAGTTACTAGTGGCATCTCTCAAGGGTCAATTCTGGGGCCAATGCTTTTTAACATCATTATTAATGGTCTGGATGATAGGAAAGAATGCCCTCCAGGTCTACAAATGATGACAAATTAGTGGGAGCAGCTGAGAACCACTGGAGGGCAAGGCTTCTACCCAGAGGGACCACAATAACCTGGAGAAATGGGTTGACAGAAACCACATTAACTTCAAGCAAGGCAAATGCAGAGTCGTGTACCTGGGACAGGTTGGCCCCATGCAACAGTACAGGTTGGGCGCTGCCCAACTGGAAAGTAGCTTTGCTAAAAAGAATCTGCGAGTAGACAATTTGGACATATATCCTCAGTGTGCTCTTGCAGCAATGAAGGCCTGTTGCACCCTGGCCTCTGTATAAGTTTATTGAGCAGGACATTGTCCTGGTTTCAGCTGGGATAGAGTTAATTGTCCTCCTAGTAGCTGGTACAGTGCTATGTTTTTGAGTTCGGTATGAGAAGAATGTTGATAACACACTGATGTTTTCAGTTGTTGCTAAGTAGTGTTTAGGCTAAGTCAAGGATTTTTCAGCTTCTTGTGCCCAGCCAGCAAGAAGGCTGGAGGGGCACAAGAGGTTGAGAAGGGACATAGCCAGGACAGCTGACCCGAACTGGCCGAAGGGGTATTCCAGACCATGTGACGTCATGCCTAGTATGTAAACTGGGGGACTTGGCCTCGGGGGGATCGCTTCTCGGGAACGAACTGGGCATCGGTCGGCAAGTGGTGAGCAATTGCATTGTGCATCACTTGTTTTGTATATGCCAATCCTTTTATTATTACTATTGTCATTGTATTATCATTATCACTATTAGTTTCTTCCTTTCTGTTCTATTAAACTGTTCTTATCTCAACCCATGTGTTTTACTTCTTTTCCTGATTTTCTCCCCCATCCCACTGGGTGGGGGAGGAGTGAGTGAGCGGGTACGTGGTGCTTAGTTGCTGGCTGGGGTTAAACCACGACTATACACACACATACTGGAATGAGTCTGGTGGAGGACCACAAGACTGCCAGAAGACTGCAGCAAGGGGTGGCTGAAAGAGCTGGGAAGATCAGTGTTAGGACAGGAAGGCTAAGGGGTTTTAACTGCTGTATTCAAATATGTAATGGGAGGGTAAAGACAACACAAAGACGCTCTCCTACTGAAGGTGCTCAGGGAGAAGACAAGAATAAACAGACACAAGTTACAACAAGGGAAAATTATAACAATTTCCACAACATAAGGCAGCAAACATTAGAACAGTTAAGCAACCAAGTCAGACATTGAACACTGCTGAGAAAGTCTGTAGAATCTCTGACCCTGGTGATCTTCAAACCTTGACTGGTAAGACCCCAAGCAACCTCATTTAAGTGAGCCCAGCTGTGAGCTGGGGTTAGACTAGCTGACCTCTGGAGGTGCCTTCCACTCTAAATTATTCTATGAGTCTAAATAGTGGTATTATTTATAGTTATTAATTAGTAACTGTTAATTAATAACTGATACATTAATATTTAATGTCTCCCTGAGTCAAGGCTCTCCTGGATGAAAAAGTCTGATTACATTTTAAAAACATTATCAGTGAAAGGAAAACGTCCTGCATAGTAATCTAAATAAAAAGCACAGCTTTCCTTATTCATAACTCATGTCAGTTATTCATGCTTTCTCTTTCTGATACGTAAAACACATTTTCAATACAAATCAGAACTAAAGACAGGGTCAAGACTTAATAATTTAGTTCTTAATTGAAGTTCAGTGGAATATAGGTAACAACATTGAAGCAAAGGATGTATAAAATCTCACTTCAGCAGCTGCTTATCATTACATGTATCTAGAACTCTCTTTATTCTGATTTCATAGGTGTCTAAACTCAGATGCAGTTGCATTCTGGGGTGGTAGGTTAATATCCTTCTATATATCAAAATGCAAAGATACAAAGCAAAGAGGTTCTCTACCCTCAGAGCAAACCGAACATACCTGAACAGTGCAGAGAACAGTACAGAGCACAGCTGGCACATTTGCTTTCTGGATAGAACTTGTGATAGTGACCATAATTTCATAAAAACTCTGATCTAGGAACCAGGACACTTGGCTCCCATTTTGGTTCACCCTTAAGAGACTCCAACCCACATCTCTTGCCTCCAAAAATACTTGCTAAAAGGGAGAAATTCTCTATCCGCCCTCTGTGTTGATAATAATGACTTGTTAGCCAAGAATGCATGACCTACATGGCACCTTTGCTATAGTCATCATCGAAGGACAGAGGTGTGGATTTCTGTGTCTTCCACCAGAATTTTGCATATTTTTTTAACAATCAGTCAATTCAAAGTAGAATCAATTCTGGAAGTACAGACATGAACTCAGCTCTCTCCCTTTCTAACTGGATGCCCCGATCGCCAGACTACAAAACCGAAGACTAATATAATGGAGGGAGGGAGAGAAGGGTTTTTAAAAACTATGAAAATTTACATCCTTGAGATATGAGCCAAGAGTCTTCTTGAACTAAAAAAGGCATTCTTGTATTTTCTAACAGAGATCCTATTATAAAATTTTGTCTCAACTTACTCTATCCTTTTTACTTCCTACCTATTTTTCCCAGCACATGCTGAGTTTTCTGATGAAGTTTCCAATAAAACATCAAATGATTAACCCAAGAAATGTATGAAACTCAAACAAACATATGAATGGTGGACTAAAAGGCTTCTCATTTTTGGTAGCTTCTTAATGCAGGAAAATTATTGGGGGAAGCAAAGAGAAACAGGACACGTTGGTTTTGGACTCCAGTGATGCTGGATTAGCCTGCAACTAAGACTTTGTATGCCCCTCCTCACAGGCCCTATTGCCTCAGCGATGCTAATCCGTAACACTACAATGTAAATCATGCATTGCTGTACTATAACTATGTGAGACTACTCTGAGAGAACAGACACTCCAAGTATAGCTCAAATAGCCTGTCTTCTGCAGAGCTGTAAACAACTCTTTAAATCAATAACTGTGCCAATGCAGTATTACTATCACTATATGCTTACAGTTTTTCCAGCCCAAGTAGAAGATGTCATAAGTTTCCCGCTGTATTTCCTGACAAGTTAGTGTTTTATGTTAAACTTAAGACTTCAAGTGACCTGACATTAACGATGTTTATCTAGCACTTAGGCTGCTAGATACGAAGATATGTTTCCCTCGTTCCTAGAAGCCAGCCTTGATCCCCATTCTGTCATTCCGGCTGGGAGCCACAACGAGCAGCAGCACGAAGATTTTTACAGGAGGTTAGGGGGCTCAGAGCTTGTCTCCTGGTGATAAAATTAGAGAGGAGAATTAAAGTGATTACACTCTAAAAATGACTTACTAGAAGTGACAGGTTTTTTTAACCTAAATATTTTTTAAGTACCAAATTTGTCACTCCTGTAAGTTATATGTTACTAACTGTAAAATTATTTTATTGCAGCAGTAAAAGAAATGAAGTACTTTTAGCAAATGTTTTTAGATAAATCAGGAACCTTGTATTCAATTCACATTTTATTTGCTTATATAAGGATTCTTTTATTTTTGACTGAGTTGCTGCAGACCTCTGAATCACGAAAAGAAACGTGTGTACCTGTAGCACTGGCAGTCCCCCAGTTAGTGTCTCCTGAGCCAATGCAAGCCACTGAGCAAGGCAAATTTAAAAACTAAGTAGTTAAGACTGCTGAGGTGGTCTAGTGACAATTTAGAAGCTGTATGTCCAAAGGAGAGACACAGGAAGTACAGCACCACACAGGCTGCATGCTGCAACTATTGCACACAGTTCTGAATACTGCCTGTGCCGGTTAGGGCCAAATCCTTCCTGTAAAACCTCAAGAGCCTCCAACTCAATTTAGGCACTTTGTTCTCTGCAAATCCCACTCTACCACATTCTAGTTTGCACCCTCTTTTGTAAATTGCAGCAGTGGCAAAGTAGGTTCAGAAGAACAAGAAAGGCTAAGACAGACATTCGCCACGAAGAGCCTTCTGGTTCACCAGCTTCAGAAGACCAGGAAGTTGCTTCCAGTAGTCCCTTAGACCTTGCTCTGGTACCTCAGGAGATCTGCTGTTTTACATATCATCCCAATCTCCAAATCCTCTTTTCAGTGCTTGGAAGATGCTCTTTCTAGTGGCAATAATAAACAGGATGATGGCTTCCTCTAGAGGAACCTACACCACAACTGCTTCCCCATTAGTCTTCCCCTTTTACTTAGGAAGGTGGCTATGGTGAAGAATTTGCCCAGAGAAAAGGAGCACCTATAGGACTTGTCTTAACTACCACCTTTAGTTATCTATGCCCAAGTTATCACAGCTTTAGACTACATGAAATACATTTTATTGAAGTGTACTAAAATCCTAAATCAGGACCTAAATTCCATGTTGAGCCAACGGCACCACAACTCATTTGCAGGCAGCAGTGAGATGTCCTGCTGTTTTGTGCATGGCCACAAATTTCTTGCTACTGCACTGTCTGGGCAAGTGTTTGAGGACTAGTTATTTGAGTGAAGTTAGCTTGTGGCCATACTGCCGAGCAAACCATATTATTACCTGAGTTAGACTAGGTCAATTACAAATCTAAAATTTCAGGAGACCATCTAACTTGCCTCATTAAACCCAAGGTGAAGACTGGGGTGGGGAGAGGGTGGTTCCATATGGGTGTGGGACTTCACTGAAGAGAAAGATCTGAGATATAGCTAGGCTTGACTTTGAAATTAAATTAATACTTATAAGTAAACCACAGCCATTCTCTACACCCTGCTTTTTAAACATGGGAATTTGGTACAGAAAAAAAAGTTTTGGTGATTTGTTTCTGTATTAAAATGGAGTCTATATACATTGATTATTAATAAAGTACAGCATTATGAAGATGAAATGAAGAATATCAGTGCTAAGTACCGTACGATTTCATGGTTGTCAGTATAGTACGCTACAGCCACTGAAAACTACACATCAGGCTTGAGAACTAAGTCTTCAGATGCATCTTTGTTTGGTTGGGTTTTTTTTTTGGCTGAGCATCTGTCCTAGTTCACCTACTGAGAATTCATAAATCTAACAGGTGACCTAAAAAGAATGTTCTAAAATGATACGACAGAAAGAATGAGTGGTTGGTTGTGAATACGTTTTATGATACATACACGAGATAGATATTGCGAGTGTTGTTAACATATTACTGTAAACAGGTATGAAAAATCATGAGGTTACATCTTTCAATTTGTCCTCTTCAGGTACATATGGAAAACAATAAAGATTAATGCATGCTCTGTCCTTTCAATGTGCAAACATCCACACGTGGACGTGACCAGTTTTAACAACTGAGCATCTGAAATGACTACAATTAGCACTCAGTAAACTATTCAGGGGAATCTGTGAAAGTAAATTCTAGTGTTTGAGCAGAGGAAGGTTTACATTAGTGCCTGTCTCAGAAACATAATAAATACTAGTTTAAAAAAGTATGTCTTCAAAGGAAGGCCAGTGGCTGAAACCCCATCTTCAAATAATAGCTTTAATTCCTATTTTTGAGACTCAAAAGTACATTTTGGCTTGTATTGCAATCAATCTTGTGCAATTTTGATTCTAATTTATCAGATAACAGAAAATCTTTAAATCTGGGTAAGAGAGAGATTTGCTAGTTTATAGCCATATAAAAACTACTGTATGGTGTAGGACACCACACAATGCAAGAGATTAAAATAAAGATTTCAGATGTTATCAAAGTTACATAATATCAATTTAAAAGGAAGCTAATTCTTCATAAAACGGATACATTTTTTCCTAGAAAAAATTCAGAAACAAACTAAAACATCCAGAAAGCTGGAATTTATAAGCAACTGCTTTCCTTTCTGCTTTTTTTAATGTGTGAGATGAACCTCGCACTTAAAAAGTATCAAATCCGAAAAATATTACATGCATTTATCTCTAAGTTCAATAGATGAGACGCACCAGCCATAACTATCTCCAATACACTTATTTAACCAAGGCCTAAAATGTTTATTTCCTCTCCACATACATGTCTTAATAACAGATGAATAAAGAGGAAAAAAATGGCAAAAGGGACAGCAACACCAAGAGTTCCTTTTCTAGCATCTTCACAGCCATTGAGTGGCAACCAGAATCTTTACACTGTATCCTTAACTGGAAGTACAAAGACTGGCTGGAGGGGGAGGACACCAAAGAGGGGAAAGGTTGCCCTCTTTATCATATAAATTTTAACTTACAGCTAGAACCATTTCTATTGCAAACACAATCTAAATAAAGGTACAATGTTAAAAAGAAGAACAGCTTAGGTTTAAAATAACAATGTCAATTGGAAATAACTAGGAAATTTCTATGTCTAATTAGGTTTTTTTCTCCTCTGGTAACATATAAAATGCCAGATCTTCAAGTCATCCACATAGAGCTGGATGTATGTCTGAGCTTGTACCATCCTATTACAAACAGTATGCACAACACACAGCATACAACAAATTTACACGGACTCTGGAGATAAAAATCGTCCAGTGAGTCTCAGTTATCTGATTTCAAATTCACTGTCAAGGGGCAATAATTTGTCATTTCAGAGCACAAAGGGGAAGAATGATGTTCCATATTGCACAAAGACATCTCTTTAGATTATTTCCAAATGCAGCTACTGCTTAAAGGTTTGGAGTCTGATCCTTTTTTCCATAGCACAATGACAAAAAAAGCTCGGAAACCAAGGACAGGGAAAGAGCTGATTTAGCATTTTCCCATTCTAAAATCCTCTGTGAAGGGGTTTTAAGTGTGAAGAAGTGAGAATAGGTAGGTAACATGCACTACAGCTAGTTCCATTATTAACTCTTCCACTGCAATTTCAGAAGGGTTAGAAAGCAACAGGGAAGGGGGGTGGGGGGGAGAGGAAAAAACGTATTTTTGTAATTGTTTTTTGGTAACCTGAAACAGGAAAGAAAGAGAGAATCATACAGAATGACTATGTCAGGCAGAAAAGAGTGATGAAGGAATAACTTCAGACTTCTTGTGGATTCCCAGTTTTATTATTAATTTTTGGTAGCACCAGCAGAACCCTAGACAGTGGGGAAAAAAAGAAAAAAAAAAGGGGGGGAGATTCTGAACATTCTCTGAAGCCCACATTCCTGTTGACCATGAAACTCTTCCTCAAGTTAAGAAACCTTCCTTATGGTTTTCTTTCTCCTCCCCTCCTGCCTTCAACTATTGTCCTTAAAAGCAGTTTCACAAGCTCTCTCCCTTTTCCCTCTCTTCTTACTAACCCTGCACATAACCACTCTCAAAATTAAAACACACTAAATACAGTGTCTTCATTAGTTTTGCTACCGATTCATAAAACTTGCTATGTTCCATCTGCAAAAAACCAACTATTCTTCCCTATTTCCAGTATAAAAAACTCATGCTGACAGTTCAGCTGTTGTTAGCACAGGCTGGCATGGTGATTTCTTCTCCAAAGCATTTATCACATCATTTTCACTACATCCAAAATTATACCATAAAAATAACATATCTGTATGTCCAAACAGCATCAGCTCCTTCCTTCAAATTGTCTCTTTGTAAAATGGAATCTGAGATCCCTGGCCAGGACTTCAAGACTCCACAATGCGAGGTAAGCTCACACTTAAAATTACTGTCTTTTAAAATGCTTGCTTAATTGATGCCAGGTGGTATTGAACTAGCATTCCACTACCTTAAAGCCCACTTAATGGTATTACCTGTTTCTATCCAGCAGTGTAACTACCTGTTTGATAAAAAATTACACCCTGCTCCTGCAGACATGTTTAACTTTACAAACCACTCTGTATCAAAGAGTTAAGGTTTCTAAATAACTTTGCAGATCTTGGCCAAGATCTCTCAGCAATTACTGCAAATTCATTTCTATCTTGTCTTAGATCACACCTTCAAGAGGAAAGCTCAGGTTAGCCACAGTATTTTCTACATGAATAAACCCCACATGGTGAGACAATGCTCCAGAGGATCATCAGGTGACAGATTTCCATGTTTTCCATAGGACTTGGCCAGGACAAGAGAGCCACAGAACCTGTACCTGTAACTTGGACATCTATGGACACTTCAAGATGGCTGCAAAGACTGTCACACTTTTAAAGAAAACAGGCACAACATCCCTTGAGATGGTGCTATTAAAATGTCTTTGTCCCTGACCCAAGGTACACAGATTTATTTAAGGCCCCCTGAACATGAAGGACTACTCAGAATTTAAGCAAGTAAGAAGCAGCTTACATAAGCTAATAGTCTAACAGAAGTCCCTAGACAGGTCACACACAACAGTTCATAAACCAATACCAAAACTATTTTTGAGATTTAGAAAGAGTAGTAGTATTTGATACAAACTTTTACCTATAACATTTGGAAAATACTACTACAGCTTCTTACACAAGGATCAGAGAACAGGGGTTTTGTCCTGCATCATTACACTCTCAAATAGAAAGCAGTTCTTTGATATACTCTCTGATTGGCATTTAGTATACTGGGTGTACCCAGAAAACAAAGTACTCCTATTTGTTCAAACATACAGCCATATGCATGTATTCACAGAACTAGAGAGAGACTCTCTATATGTTGACATTTCAAGGAACCTAAAGTTTTGCAGTCCTTTTTCTTAAAAAACATCATTTAACCTTTCCAAAGCTACAGGTCTAATGTCAGTTACAGGCCACTCACTGGCAAAACCTATGCGATGGCAAAGTTTTCCTGCCATGTGGATGATGATGCCTCGTTGAAGCACCTTTACCCCTACATGGCTACGCCCAAGATGAGACGTCCGACAGCTGTTACACTTTTATGCCCATGCAGTGATAGTCGTTCTCACTCACCTGCAGTCCCAGCACAAAGCCGGAGAGCAAATTATACTGGGCTAGATGAAATCATTCCTTCAGACAGATCTAGGCCACAAGGTGCCATTTCCACCCTTGTTTTTTATTACTCATCTATTGTAGCCTCCAGCTTTCCATTTGGAACTGAACATACTGGACACACTATCACTGGAAATACACCTCAACATGGCCAAAGTTATAAATTTTCCTTTGGAACAAACTACAGGTGCTGCACTTTACAGACAGCTGTATAAAAGGAAAAGCGTTGGCTATGCCACAGGTTACTATGCCACCAAACTGTAAGGATTTAACTTTGACTTCTCTTTTTTTATTAATAGAGGCATAAGCATAATCCTCCAGGCATGAATGCCAGGAAGGCAAGGCAGTGAGAATAAATGTTTAATGCTGTTGAATGGGCATAGCAACTATACTCCCTGCCTGCAGCTAAATATCGCTACTACAAAGGCGTTTTCCAGTTATCACTACTAATAGTTGTTGCTGGGCAGGTATGTATATAGGAACTGCAGTTTAAAGGGGGGGGGGAGAAAAAAAAAAAAAAAAAGAGTCTAATCATTTTCTGTTACAGACCAGAGTTCTGCTAAAAGAAATTTAATCCTTTTTCCAATATGGAAAGAAGCCAATTGTATACAAGTTTACTGCAAATTCAGTTAGTGTATGAACTCCAGTAACGTTGATTATAATAAACCTTTCCTCCTCACTTAAAACCAAACAAACAAGAAACCCACCCAAATAGGCTACTTGGACTGATAAATTCTTCCCTCTATCTTTCCCTCCCCCACAAGTTGTACCTTCAATGCAGCCAGAACTTCCCCAGATCAGAGGACACTGTCAGTGCAGGCTGACCAATCTCAGAGGGGGTTTTTTTTTCCTTTTTTTTTTTTTCTTCAAGATACTCCGTGTTAACAGCTTGAGGGGGTTCAATCAGCACTGCTTTGATCTCGGCTGGAACTATAATTATTTAACATTGTTACAAGGATTTCTATAATCCATCCTACCATTAAATCCCTTTTACACCCTCATCTTCTGAAGGCTAATCTGCATCCGTACACTCAGTTTGTCTCTTCAGCTGGTTTCATCAGGCTCTGGCATTCTCCAACATCCAGAGTGATGGTTCTTTTTTTTTCTAATGAAATCATTTTCTTTCAAATTGAAAACCGCAAAAGGTCTTGTGCATTTGCTACCTTTTGATGAGATAGCTATATAACACCAATATAATCCACTGTTTGCTGCAAACTTCCTCCCAATTTCATAAAATTCATTTTCTCCGTGGTGTTTTCATTGAATTGATGATACATATGCGTGTCTTATATACATAGCTAAGGAAAAAAAAAAAATCAAATGAACACCAGCAGATGCTCTTTGAAAATACTGCAAAGCCAAGAATAGTAATACTGTGCTCATTTCTCTCCATACTGTCCTTGATAAATACTGTAGGAAACACTGCATCCAAACTTAGAAAGCTAGGTAAATAAATTTGGAATGCTTGAAGAGAAAATGGAAATATTTTATAATTATAATGTATGAAAGACACACACCACATGAAAAAATGACTTTACCAGAATCAAAGGAAATAAATGACAAAAAGAGAATGAATACAGAGCAGGGTAAAAATGAACAGCATGAACAAAATCAGACCAGGAATATAAAAGGAGATGATCAGAAATTATGAATGATCAAAAGGGAATAGAAACAACAAAAAGCTTTTTTTTTTTTTTTTTGAGGAAACGAAACTTGACAAGGAAAATGACATTTTTTCAGCACGTGTGTACGACTACATTGAGGAAACTGCCTCTTTGCTGCATGCATTTTGTGTGAATGATTTTTAAGCAATCAAAATGTGAAGACATTTGCTCCACTAAGCACCGCTGGACTGTCACCTCAATAGCCACCGTGCTGTGACTGTCTGCACGTGTGAAGGGGAAGGCAAGTGCAGGCAGGAAGGTGGGGATGACAAATACAACAGGTACGTACCATTGGGCCGTGATTACAAGAGAGAACCACATATAAGCTTAGGTGCTACTGTTTTCATATTAAGTAAATTTATTCAAATAAATAATTTCACGCCCTCTATCTCACAATGCATAAGGTTAATTAAAAACAGTATAGATGGACTCATTTTATTATTACAAATATAGCATAAAGAAGGCAAAAGCTGAACAGCAGGTAGTGTCTGTACAAAAGAAAAAATGAAGAAATAAAGTTGATGAAAAATATACAGGATGGGCCACAATTAAGAAACTTGCACAGAGAAAACTAGAGCTTTAAAAAGGGTAAATTTTCTTTTATTGCCCTTAACTGTTAAGATAAGGTTTAGTTTATCAGCTGACATTTGAGAAAATCATCAAGCAACAGTCATAATTCTAAAATAATGCTTGGACTTAGCTAACAATTAAAACAACAGGCAGTAGAGTCAACTGGTTTTCAGAAGAAGAAACTAAGAGCCACTGATGCTTCACACAGAGTATTTCAGAATACCCCTTCAGTCAAATTTACGGCACATTTTATTTAAGAAAAAACTGTAAAAGATAATTAAAAAATATTAACTGTTTCCTGTAAGAAAAGATTTGTCCTTAGGAACAATTTTGGACATTATATATCACAACCCTTTTTACTCTTGGGCATTATTTTAATGTCTTCTCCTCTCAGTTCATAATATTGGTATAGTCCTATATATAGTTACAGCAAAAATATATACAGTTACAGCAAAAAATCTTACTACTAGCAAATAAAGTAAGATCAAGATTTATGTGCATTATGCCACCACAAGACTGTATTTCACAGCTGTAATCAGAGCCATGAAATATGACAGGGTTTTTAAAATTAAAAATAAAAAAAAAAATTAAAAAAATTGCAGAATCCAAATGAGTTATCATTTAAACAAATAACATGTTATGCAAGAACTTACTATCCTACCACTGACAATGAAGTCACTGTGAAATGAAAATGAACAGCAGCCTCAAGATTTAGCTACTACTTCTCAAAAGAAAAAATAGTAATTTTAAAAAGTACATATGAGTCAAAACAGCTTAGATATTAAGATAAGTATTTTAATAAAAAATGTTTCAAAATAGGAAGTTAGAAAATCAAGCAAATCCATGTAATAATGTTCTGTAATTAACAGAAACTCAAGAAGTTTGAAGACCTTATTTATACTCTTCAGAATTCTGGGTCTTACTAAAGTAATTTACTCAACCTTTAAGTCCCTTTTACATTGTGAGAGAAGTGGAAAGGGGCCTTTAGCATTGCTTTGATTTGCATCCCTATTAATTTATGCAAGCTGACAGTTTGCTGAGTACGTAGAAAGTACAATGATAAAGGCAGCTCCTTCCTAGAAGAGCTTCTGACCTAAGGCCGCAGTCCTACAAACACATATGTGCTTAACTTAATGCATGAGAGTATTTCTTTGTTTAATGGCATGATCACACGCATTAAATTAGAAGTTTGTAAATGCTTTGCAAGATGGGAGCCTAGAAGGCCAAAAGCCTTCTTCTAAAAGTAGATATTTTTTTTACTACCTGGAGAGAAAAAAAAAAAAAAGATTTATTGATTCTATCTTCAAATGCTAGGTTAGCCTGGAAAAGTAGATTTAAGCATTAATTTCTTGTACTGTTCTATGAAGTCTTTTTCCTGGAGACTTAAGATATATTCAGATGCTCAAAAGTATACTTCGTATCGCCTATTAATAACAAACTCTAGGCAGATGAACACTCCCCTGGTGACTGCGGCTAACAGTCTTTCTCCTAAAAAGTAAGTGTATTTGTGAGTCTTATGCAAACGACATATTCATTCACACATTAACTAGTCATTAAAAGACCAGGTATTAACTCCATTGGCATCAATGTGTACTTTTCTATTTACTTCAACAGGACCAGAAATGTTAATGATATATTTTGAGATCCTTAAATTTAAAGACCAAGTTTGACTACCTTGACATAAAATAATAAAATTCTGCCCTCTGTTAAAATTTAGATCAGCATAAGGAATTGCAGAATTTGGGCATATAACTGTCGAACAGTATCCACAGTGCTTATTACCGTATTTCTGGAGAGAAGGAAATGTTAAACTTAGCGATATTTGACAGCGTTACTCTACAAACAGTCCCCTGACATCCATAGGACATCACAGGGAGTACTACAACTGAAGGTGGCTGTGTTAGGTTACAGCAGTCAGCTTCAGTATTTGGTATTCTTTATTTATGCATACAGACTGCTTAATATAGATAAAGTAAAGTTCTGACTGCTGGTGAGAAAAATAAAGTCATATTTCACAGTTATGATGTCATCAAAGGACTATATTTCATGGCTATAAAATCTTTGAAAATATATACATAAAGCGCTATCCCCAAGGAGCACTACTTGCTAAGTCTGCCTGAGGTCCAGCAAGGTGGACCTCCTTAAATTCCATTTAATGTACATTAAGATTTGAATATCAAGGAAGTCTAAATAGCCTGAGGGCAGAAAAGGCATTCTGAGTTTCATACACTGTAGCATACTTGCCATATTACATGAATTTTTCTATATATTATGTGCTGTGTTATCTTCAATTCACTCTTTCTAAATTTCAGCACACTATTTTCCTTTTATGCATTTATCTGTGCATATATGCTTTATATATAATTACAAAATTACAATTCAAGTGAATCTCATAAAATATATAAACTATCATTGATGCAGTCTCAGAATTTCAGATGTTGAAAATAGAATTTGATTACTTTATTCATTCTAAACCAGTATCACTGTAGTATCAGCCTTAAGCAATATGGGCTGCTAAAATCATTTGGTTCCATTTTTCCAAAAAGGAAAACTGATAGGATTATTTTCGTGATAAATTAATTTTACCATGTAATTGCAATTATGACTTCTAATTAATGAATGGTTTCAGCCTCACTAACTAGGTCAGCATTTTTCTTTTAAAAATATATCATCTTTCTCTTTAGATAAGCACCATGATATGTCCAAGCTTTGGGGAAATGCACATAGCATTTTTATAGAGCAATGATCCCAGAAGCTAAGAAATGGTGAAAGTAATGTGACATGCTTTCCTACATATTCAAGCCATTTTTTGTCTCTTTTATGAGAAAAATTAAAAAGCAAGCAGGTGGCAAAAGGCTTTTCAATAGGGAGGACCACAGTTTCTAAGTGCTATTAAAGTATTATTTAATTTCTTGACCGAGTTTCCCAGTATGTAGAACACTGAACAATGTGAGACCAATGAATCAGTAGAACAGCTAATGTATTGCATCATGCTTGTCAATATGTGTATGACATTGTAGAATATATTGTCATAGAATCATAGGATGTTTTGGGTTGGAAGGGACCTTAAAGATCACCTAGCTCCAACCCCACTGCCATGGACATGGACACCTTCCACTAGACCAGATTGCGCAAAGCTCCATCCAGCCTGGCCTTGAACACTTCCAGGGAGGGGGCATCCACAACTTCTCTGGGCAACCTGTTCCAGTGCTTCACCACCCTCAGAGTAAAGAATTTCTTCCTTACATCTAATCTCAATCATCTACCCTCTGTCAGTTTAAAGCCATTACCCCTTGTCCTATCACTACACTCCCTGTTAAAGAGTCCCTCCCCATCTTTCCTGTAGGCCTCCTTTATATATTGACAAGAGGCAGAATTCAAGGAGAACTGGTTTTCTATAACCAGATGTATTCCTGCAAAAAGGTATTAGAAGAATCTGAAGCTTACTTCATGAGTCATGTAGGACAGAGTCCAGTTCTCCTCATTGTCCATTGCTCTGTCAGATCACATGTTTGAAGGCACTATGCAAGAACGTTTCTCCAGTGTTCCCTGAAGATGTCCTCTAGCATGTATGTACCATTTTAAATTCTACATTGTTCGTCTCCCATTCACAACCCTGTCAACAATCTTATCACACTGTTCTTCGATTCCAGATGATTCACGCATTGTGGCATGAAGATACAGAAAAGAAAATTAAGTAAGTTATAACTTTTAAAACAAGGATTAGCACGACCAGTGAAAAATAATTTCCTTGGAAAAGGCTCAAAATTTGATGGCTAAAATGTTATGGATATAGTAATTAAACTAAATGCTAGCTCTTATCAGACTGCAACACACCAAAATAACTGTTGGTTTTTTGCAGGTTTTTTTCTTTTCCTGCTGCTAGAAATAGTCACATATTTAGAGAGCACCTCTTAAGGAAAATTTCTGTGAAAAGTTGAGTTCCAATACGTACTTTGAAAAATAGACAATATCAAATGCTAAGCAGTTCTGTAACTGGGGAAAAAAGCTTTTTCTGAGAAGTCAATAAAAATCACAAAGTACAAATCACAATAGTAATAGTAAAGAAAGTTTAAGATTATATATACTTTTACAAATCATAACAAACAATATGAAGCATTTACAATGTTGCATTACATAAAGCTTGAAAACAGGACCGCATTACACCTAAGAAAACTTTCAGTGAATGCTTATCGTGAGCGCTGTCCAGATAGTCTCATTTTTTTTATGAAAACTCGTATTTATTTATATATGCAAGCCAAAGATTTATGAACTGATTAGTAGTTTTGGCACCACAGTATAAGTATCAAATTTCAGATAACTTATGAAGGGGTTTTTTTCACACAATGATGTAATTTGAAATTCAGTCTCCTTTAAGAACCACCCAGCCCAAAATGCATATACGCAACACTTTGGAAGAGTATGGCCACAGTATACATTGTACTGTCTTTCTAAATTATCCACAATAATCCATCACTGTGGTCTTATGCTGATGAATAATCTTGAAAATCAACACAACTATAGTGCCATAAAATCAGAGAAGCACAGACCTGAACAAGCCCACCTTGAGTATTTCCTCTAAATAAAAGGATTTTTACAGCTTTATCCTCAATCTTTGAAATATATCAGCTGCTATTTTTTTATAACAAACAATATGCCAATGCATAATCCTGCAATACTCATTAAAACAAAATCATGTAAAATACTGGAAGGTTTTTCTATCTGTAATCCCCAAGTATATGTTGTGAAGTCAAATCTGGCTGTTCCAAGTTTTCCAGCTTGAATACATTGTTTAACAGTCTTGAGGGCAACGAAGGGGAACAAAGGGAAAGAGTAAGCTATAATGGGACAATTTGATTCATTTTTTCTCTAACATATCATAAAAGATGCAACAAATACACGGGACTGGCTGCCCACACTGTCAAAACAGCATAGGCATATTACTAGTTTTAACTCTGGGCCATACTTCTGAATATTTGGTTCTGGGGTTTTTCACTGAATCCATTAAAACATGTTTAAATAACTAAAAATTTTGTAACTAAACAAAAATGAGGTCTGATGCTATTAAGACAACCATGCTTACTTTTACCATGTTGGTAAGTGCTAAGTGGTTGCATAAAGTTTTTTGTAGCATTTCTGTATGATGACCATTATTGCACTTTACAAAGATCATTTACACATACCCTTGTCTGAAGCCTACATCAAGGAGAGAAAATAACATCTACTGTTCAATCCATATCCTTCTTTTGAGCATGCGATGGTAAAGCATCCTAAAAAATGAAACGCGGTAATTAAAAACCTAAGCCCAAACGTGTGCTAAGCTGGTCTCACTGAGCTAAACACAGATACTGAGAAAGTCAAGGTCAGAATTGAAAGAGGAATTTTGCCCTTAGGACTCTGTCACAGTCCCATGACCACCATGTTCAGTTTCCTTTTCTGACTCTGAACCATTCTGAACTGTGTAATTTTGTGGGTGAATCCTAGTATCCAGTTTGTCACTCACATGTCACATTAAATTTTTTACTCTTGGCAAAAGCTAGTTCTTTTGAATGGAGGTACAATGTTTCCTGGGGATAACGTATTTGTTGTTTCAGTTACATTATTCCAACATTTATGTTATGACGTCTTAAAAGAGACTAAATAAAGCAGTTTACAAAGGGCTAGGAGGAAAATACTTTTTGAAAATCAAAAT
>VYZV01040973.1:38812-60558 GCA_013401275.1 Pandion haliaetus | reverse complement strand
CCCCCCGCTTTTGTCTTTTTGGGGGTTTAATGAATTTTTCTTGGACCTTCAGATCATTAGGGTATTTTAATGGATTGATCTGAACATGAAACTTATCCAGTTTTTAAGTCCACACCGGGAACAATTGCAGTGAAAAGGTTATCATTTTCATGGGGCTATTTTTTTCATGGGGCTATATCAGTTTGTTTTACTGTTGATTCCCACAGCTTAAGCAAACCCATTTGTCAGTAGGATATAAGCAATAATCATAATAGTCTTGGGGTGCATTTAGTGAAGCTGCTGGCATTTCTCCCACTGACTTCAACAAGAGGCAGCTCCATTAACACCAGTATTAACAATGACTAATATTTCACATTGATACGGTGCCTTTCATCCTGTGGCATCCCAGAGTGCTTTCTAAGATACAGCCAGCCTGGAAGATTAACCCAACATTGTAATGACTATGTCTGAAGGATAAATCCGCTTCAGTGACAGGACCTTATTGAGGTCAATGGCAAAATCCCATTGTCTTCAGTCAGAGCAAGATCAGACCTATAATGTTTAAGACTATCCACTGGATTTGATCTGTTGAATGTGAGGTTCTTGTCCTTGTTATTCTAGTCCTTCTTAGAGGCGGGATGAACCTTCACTCACTTCAGGGATGGGTGGGAGTACACTTGTGCTGTAGGTGCACAGCAGATCGGCCTGTGCCCATAGAAATGAGTGAGTTGCCATTGTTTTTGGTAAAAGTCCTGAGAAAAAGCCTCTATTTTGCAATATCTTAAAGCAGGGCTATGCGTCCCAAGAGCAGAGCAGTCGGTACTTTGCATATGATAAAACAAAGAGCATAATTCCTGCCCATAATTAATTGGCTCCATCTGAAATTAATGAATTTCATATACATGTGTTGGGCTGGTTTAATTTTAATTTAGCCTGTGTTTGTCATTTTCATCATAATGAATTTTCATGGAGAAGGTCTTCCCTCTGGGTCTCTCGTTTTTCTACCCCAGAAACCACGATGAGTCCATAGCTTTGATGTTTTGGAGATTGCTTCAACTCTGCTGTGACTGCCCTTTGAAATCACTGGAAAAATTTTCTAGCTTGCTGCTGTGACTGTGCTGGTCTCGCTCTTCCTGCCATTTATCCAAGTCCTTATCTATTTGGCACTTGGGTCAGGTACCTGCTAGGAAGGTGAGACCATGCACACCGGGATGATGTGTCCAGCTAACAGCTTGGATGGCATCTCTGGCCCCAGTTGTGGGGCTGGCCATGGCTTTGTCACCATCCTGAGCAAAACTGGTGTTCCCATCCTTAAGTTTCACATCAAATCATGGCCTAGGGCAATCTGTTCTTAGCGACTGAGTGAAACATGAGAGACGTTGCTTTGAGGAAGTGGTCATTGTCCTATGGGACACGACACCATGCTACACAGGGTCAGGACCTTGTGCTTGCTCTAAGAGGTAGCACGGTCCCGGTCCCAGTCCCAGCCCCAGGCTGTCGTTGCTTTGCCACCGCCAGCTCCTGAGCTTGCACCTTTGCTGCACGTGGAAGTCAATTCTGGCTGCCCCGGAACCTTGGTGTCATGGTGCAAATCCTCATTAGGGGCTGGGGCTGGTGTGTGCCTCCCTGGAGCTGAGCTGGATTCATCGGGGATCAGGACTTCCAGGTCTTCTCTAGTGTCGCTGCCTGGTGGGGCTCACCTGGGGCTGCCTCCTGGCTTTGAACTTGGCCAGCATGTCCCTGTTGTCTGACCTAAAACAGGCCAGGCAAAGATTTCCCATCCTGGCCATCCAGCCGGAGCAAAGGGCCTTCCTTGTGTGTGTATCCGTGTTCCCTCCACGAGGACAGGAAGCCAGGCAGGCGGGTGATGTTGTATTTAAAGCCCATGACATTTGAGGTTTTTGCTTGTCGCTGCCCCAGGGCTGTTGCTGGGCTGTGCATGGGCAGATTCCTCCTTCCTACCTTTAGCAAGCAGGGCTGCTCCCTCTGCTTCCCTTTATCCAGAGGTAGAGGAATCCGCCTTTTATTCACCCATTTTCAGGATGAGGTGAAGTTTCCCATCACTGTTGGTACAGAGACCCTGGAGTCACTAATTCAGACTGGGATGACGAACTCTGGGCTGCATAAACCGGAGAAGATGAGCCTGGTCTTTCCTCTCTCCGTGCCTCCATCCCCACGTGTAACAGGGAGCTATTGTATCCCTGCATCCCTGGGGAGGGAAATCTGTGGATGATACCCATGCTGTGGGGAAAGGCACCAAGCAGTGGCTGATGAGCAAGAAGTGAAACTTTGCTGTGATCTGGAAGAAGGGTGTGCTTTGTTCCTTGCACTGATTTAAGATCCTATGGGTGAGGATCTGTTCAGGACCCTTGCAGGAACCTCTTTTCATTGCCATTCACCGGGGTTGAGACAGTAGTTGCCGGTGGCTAGCGGATCCATTTTTTCCCTCTTTTCTCCCTTTTGCAGAATATCCATCAGCACTGTCGTGTGCTCACATTTATTATGGAAAGCGGTGTTCAGCCCTTGGGGGGTTTGCTGGGCTTTCCATTCTTCTGCTGTGGGTGAAATTCTGTAGAGGAACCAGTGCAAGACCTGTGTAACTCCTCATGTAGGCTCCCAAATCCAGATTTTTAAGAATGTTTATGGATACTGGATGCATAAATCCCTTCCCAAGTGTGGGCTTCAGGGCTTTTGCATCACCTGTGCTAATGCATGTTGTGATGCTGGCTTTCTATGCAGCAATAGGAGTTTCTTACAGGAGGTCCAACAGACCTTTTGCTACCATTTCCTAACCTGATGGGTGTATGGATGGTCATCGCTGCTATGTATATCCATGCAGGAGAATTTAATACATAGGTTTCCTACAGATATATCTGAATGCAAGTAGAAAATGCTCTGCTGGGCAGCACAGATACCTGTTTCAGGCCCCACCAAAAAACCTGGAAGGCTTTAGAAATAAAATCAGATTGGCTAAAGTAAACCTGAAAGGAGTGTCAGAGCAAAATCTTTCCAAAGAAAAATAAGACAAATACCCGTCGCTTTTGTGATGAGTTTGCCCAGCTCCCTAATGCCACTGTGAGAGGTTGAGACCCCTTGTAGCACTGAAATCCCAGCAGCTCTTGCAGCTAATGGTTTTAGATCAGTCAGGAAGCCTCGGGGTGAGACAGTGTCTGCGGGGAGTATTTCAAGGTGATAATGATTGGTTTCGTTCCTAAACACGGTGCAATTACCTAATGTGCAGATAGCTGAAATTTTTCAGCTGCTGCGAGTTATTTGGGTATGTTTTGCTCCTGTGAGGCTCTGCCAGCAATTTTCTGTCATCTTGTGTTCAGAAATTTCAATGAAACTTGGGATTTCCTGGTGGGATCTGAATTTTGGGATGGGGGGCAAGAGTTTGTGTAGCCGTGGCACATGGGTGGTACAAGGGGAGGAGGGGGGCTGCTGGCTGTTCAGCTGGTCCTGGGCACATCCCTGGGACTGCCTGGGCATGGGGTACACGAATCCCACGGTGATTTGGGGACAAGGGATGGAAGCACAAAAAAAATAATTGATTTTTGTTTAGATTAACAGACCCCTGACTATGAAGAAAGAAGGAATTCAGACCAGAAACCGAAAAATGTCTAGCAAATCCAAAAAGTGCAAAAAGGTCCATGACAACCTTGAAGACTTTCCCAAGAGCAGCTCCTTTAACCCCGCCGCCCTCTCCAGACACATGTCCTCCATCAGCCACATTTCACCTTTCAGTCACTCCAGCCACATGCTGACTACACCGACACCGATGCATCCTCCATCCAGCCTCTCCTTCGGACCTCACCATCCTTCCAGCATGGTCACTGCCATGGGTTAGCGAGAGACTCCCCTGCTGAATGCTTACGGTCTCAAAATGAGATTTACTTTATATACTTGCATTTTTGCAGGCGTGTGGTTATGGGTCTGACGTCCCGAATCAAATGGGAGGGGGAAAAAACCGAATTAAAAAAAAAAAAGTTATTTGAAGGCGTAAGAGAGAAAAAAATAAAAAAAAAAACCCGAGAAAAAAACTACAAAAAGCACAAAAAAGGAAAAAAAAAAGAAAAAAAAAGAGAAAAAAGTTAAAAAAAAGGTTTTAAAAAAGTGATGTTTGCCACTTTTTAAAGGAACTCACTATGGCGTCTATGTATTCTTACCCACTGAATCTGGATACCATTTGTGAATAAGCCATTCAGAACTTGCATTCCCTATTGGACAGGATCTCTAGTGCTGTGAAAAAAATAAAATAAAATAAAATAAAAAATGCTGAACATTGCATATAACTTATATTGTAAGAAATACTGTACATTTGAGGAAGACTTTATTGCATCTGGGGAGCTGTAAAGAAAAAGGCATGAAGGACTCCAAGAGATTTTTTTTTAAAGGAAAAGAAAAAAAAAAGAGGACGGGAGGACAATTTAAAAAACCAGAAAAACAAACAATGCAGACCAAGAGGAAACGCGGTCTTATGAACAAATGGACCAACTGCCAGTCATGTCTTCTCCTTTTATTTTATTTTTATTTTGGTTTTTTTTTGTTGGTTTTTTTTTTCGGTTTCTTTTTTGTTTCCGGGGAGGGGGAGGGGGCTGGCTAGAACGGTTTTGATGATGCATTAACTAACTAACTAACTAAAATAACTAAATAAATAAAACCTGTAGGGAGATCATTCATTTCGGGCCACAGGCCTTTTACATAGGAAGTACCAATGGTGTCAGGCAATCAGTGTTAACATGCGGACATTGCCAACAAGGGGTTTTCAGATAGCCATTCTCCAGGTCTATATGCATTGTGAACAAGTTCCTGTAATTGTTGTTTGTATGTATAATTCAACGCACCAAAATAAGAAAGATGTAGATTTATTTCATCCTATTATACAGACTGAATGGTTGTACAAATTTATTTACTGCTAGTGATAAGACCTGCTTTTTTTGTTTTGTTTTCATATTTTTTCCTCCTTTTTTTTTTTTTTGAGAATAAACTAGATTAAATTCTGTTGACTTAAAAGTGTTTTGTGCTTGGGGGTGGGAAAGGGAATATGTTTCTTTCTTTCTTCTTCTTATTTTAAATTTGTTTTGATGGTATTTATTACGTAGTTACCACGGGTACGGGAATGTGTGTCTCTGTGCTCATGCTGACAGCCAAAGCAGTGTTTGCGGTGGCTTGATTAAAAAAAAAAAACAACAAAAAACCAGAACAAAGGAAAAAAACCCTCAAAAATAAATGGACTGCATGTTAGTGTAACCAACCCCACTGTCCGGTGTGTGCTCCCTGTCCCTTGGATTGCAGCCTAGCCACTGCCCCTGCCTAACGTCAGGCTCCCACGTGGGATGGGTCTCTTTTGATCTCAGTCAACCACGGCCAGCGGCAAACTTGTGTTGAGGACAATTTGGGACTGGGATAAGTGCAAAGGTATATCAGGGTCCTTATGATCCTGGCTACTTTTTGGGCAGTACTGGGAAAGACCCCGAGACTTTGGCTAGGAGCTGGAAAAGCACTTTCTGCTCTGCCCCATTGGGTACTCAGTGGTATAGTTTGATGGTCTACAGTTGAGATCTTGATGTGAAATCAAGATGGACCAGACCCTGTCCCTATGCTTGGAGGAATGGGCAGAACCTGTTACAAAAGGCTGGATTTGATGGTAGACAGAGAACAATTCCCCTAAATTCAAAGGCCATCAGCCAGCCCCTTCCTGCAAGAGTTTTCTTTGAAATAATGCCATTTGTATTAATATTATTATTGTTAATAGCAAAGTTTGGCTCTCATAATGTGCTTCCTGATGGTTTAATCCTTAGGAATCGTTCCTCCTTTTAGTCTTCAGTATTTACTCTTCTAGCTTCTTTATACCATCAAAAGGGTTGGGCATTTACTTTCCATATGAAGGGTTAAACTTCTTATCACCCCACACCATTTGCTGGAGATTTAAACATTGTGTGATAAGACAGAGGTTGCCAAGGCTGTGGGAAAATGCTTAAAAAACACCAAACAAAACCCCAATGCTCAAATGTAGAAACCTCAACAAATGTGACCTGCAAATGAATTTCCATTTTTTTTTCATAGGGAATGAAATAACTGAGTTCTTTCACCCAGAAATACGTGTACTCCTGCCTTTCAGTGCCAAGTGGATGGAAAAATATCTCTGTATCTGTCAGGTGCTATTTTGAACCCATTTTCTCTTGTGTGATAACTGGAGAGAGTAACAGTGGCATGGTCTAATCTTCTGCAGGATGGCTCACATGAGTAAGGTTGTTTCATGTAAGAAAGACCACTTTGAAACTTTCAGGATGATTATACAGAGGTCAAATAGTCATTTGATTTGGGAATGGGGGAGGTGGGGAAGAGGATTGACCTTTATCTGGGCTTTTTCTCCCTTGTTTCAAAATGAACCTAGTTAAACTACGTCTACCATAAAGGAGGATTTAGCAGATGTAAGCAGAACAGGCAGTAATCGTTTTGTAATGTTGTATATTCTTTCCTTTGTTGACAAAAATCTGTAAAAAAAGTCAGAACAAATGGCACACATTTAAAATCTTATGTTAATCACCTTTCTGCTTTCTCAATGAATATTTTAAATATAAAGACTAAATGTTGAAATAAAACAGAGTGAAGAATTACTGAGATGCAAATGAAGATCTTGTTGGCTCCTAATTAATCATCTGTGAAATATAAAGCTATTTTCAATTAGTCTGACAAATCAAAAGAAATAATCATCTTTCCTGATATTAAGCTTGAGAGATTATTATTTTTTAATTCGTGATGCTACAACCTTTCCCTCCTTTTGCTCATCAACAGATTGCAGTTGGACTAAGATATTGATTCCAAGACCTCAGCAATGATGAAAATTAGAGGAGGATTTGTATGGCAGAATTTTGCACTCATCTATTACTGTAGTTTTATCTTTCCACTTGCTTTAGAGGGAACTGGCTCTTGAGTTTCTTGCTCTAACTTATTTTTCGTAAAAACTGGAAACGCCTTCTTCTTGCAGTTTCCTTCTGATGTTGTTTCATAGGTCTTAGGGGCATTGAGTGAGACGAAGCAGGATTGGGGTCAGATCATAGAATGAGCATCCAGAGAAGGACACAAATGGAGACACTCTGTCTGCATATACTCTAGGAAACATAGGCAGTTTGTCTAGAGAGTTCTTACATCCATTATCTTATATTCTGATGTCAAAAGCAGGAATAATAGGATCTCTCACATCACATACCCCCTGATTATTTCTCGAGGTGCTAAATTAATGAGTGGTCTACCAGATTCTCAGTTATGTTTTCTTTTTTTCTTTTCTTTTCCCAGAGCAAATATTCCAGAATTTTAATATCTTGAAGGGGTTTGTTTGTTTGTTTGCTTTTTTGGTTTTTGTTTGGTTTGTTTGTTTGCGTGGTGTTTTTTTTTTTTGTTCCTTTCCTTCCCTTTAACATGAGAAAAATCTGGTTTACAGAAAAGACTGAGAACTGTTGTTCTTGGGCAAAAAACTTGTGAATGGCAACTCTGCTTTTTTAATTTCTGAAATTGCAGGGAAGAGATGATGATAGGCAGGTTGGAGCCAGAAAGCCTTCTGAGTCATGACTCTACTTCGATAATCTATATTGTGCAGAAAACACCATGGAAGTCATTAGTGGGGTCAAATCTTGTGGTCTTTTTGCAGGCAAAATGCCTTCTGGGGATTTGAGTGAGTAATAGCCACTGTGCTGATGTGACCGTGGTAACTACATTTTACTCATGATCCAAGCAAAAGTCCATTAACATCAGCGGAAAGACTCTTAACGAGTAATGCAGTCTTGAATCAAGACCTCCTAAGTATTAATTTCAGTGTTACCACCTTGATTTATCTGCCTTAGTTAACTTTTCAGCTGCATTGGTCCTGTGTCAGGATACATGTGCGCACACAGACACACACATGATATTGAAGGGATATTTTTTAAGACTACTGAGATCAATGCTTCAAGGTTGAAGAAACGAGATGTGCTGTAATTAACACAATTTGCAAAACTTTATTTTTTCTCCTGGGCTTTTGAATTATGAGTTGTCTTAGGATGCATGTAGACCTGCATTTATGTTCATATTAGCAGTGTGTTTTTGAAGTGATTTCCCAATAGTTCCAGCTTAGGCTGATGAGATTTAACTTGCTTCATGATTTCCTTGGACCCCCACCTAATGTGCTACTACACTAATGGGAACTCAGGCCACAGGGCCAGACTAAAACTACCCTGAAGCAACCCCCAAAATACAGTCTTTGGGTCTTCAGCACGGATTGTTTTTCCCTCCAGAGTCACTCCTATTGCTAATGCACACCTTGCAGTAAACCACATGCTCTCATACTCCTTTTTGGTCACTGAGACTCCCAATTCACTCAGGACTGGCTGTAGTCCAGGGAAGAATCTGGGTGGGTGATGATGGGACTGGAGGGAACCTGTCTTGTTTTTTTGCAGAGTTTGGGAGGTGTTTGGGATAACAGACCAGAAGAAGTTCTTACAGAAAAAAACTGTAAACTGAGCCTTAAAAAGTGTCATATTTATACCTACCTCTTTCATACAGGTTCTATATGGCATTGGGAAACTCAACACAGTCTTGTCACATGGGGACAGCCACTAATTGTGTGATCATCCCTTTTGGGGATGCCTAGTTGCCCACCCTGAAGTCTGCTTTGCAGTCATGTTCAATGCTCTTAGTGGTATCTTAAGCCAGAGGATCTCATGCCTGTATTAGTCCTGCAGAATACCAAATTCTTTAAAATACAGGGATTATCTCAACCTGAACTGCAAATCCAGTGCTTCATTTCCTCCATGTCCTCCCATCCCCAAATCTGGAGAACAGATAATAACTTCTCTCCTCAAAGATGTGTTGTGAAGATAAATCCATCACTTGTGAAGTGCTTGGATGCAGGCTGATGAGCATCATGGAAAACCCATCAGCTTCAGCAGGTCTGCAGGAAGGAAGGCGTGAGGAGTAAGCAAAATACAGGTCCACTGCTCATGAAGGGCAATGTCCTCCCTGTGCCCTGAATGAGGCAAAGGAAAAAAAAAATTGCTGTGATTGTCACTTGTAGAAGGAACAACGGAGGTGGAGGGAGGGTGAATAATTCAGTCTAGTGTTTCCTAACATTTCAGTGGTTGATTTTTTAATCTTCACACTGTTTTTTTAATGCATTTTTTTTGCATCCTTCTGTAAAAATATACATGTACAGGTAGAGATGGGTGCTTATTGGTGGTATGGACTCCATGGCTTGTCAGCAAAGGAAATGCGACACGTCATGCCTATGCATAAAGATGTCTATACCCAGAGAACAGGAGGGCGCCTGTTGTCACCTGTCAGTCTTTATTGGTTGTGTGATGTTCTGTGTGTGCCTGTGTGGATATCTAAGCTACAGCTCTACAGAAACCAAGGCACAACACAAATGTATAGCAAATTTATACCTGTTTCACACAGTCCCCTGAGGCTATGCAGACTCCAGGGTGGATGTTGGATCACTCTATTTTAGAAGTATATTTCCCTTGTTATAAGTTTAAATTAAGGCTTTGACCTGAAGCTCAACTCATTTTTTTCTCTCAAGGTACAAAACACCTGGTTATTTAACCTGTCCTTTTACATTTCCACTCTGGGTTACTGTCGACTCCAGAGGCACTGAAATAATTAATGAAAACCTGTCCTCTGGGAAGACAGAAGTGACTGAAATGCTCAGGGAAAGCTTGTTTGTGAGCCTCGCAGGTTGGTGTTCACGCTAACGTGGATAATTAGCCGACCTTCTCCATGTGTCTTTAGGCTTAGCCCATGAACTATTTTAGTTCCCACTTAATACTGTATTGCAATATTATGGGGCAATCGTTTGCTTAACTATTTCTGTATTAGAACCACATTAATCTTCTTACACTACTTGACTGGATGACTCTTTTCTTGCTAAGCCACAAATCACCCAGTGTGTAAATCAGGGTGGTCCCATTGGCTGCAGGGAGCACTGCTGTCCGCAAACCTGGCTTGCTTTATTCCAGGTCACGATACAATCCTTCAGCTCCAATTCTGCTTTTAATTACACTCTTCCCTAATATTCACCAGTCATAGAAGACCTTCCTCTCTCAGCTGTGATCATTATGAGTAATTAAGAACTCAGAAGAAAGCAATATGAACTGTTGTGAATGCGGGGGGTAGGGGGAGGTTGACGACTGTTGGCTTCTTGAGACTCTTGGTTTCTTCCCCTGCGTGCCAAGACTGCCCATGGCCAGGGAGGCCAGAGGAGCCCTCTCTGCAAGAGGTGAAGTTGTCTCACTTGCAAAACCTCCAGCTAATTGCAGAAGGCCATCCCTTTTCTGCATGCATGCAGAAATGATTGCTGATGAATTTGCTTCCTGTGCAGTCGCACTGGAGCAGATTTATAGATTCTGTGATAAATTTTAAACTATATTTAGGGACTCTGAGGAAACTGTAATGAATAGGCACAGGTCCTGAACTGTGATTCTTGATTGCAGCTGCTTCATAATAGACTTTTTTAAAAAGTACCAGTATGGGACAGGAAGTGGAGGGGAATATAAAATTATGTTGAGCCTGGAGAGAGGAGGATCCTCAAGTAGGAATTGAACAGGACCCATGGGAAAGTCAAAAATAAGGAAGGAGGGACTGAACCTATGATGGATTTCTGAACAGTCACCCAGGGTCTTTCCATTAATAGCAGGCAGGATGTTTTCCTTTATGAAAACCCAATTAAGTTTGTCAGACACTGATAACCTTTCTATAAGAATTTTCATACTGTGTGTCCTGTATATATGTACATAATAGGGATATTGTTGTCTATTAATTTCCGTAGGGTGGCTTTTCTATAAAATCCTGTACATCAAAAAAAAGAATTATGCTTGCATATGGGCCTGTCAACCTTGTTTGTATTTAGTAGACCTTTTCCAAAAAGGTCATGGGAGAGGAAGGTGAAAGCCCATGGATTTGATGAGGTATATCTGTCCCTGTTGTGTATGCACAGGTATTTCATGAATGCCCATGGTGCAGAGGAAATCTGACAAACTGTTCCTGACCTGTTTGAGTGGAAGTAGCTGGTCTCTGGGAGGTTTTTTTACAGGAGAATTGAGTTGGGAGACAGGTAGGACGCAACAGGCTTTCCAAGATTTCAAGTGGTGTATCTTCATGCCTCCTGGCTTCTTGAGGACCTCAGGCCGGTCAAGCACATAAGTACTTGCTTTACCTGAGTATGATGGATCAGCATAGAGCGTGTCGGCAGCTCAGACATGATTTATGATAAGGAAATACTGTGTTTTCACCAAATTTTCTTTCCATTCCCTCCGGTCTACTTGATCCACATCTCTGACATGATGTCATGCATCTTTACTGTATATGTATGTGGAGTGAATAACCATGTAACTCAAATCTGCCTTCAAACTTTGAGGATTAGGTCTTCATCCCAGTGTTGCTAAAATCAATTGCCAGGTCTTATTCTCTGCTCAGTCCCAGGAATTGCTGGGTTCCTTTGACTAAGTTCTCCTTTCAGGCCACTGGATACACAAGTTTTCTCTGTTCTCCACCGTAAATCTCCTGCTGGGCTAGGAACATGAACCATTTTTCCCTTAAGGCAGTGGGAAGTCTGTAGTCTATGAGAATCCAGTGTCATGGAAGGCAAATCATCTATCACGCCTATAGAAGCTTATTGATTTTGGTAAGTGATTGGGCTAAGATCAATCCAGATAAACATATTCCTGCTGTTGCAGAATAATCACAAAGATTTCTAGGTGTTTTTAGATAGTTCTGTAATATATATTAAATGTCATCTTTGACCATTTTTCAGCTTGTTGACTGACTATGGCTTAGGAACATGGGTGGACTGCATTACCTAAATGGGGGATGTGCCCTTTTCACAGCTCCTGGATGTAGAGACATTTGTGTCCACACCAGTTGCAGTAATGGATTAGGAGCAGCGATATGTGTGATAAACTCACAGGCCTGCACGAACTCCAGCACATCTCAGCATATCAGAGTATATGTCAGGTGAATGAGCACACACAAAGATAATTAATCAGATTGACCTGCAAAATAGTTTATTCTGCATCCCTTCTGTTAAACCAAAGCCAAACTTTTCCTATGTATAAAAATGCATGATCTCATTTCAAAAGTCCATGCACTCAAGTGTCTGCTCATTAATTTTTGAGTCCATTCCCCTGCTTTATGTACTCCAACCTTAAGGCTTTCCCGTGGCCTCTAGCCTTCACCCAAGTGATGATTTGCTATCTCTGCTATTTGTGTTCAGCAAAGTAGAGGCAGCTTGCAGCAGTCAGTGCAGCAGGATTGATTCAGTTGAATCAGCAGTTGATTCAGAAATATGAATCAGCTCAGATTCTGATCTTCTGGAAGGTGTTGCTCCTGAAAAGGCCCTCTCCTCTCCCTTGAGGTCCATCTCCAGAGCCAGTGGCGCTGACAGAAAACCTCCCACCTCATGTCTCGGCTTTGGATTAGCCCTGAGCGAGGGTTGGATGCTGGATTTCCTGGGCTGTCAGCCATTCTTGGTCCTCAAAGGAACGGACAACCTGTCAGAGCTGATCAATAAATGCCATTACCTGCCCTGGAGTGTAAGGCTTTTCAAAAAGAAACTCCCGGGAGGAGATTCAAGCCTGGGATGTAATCTTGACCACACTCAGTTGATATTCAGTGAGGGGTGGTTATGATGGTGGTAATCTTTCTTCCAGATGTTCACAGCACATGTGTCCTCAAGCAATGAAAAAAGAGATGGAAAAGACGTCGCCCGATCCTTCTCTGGCACTGCTTTTTTATACCAGTATCCTGGTACAGTTATACCTCCTTTATACCTAAGGAAGGTGGAGTTACACCTTATTTATACTGGACTGGGGCCAGCATTTAGGCTGGGTCCTTTACATTTTTAGGTGGTCAGGAAAAGTCCATCTCTGCCCTCAAGTGCATCAATGTAATTGGTTTTGGTGGTGTTAGATCTGTGAAACTAAGGCTGGAATTAATCCAGAGAATAAAGTTACATCCTGAATTACACCCACCAGTCGAACCACATGAAATAGGAACAATATTTGTGTTCAAACTGTCTTTGTACTGAAAATCCAGGAACAATACTCCTCTTTCTGAAAAATGACATGTGTTTAGAGTCCTCTGATCTCTGAAACCTGCACCAGTGTCTATGGGAGCTGGCCAGTGACTCACTGTGGACACAGAAAATAACTGAGTTTTCCCCCTGAGGTCTCTCACGTCAGGTTTCTGACTGTACTTGCTGTGTTACCTGGCACATTTTGCATGTTCCTCTACCTCCTCATGCTTGGAGTTAGGTCCTTAGACCAGGCTAAATATCCAGCTGAAGAAATGCCCTTTTCAGGTATATTTAGTCAACTACCATGTGTCATCAGGCTTGAGGTTCTTCCCAGACAACTTCGGGCCCTACAGAGAAGAGGTTTACTTACAAGTAGTTGTCTGGAGTTTCTCAACAGTAAGTGGAGAGAAACAAGCACTTCCAAGGTATGGATCTTATGCATATTTTAGACACTCCTTTTAGGATGTCAGCAACATGCTCGAAGTGCCCATTTATTTTCACTGAGTAGCTCTGCTGAATATATGGGCTTTGCCAGTACCTGGAGGTAGGAAAGATAAGTCCCACCCCATGCATCAGTGCAGAATTTTCAAGAATTGTCTTCATGCCAGGCAAGGGTGACCTTTCTGGCCTTTGACCTTTGCACAGAAGATTTTCTGGTTGGTTTGAAAGTGGTCTGGCACTACTTGATAGCAAGGAATTTTCCAAGGAATACAGTCAGTAGAGTAGAAAGGAGACACTTATCACTCCTCACGTAAAACCTCCTCCCAAAATGACATCCCAGCAAAGTCTCTGAAGCCCAAACCTTTTCAGATCTGGACATCTTTGTTTTTATGTCAGTGTTGGACTTGGTGCTGCAGTGATTCTTCCTTAGCTTTATTATGATCAACATGAATCAGGTTTTCTTTTTGGTCTTAGACGTGGTATCAAAAGGGCTTCTGGCAGCAACAGCAATAATTATAGACACAAATTGTTTTAATATTTATCTTATCTAACATCTGAGCATGTATTTGGAGGGCACCCAGACACAGCAATGATGTTAAAGGAGTTTGAGATGCCATTGTATAAGTAAATAAACAAACACATGAATACTTTGATTCTCAGCTACATAGAATTAATTCTTCAAACATCTTAAGGGGGTGTTATTTCACTGTTAAAGCACTAAAATCAAGTCAGGACTTCTGAGTCCTATTTTAGCTTGTACATTTAACCAGTCACAAAATCTATGAAACAGCCCTTAATTAATTATATACATTCTTTTTCTTGGGCACATTAGCTTCCAAGAATTTATCTGGATTGGTGGAAGAGGAGTTTAGGTTCCAATGCCTATTTCTGTAAATTGTTAGGTTCTCATCTTTTTGTACATCTGAAAAATGAGGCTAATTAGCCTCATGTCATCAAACATTGCAAAAGCATTTGAGATGCAAAGTATTCTATCTCCATTATGCAAGAATAACAATACATTTCTGTGTGTGATGTTAATAGCTTCAAAGCTAAAAGAATAGAATAAAGTGGCTGCCATAACAGTACAGACCCTGGCCAACTCTAATTAATGACCTGAGATATGTCAAACCCCCTTTTATAATACACCTACTTAATATTACAGTACTTTGCTATGGCAGGAACTAGGTGATATTGTCTGAGAAATACTGTTTTCTGAGGATAAGATCCTGATAGATCTTCTAAATCTGCAAGCATGCCATCGCACAAAGCATGGCTGTGCAGAAATCTGTGGGTTGTTTCAGTTGCCAACCTTAAAAAGTTAGAGATTAAAAACAAAAGAATTCTGTCTACTAAAGATGGTGTTAGATTATGGCACTGCATTGGTTTCTTCTGACAAGGACTAAGTTCCTGGTGGAGCAAATATTTGTAGTTTCCCTGCAGCTGGGTATTTTTTTAAGTTAGATTTACTAAAAAATAGCATGTGAAAGGGATGGAGACTCATTTTAAAAACTGGGCTTGAAGCTGACTGAAAAAAGCTGTGGGGAAATTAATCCCCAAACGTATATTTTCAAAATTTTCAAAATGTTTCACTTTTGGAAATGTATTTGCTTTCAAGTTTCCAAAGAAAAATGTTTCGATTTTTCATTTTGAAAAGGCACCCGCCATAAAAACCTGACTTACCTTAAAAAATGTAAACAAGAAAAAGCAATTAATACGGACAATTAACTTAAAAATTAGAGAGTCAAGTTGAACAAAATATTTTGCCTTGACCTATAACGAATTTTTAGAAAAAAATTCAGCACAAAATTAAAAATGAATGTTAATTCTCCTTAATTTTTTATTAGTTTCTGAATGGAACCTCTCCTCTTCTTCTAGCGAAGGGTGATTTTTTTTTTTTCCAGATCATTCTTGGGCATAATCTGCTCTGTTTGTGATCAATAATCAAGCTGGGCCAACAGCCTGACTTCAGAAATCCCATCATTAACAGGGATCATGACATTTTACTGCTCTCTTTAGACACCCTATAGAGATATCCAGTGTAAGAAAAGCTTTATTTTATCTATGAGTGACATATTGACCAGTACCCATGAATGAGATTGCACATTTCTGTCCAGGCAGAATGATGAAAAATAATAATGATGCTGTGTAAAAACAGCGTGCACACACACAGAGAGTGAAGAGCTGGACTTCTCGCCTGGGCATATAAATCTAAAGGCTTTCAACTACATAGTTATCAATTCAGCTGTCAAATATTTGAAACCACTTTCCACTGGATTTTTGGCATGAAGATCTCTGAGGCCATCTTGCCAGAAGAGCACTAACAAGTAGAGGAGATAAGAGTTTGCCTTCTCTCTTTTTAGTCTTCTCTTCTTCTTTCTCTTCTCTTCTCTTCTTCTTTCTCTTCTCTTCTCTTCTCTTCTCTTCTCTTCTCTTCTCTTCTCTTCTCTTCTCTTCTCTTCTCTTCTCTTCTCTTCTCTTCTCTTCTCTTCTCTTCTCTTCTCTTCTCTTCTCTTCTCTTCTCTTCTCTTCTCTTCTCTTCTCTTCTCTTCTCTTCTCTTCTCTTCTCTTCTCTTCTCTTCTCTTCTCTTCTCTTCTCTTCTCTTCTCTTCTCTTCTCTTCTCTTCTCTTCTCTTCTCTTCTCTTCTCTTCTCTTCTCTTCTCTTCTCTTCTCTTCTCTTCTCTTCTCTTCTCTTCTCTTCTCTTCTCTTCTCTTCTCTTCTCTTCTCTTCTCTTCTCTTCTCTTCTCTTCTCTTCTCTTCTCTTCTCTTCTCTTCTCTTCTCTTCTCTTCTCTTCTCTTCTCTTCTCTTCTCTTCTCTTCTCTTCTCTTCTCTTCTCTTCTCTTCTCTTCTCTTCTCTTCTCTTCTCTTCTCTTCTCTTCTCTTCTCTTCTCTTCTCTTCTCTTCTCTTCTCTTCNCTCCTCTCCTCTCCTCTCCTCTCCTCTCCTCTCCCTCTTTCTCCCCATTCCAGCTCCTAGTGTTAGGGCAGGGTAGACCTGCATGGACCTTCCCTCAAACAAACAAAGGAGCACCATTTCACCATTGCTTTTCCAAGAGAGTTGCTTATCTCAACAGAGAGACCCCAGGGACAACATGGGAATCTGTCTAAAATATTTCCAAAAGGCTCATCCTGAAGGGTAGGTGTCTTGGCAGGTTCATGGATTGGTCATTGTTTTAGTTTGTTAGGACAGATTTTTGGAAGGCTGCTAAGGCATGGTGATGCATTGGATTCTTCCAAGGCATCGGGTACTGGTGGGGAAAGAGAAGTGGACCTAGAGGAGCCAAAGTTGTGTATTTTCACAAGTCCTTCAGCTGCTCCCCTGTAACCCAGGAACATAGGGGTGTAAATCCCAATCTAATATCTTAGTTACGTTTGATCTGCTACTAATAATAGCTCCACCTACTCGACATGGGGCATAACTCACTGACATTTGTAAGGCCATCTGGGTCTTACAAGTAAGATACAGCATGAATCAAACATGCTGTAATAAAAACAGTGCTGACATTACCCTTTCATTTTAATTTTTGCTAACAGGGGCCTTGCCAGCCTGGAACTGGGGGTTCCTGCCATGAGAACCGCAGCAGAGAGCCCACAAAAAATAATTTTCTCATGTTGCCTTTCATCTCCCATTTCTAGAGAGACTAGCACAAAAAAACCCAACCCTGGGAACATACCCAGGCTGCGCTCAGCGTTTGATTTAATGGGGAACAACCCACTGGGTCAAGAGAAATGGTTAACTGCAGCAGCGCTCAGTTACCTCTGCGTGACCTTCCTTGCAAACATGGACAGGAGTCTCTCAGCGGTGCCGCAGATGTTGAATAACTCTGCTAGTGCTGTTGAAAGACAGTGGTGATAAATAGCATTTGAGCCACGTTTCTCCCTGCCTTCAGGCAGAATTTGAGAATCTCAGGTATACGGCCTTGGGAGAGTGATTCACGAGGTACCACTCTCACCAGCTTCCTCCGAGGGAGAAAGCTGACACTTCCAGGACACTGACCTCGAGCCTGTATGCATTTTAAATGTTTCAGCACCCTCAGGAAAACCACAATTAGATGTTGCCTCCCTGTACTTAACACCAAGAGATGAGCAAAGCACACGGCTGGGGAATGAATGTTTGAAAAACAAATGTGAGAGACAAGAAAAAAAAGTTCTATTTAAAAAAAAATCTCTCTGACACCAGTTGGGTGAATTTGAGCTTGTTTGGAAGTGAGCTGAGTACCTTTTTGCACCTCCCCACACAATCACCTTGCAGAAAAACAACGCCTCAGCCAAAAAAAAAAAAGGCAAACCCACACAGATTTTGCACTTTGTAGAGGCAAGATGGTGCTTCAAATTTGCCTTGGTTATACAACTATGTCTGGCCAGGCTCAGCCTTGCACCCGCTCCTCATGTCTTCCCCTCCTGTGCAGCACACGAGCTCTAGACGTTGGCAGCTGAGTGTGTAGGCAGGATCTCAGATATCATGGCAATATAAATAAATAGAGAATGGTGAGATAAAATATACAGGCAGATGGAGGTGCTGATAATGAGATAGGCTGATAGGGTGGTCAGGGTAACTGCGCTTCAACACATGCATAAATACGTGGGTTGTGCCCCTTACCCTAGGGGCAAAATATCCAGCATCCAACATGACACACATGCGGCCATTCAGCCAAAAGTACTCCAAAGCCTATAGTAACAATAAACCTTCTCTTGTACAGCACGTTTAGAGAACCAGCACTTTCTATAAACCAATCTTTTTTTTAATGGCTTATATTCATAAGTGGGACAGGTACAATTTGACCCCAAGACTGCAAGAAAAAGTTAAAAAACCCCAACACTCTAATATTTCCCCTACAAATCACCACCATTTTAGGCAGGCAAATACCCAGATACTAAACTGAGAGCTGCTTGTATTAGGAGAAATGTCCAAATGGCCACGGGAGGAGTGATTTTTTTTTTTACATTTCCAAACTTTCTACTACAAGGATCACTAGGGAAAATGTGAGGGTCATAGGCTGTAGCCTTTTTCTTGACACTTGACCAGCTTTTCGATGTGCAAACATTATCGTAGACCTGTTCAAGCTCAGTGGTGATCCTAAATTTCTGCCTGCAGGCATCATGCTGTCTGTGAGCCCCTTCACTAGGCTAATGGCCACAAAACCCACTCTAGTTATGGTCTGGTTTGATACAGAGTCTGTTACTTGCTGGGTATTTTTACCTGGACACTGTGATGATTTGGAACAGTCTTGTCTCATGATCACTTACTAAATTCAGCTTTTGGTAATGAGCAGTTAGTGTTTTGTACTGTATGGTGTGGAGGGGAATATATATATTTTTAATAAACAGTACATTTTTACCAGGGACCAAAACACTGGTTGAATTTGCTGAAGAAATTTGTGACCAAAATAAATAAGGGAAGTGTTTAAAAATCATGACATGTAGGTATTTTTAGGGTAAAATGTTTCCTTTATGGAAATAAAAACTTGATTTGCCTTTTTTAAACTGAAGCTTTTTGCATTTTTCATTTCCAAATGGCATTTTCTTTGAAGGATTGACCTAATTTAGGAAAAAAAAATGATAAGAAAGAAAGAAAATTTTAAATGACTTCCAAATGATACTCAGCAGTTCATTTTCAGATGAAAAAGATGTTTTGCGCTGACTCAAATGATTGGTTTTGTTTGTTTGTTTCGTTAAAACCAAATGAAAACCTTCAAACTTCCCATTTTGCTTTGCTTTGACTCTGTCATTTTTTTTCCTCTGCAGTTATTATGCTTGGCCACACCGCTGGAAAATGCAGTAATTCACTGAAGTGAATCACCACTGGTGACCTCTTTGAAAATACTTCTGGTGATACACCTTAAACATCTCCAATCTTTCACGTCTTTCCTCAGGTCTGAGCATTTGTTAATTAAACATTGCCACACAGTGCTGAGGGAAAAAGCTATTACCATAAAATGAATGCAGGATTTTATGTGACCTGGCTGGAGATATTGGGACCATCAGTTTTCCAGGCAAGGAGAAAACCTGACATTCTTAGAGTGTTTCCTCTTCAAACTACAGTAGGCAATTCTGCATCACTGCTGGGGTTATCTGTCCCTGTAAAGTGGTCAAGAACGCAGTCACTACAACAACTAGGTAAATTTGGCTAAGAAATGACGGGTTTTTTTCTATGGATAAAAGACATGTTCCAAGCCCCAGTGTTGCCTTGTCTGGGACATTACACAAAGGGTAATCAGGCACTGGTACAGAAAAAAAACACAAACTGAACTTTCTGTGGATGTGCGATGCAAACAAAACCACAGCTTTGCCTTCCCCACCCTTGCACCAAAACTATGTTGAGGTTTTGGAAAGTATATTCATATTTTCATTTTCACTCCTCCAAGGTAGGACAAGAAGCAGGATGTGCTTAAATACCACAAAGGGCCGTCTGGTCTGTGTAGATTTCCAGCACACTTCTGCAGAGCTCAGGATGAGCAGATTTGGAGGTGGGGCTTTTCCCGTGAGTTGAAACCTTCAACCAGCCTCGTCATCCTAAGTGTAAAAATTGAATCTTCATTGTGGGTGAGTAAGAATGATCCTGGCTTACGGAAGTAAAGAGGGCAAAATAAAATCTTGACTCCTAAACTAATATGATAGTTGAGCCTTGTCACTAGTCAAATCCCTACTGAGGCTGCAAAAATTTCTACTCTCGTTGAAATCAAGGTGAATTTTACCCCTATCTTGAAACAGAGCAGAGGTGGGCCAGGAGATAAGGACTGGCAGTGGAAGAGTCAAGGAGAATAAAGCAAGATTATTTAATAGGAGAATTACAGTCTTTTATTTGCATTGTTTCTTTTCCCCAGCTCCAAGCTTTGCATAAAGCTGCCTTTGTTAAAACACTGTGTTGGGCTATGGTATTGGATTGACAAAAAGGCATTTATGCTGGCCTTTAATGCAGCACAGAAACAAGGTATAGTTTCTTTAAATGAAAATCAAGAGTAGGCAGCCTCTCGAGAGCCTCAAAGTTTAAACAAATTACAAGAAGTATTTCTCTGGTGAAATTGGAAAGGGTGCTCTGTGATGCAGAAGAGTGGCCATGAGTCCTCTGTGTTCACACCGTCTCGGGTATTGTAAGGAGCTTTCTTGTGAAACTGTTTGCCAAACCAGAAGTCCTAAATTGAAATGTGTTGACAGAAAGACTCTTACTACTTATTTATAATTTAAATACATCTTGAGGCAGGTTATGAGATGATGCGGGTAAGTCATAATCCACCCTCCATCCTTCCTTCCTCCCCGCGTCCTGGTGCTCCTTCCAGCACCGGCCAGGGCTGCCAGGGCATTCAGCGTTCAGCTGGGCATCATCCCTTCGCCCTGCGTTTCAGAGGGGAGGAGAGTGCTGGGAAATTGGCAGGATCAGGCCCTTCACCTCATGCAATCCTATGACCCTGAGGGAGCCCACACACAGATTTGTTCCGTAACACATAACAAACAACTTCGTTTTACTTAAAGGGAGGGAGATGAGCACTTTGAACAAATGATGCATTAAGTCAGGGCTG
Organism: Pandion haliaetus; assembly: GCA_013401275.1. Lineage (NCBI taxonomy): Eukaryota > Metazoa > Chordata > Aves > Accipitriformes > Pandionidae > Pandion > Pandion haliaetus. The sequence continues at coordinate 39,578 of VYZV01040973.1, read as the reverse complement.
CCAACTGCACCTTGATGCGAGTGCTTTATGCCAAGATCTGTCTATCTATCTATATAATCTTTTATATTCCCAGCTCTTCCTGCTCATCTATCTATCCATCTCTCTCACTCTCTCTCTGTGTATATCATCTTCCTTATTTCAAACTCTTTCTGTCTATCTGTCAGTTAATCTATCTACTTATTTTGATGGCTGTCATCAGAATAACATCTATTATGGTGTTTTTAAATGCTGGCAAAGGACGCATTACAATTCCCCTGACAAAATTACAGTTGCATGGAAGTCAGGCCCCCGTTCAGTTTGACTGAAATCAAATGACAACAGCAGTTGGGTGGCAGGTTTTACTGTCCAGTGGTCAGAGCCTGGAGCTGGGGTTTAGGAACTGTAGGATCTAGTCCATGGTCTGCTGTGGGATCATCTCCTTGCAATCTCTCTCCTGCCCTCATAAAGTTTTCCTCCTTTTTCTCATTTCTACACTCTCCAGACCTGCTGTGGACATCATAAACAGGTTTCTGTTTTTCACCTGGAAAGCTGACCCATGGGCTTTGTGGCACATGTAGATGTGGCACTTAGGGACATGGTTTAGTAGGACTTGGCAGTGTTAGGTTTACGGTTGGACTCAATGATCTTAAAAGTCTTTTCTAACCTAAATGGTTCTATGATTCTATGATCCCTAGGTGCTACTGAAAGGAAATGACATCTTGTTTTCCCCATACTCTGACCTCACATGTAAGAGGTACCCTCCATCTCTCTTTAAAGGCATCTGGGG
>VYZV01040973.1:0-32036 GCA_013401275.1 Pandion haliaetus | reverse complement strand
AAAGACCCCCCCCCCCCCCCCCCCATTCTCAGCTTGATTCAAACCTCCTTCCTTCTAGTCTCTGACTGAGAAGCCTGTGTTCAGCCCATGTAACATCTGAATTGCTTTTTGGAGGTGCCTACATTTTCCTAACTGAGGGAGCCTCCAAAACATGGCCTCTGAAATTCAGACTGTGCCATATAAGCAGCAAAAAGCCGCACATGTAGCATGCTCTTCCAGTTCTGTTTTACCATGCTGGCTTTGTTGAATGGGACAAAAAGGGAAAGTCAATGACACCTCTTGATTCAAGCTAGACTCTTCCTTAAGCAGTGACAAAGGAAAGCGTGCTGCTTTTGGCAAGGCATGACGCACAGGCTAAATAAGGGCTGTTGGGCTGCCTGTTGCTGGGCTCTTTACAAAGTCTGATCTTCATTGCGGGTGCAGATCAGTGTTTCACACCTGGGATGTGAGCAAGGGGGAGTTGGCCATGTTGCTCTCATTAGGCTTCCTTTCCGATGGAAATTTGGCTCATGAGATCATGCTCTGTGCCAGGATGCATGTGCATGTCTGTGTGTCTGTCCACCTGGTAACTTTGGAAGCCATTAGCCAGATTCAATCACATTTGACAGCAGGGCTAGAGATTTAAAGATACACAGCTCCTGTAAGTTGATGGAAAAGAGGTAACTGACTGGAGCTGGAGATTTTGTTGAAAGAAAAGGCAGCAATGTGAGGTCAGCCCTTGTTAGACATTAGAGAATCCACACACGAAAGATGTTTTGAATGCCCTGCCTTGTAGGAACAGCTCTAATCAGTTTATGTCCTATCAGACACCACAGAAATCACTGCCTGTTTTTGTTTTCTCTGTGGAATCTGGTAAGTCACAAACACATGCTCAAGCTTTCTTTCCTTTTAGTTTTTTGTCCTTTTTTTACATTTTTTTCTTTTATCTTTTTTCTTTTCTTTCTTTCTTTCTTTCTTTCTTTTTTCCTTTCTTTCTTTCTTTCTTTTTTCCTTTCTTTCTTTCTTTCTTTCTTTTTATGACTAATAAGGGAGCTCCTGCTGCAACCTTAGTGCTACCCTGTTAGAAGTCAATCAACTATCAGATAAAAATCACTTGGAGACAAGCTCTATGAGACCCGCTGTCCACTTTCTATTTTTTTCCTCTTCCAATGTCTTGGAAAGGGAGTTCCAGAAGCTGGAAGAAACACTTATTAGCTTATTATTTGAGGTAAATCTAATCAGCAGGTGATCTATCATAATGATATTTCTCCAAACATAAGAGGAGAAAAGGCCTGGGGACATGTTGGTGATAAGTTTCCCACCCAAGACAAATCAAGGTGAGCCCTGTTGGGTCAGAGCATGACTTATCACTGTGGTCGTACCCTGTCACATATCTTGCAAGGAAGCTCACATCTTCTTGTGGGTAGGCTAGTACTGTTTCTCATTATTAATATGGCTCTGTAGGTGTGCCAGCCCCTTTCCAGACTAATTAAATAAAAGGTCTCTGCCCCAAGGAACTAACCCAGCAAGGGATGACAATAAACAACAAGAGGAAGAGGGTTACGCAAGTGAAAGATCATGAGATACATCTCATGTTGTACCAGTATGTTGGGCCAAATCCTCAAGTAATTACATAAAGCCCAATTTTGCCAAGTTGTTCATTGTTAAGTTACTCCACCCTCATGTAAGAAATCCCATTGAATTCACTTAATGAGAAAAAGACATGGAGATGTACTGAGAGGCAAACAATCACACCTTGCAACCCAAGAGAGTGGGTCTGGTTCTGAAGACAGGGACCACTCATCAGGAGATAAAAGAGTACAATAGAGCTTTAAGCTATTATCTAGGCAATATATGGATATTTTGTTTTATTAACTATGGCAACAAGGTAGAGCAAAGCACTCAGGTTCCCTTGAAATTAATTCTTTGCAGATTCAGTCATTATGACTGGATCATATAAGGCACTTAGGAATCAATGGGAGACAAGTGTCTTTGAGAATCTAGCTTCATACCTTTAAAACTGGATCTTCTGCATCAGCTATCAATTCCCATCTCTCCCTCAGAAAGACCTTGTCTGAGAGGTTCCCTCCTTCCTGAAGCCACAATGACTCACGCTTACAGTTGACATTCAAGGAACAAAGAAGACTTCAGCATCTATCTTGATGTTCGTTTGGGCCAAGATGGCAAGTCACAATCTGCCTTGCTCTGAGCTTGGAGAGAGAGGGGCTGATGCTATAAAGATCAAAGGAGGTCCAGATTCCCCTGACGTTATTCTGCTTAAATGTAGGGTTTGGGGATAATTCCCAGCTCTAGTTCCAGGGAAATCTCCTAACTTTCAGCTGTGAGTCTCGGTCTATCAAGGAAGTGAACGCTCCTGTACCAAGAGAATCCAGATCTATGGCAAACAACGGCATTGGTCCTGTGAGATCTTTTTTCTCCGCTGGATCCAGGCCATATAGAGCTGAAATCTAATTCTGAGAAGTGGGCAAACAACTGCAGGGAGGCAATAGTTGGGAGTGGGACTGCATTCAGGTACGTAGGTTGAAGGCAAAGGAAACTTTGTATATGTTGGCTCTGAAGCCATGTGAGGTAGAGGGTGGTACAGAGAAAAGCTCAGACGGTAGCTCACCTCCTTCTTCCCCTGGGGGCAAATGCCTTTTTTTTCAGTTAGGAATGGATACATAATAAAAGAGCCAACTCTGTAGCCGTCATGATGCAGAACCTGGCAGTGCCTGTTTCAGAATGCTGGCTTAAGCATAAACAAGACCACATGAGAACAGGGAGAATGATGATGGACCCAAAATTTGTTAAACTACTTGTAGAGCACACGTTTTGCCTGTGCTTTGATAATCAGAGCTCTCCCGGAGCTTCCTTGCGTCCATTCATTCCCAGGGGACTTGCTGCTCTCAGTAAGCAAAGGGAGAAGGATGCTGGGACTGCATGGTTCCCTTTTGCCTAAGGTCAGCTCGCAGAGAAGAAGGAGCAAGACATCAGGGAATCCTAGCAAGAACCTCAAGCTAATGTGGTGCCCTGTGAAAACCAGGGACTTGCATTTGTCAGTCCACTGTCACCACCTGTCGCAGCTCCTGACCAATGCTGTTCAGCCACATCAGCCCTGACAGGGTATATATATATGTGTCCGCAGGAAGCACAGATGGGTGTCTGCTCAGCAGCATCAGGGACTTGAGTTACCCTAGTCTTCTGTTTGTGCTGCCTGTCAGAAATGAAATAAGACGATGGCTCAGGCAGGGGACCTGGAAGGGAAACTGATACAGAACGGTTAATACAACACCGGTCCTTTACACTGAGGATGAGCCAGTCACTTCTGAGCAACATAAGAAAGCCACTCCAGCTGAAGAGCATATGCTTCTTTTCTCTTTACAGCAAAGCTCCCATTTCAGGCACAGGTACTATTTGTTTCTCAAAATCCCCTTTCCTGTGTCTGCTTCACTGACCCGATCATCTGAGAGCCCTGAGAGTGGTAGTTATCCCTTCCTACTATTGTTTGCTCTCAAGACCAGATTGGAAGTGCTGTATGCATGTGTGTTTGTTTTGTTTCTCCTGCTAGTTGTTGGTGTTTTTTTTTTTTCTTCTTTTTTTTCCAGGCTTAGACGTACACAAATGCAACAAAGAAATCAGAAGCAGGAGGACTGTGGCATGCAAATCTGTCAATGTGCTATTCAATTAGTGTATTGTTACAAGTGAAACACCAGCAGCCTAGTGAGAAAAAGGAAGTACCGTGTGCTAAAAAGACAATGATACAGTTTTCAGTATAGCATACCAGACAGGTTTTGCCCTCTTCAAAAAGTTTATTTGTTCTTTCTCTCATACAGACCCGTAAAACTGGAGGGCACCTCTTGAGTCTCTCAAGTTGTATCTCTCGTTTCTCTTGAGTTCTTCCATGAGCTGAAAAGGGTTCATGGGGAAGGAAATTTCTTCTCTTTGTGTTTTTGCTCCAGTTACACTAACTGGAAGCTGTTCAGGTCTTTCACCCTAGTCTTTCTTCCACTAGCCTGTGTTTATTTAGTTTAAATTTATGCCATTTGTTGTGCCCACGCTGTCTTTTAATTTAAATAGATCTTTTTTTTCTCCCTATTTACTCTCCCGATGTATTTATATAAATCAGTGCTGTTGTCTCAGTCTTAGCTTTGTTCAGCTAAACAAGCCAAGACATATACTCTCTTCCAGCAACATGGGTTCACCATTTCCTGATGCATCCCAGTACCTCAGCTTTGTCCTCTGAGTTCATCTTTCCTAAATATAGGCAACTTGGATTGTTCTCTACCCTGGAATTGTTCTGGTGCTTTGGAGGTTGTCCTCCATGTGTTTTGTGCAGATCAAGACAGCAGTTTCCCTATCCATATTGGAAATACCTTGTAAGACCCATTTTTGACAATCATGTCACATGTGCTCTTCTGATGGTTGATCCATGTACCCCACTTTTCACACCTTTTTTAATGGATTAGCTTCAAAAACTCTCATTAGTACCTAATCTATTAATGCGTCCATCCAGCATCCATCTTGAATGTCTGTAGGGTTGTTGTCTAGCCCAGGATAATTGTCAGTGGTTCTTCTACAGACACAGGAGAGAAAATAGGTATCATATCCTAGTATAAGTGTTTAAAAAAGACACCTCAGAGGCTGATTTATTTGCTTATGTCTTTACTTGAGTATAGCAGGAATTTAGCCAGCTACTTGGGACTATGCGTTCATTGCAGCTAAAGTTAGGTGAGATGCATGACTCCTTCAGTACTGAACCTCCAGTTCTCAAGGACGTGCAGTTCATCTTATATGATAACTTTATGCTCTTAGGCACTGACAGGAATGCTTTTTGAGTTTCTGTTAGCAGCAAATTTTAATAACAGTGCCCCACTTTTTGTGACAAGGTCATTTGGCAAAATATTAAATAAAATCAGTCCCCAAACTGATTTCTGAAGAACTGCAGTCATAACTTCCGTCCAGCTCAATACTTCCTCTCTCAATGCCATCTGTTGTAATTTCCTCTGTAGTGACTCCCTTTTCCATCCTAAAATTCTTCTCCCAATCTCCATACTCTACCGCTTAATAATTTCCCATGAGGTACCATAACAAATGCTTTTCTGAAGTCCAGAGAGATTAGATCTACTGCATTTCCTTTCATTAGAAAATCAGTGATCTTATCAAAGCAAACTATCAGGTCAGTTCAGAATGATTTATCTTTGTCAGAAAACATGCTGTGTTTTATTGCAATTTTCATTTACATCCACGTCTTTAATTATCCTTTAATGCTGAAGGTGTTCCAATGTCTAACTTACTGCTGATGCCAGCCCGCATTTTCTGGATCAACTCCTTCAGCCTAAGATTTGATAGACCTCTTAAAATTATTCACAGTCAGACTTTGTGCCTATGTTTAGACAAGTAAATAAAATGATCCAGGGCTTATTCTCTGATCCTAAAGACAAATGGCAGGGCATGGATTGTGACAGTACACCTAAACTCTAAAATCCACCTCTCCACCAAAAGAGTGGTCCCGTGGGTACTGTGTACTGTAAATGATGCCTAACACATGATATCTTCTGAACCATGCCTCAGCATGCCAGGTACCACAGGACAAAACTTGCTAGGGACTCAGCTAAGAGCCGGGCAATCACATGCCCTGGCCTTGTTTAATATAGTAGTATAGGCAAAACTAACGATTCTTTGTGCCTTTTCTCTCAGACCTCTGTAGGGAGATTGTTTAGTTTCCCCTTGAGCTGATGGAAATTTCAAGGAGGCACTTCCTACTCCCAACCCCTCTTTCCCATTAGCCTTTATGCCTCTAAGCCCATGTTCAGTATTCGCATCATTTACTGGAAACTTTTGTGATTTGTTTGAATTTCCTTTGCAAATTCTAATTGGGTTTGACTTGTGGCAATTCTCCCGCTTGGTGCATTTGTTTCAGCCATCGTACTTCAGCCCTCAGAAAGTTCAGTGCCTAATTTGGGATGTGGTGAGTCTGTCTCTCTCCACAGTGTATGGATGACCTGAAGCACTGATCTCCATTCCGATCCCTTAGAAGTTGGGGGAGATAAGTCTCATCCTATATTTAAACATCCTTCTTTCTCTTTCTCTTTCTCTCATTCTTGCTACAATGAATTACTAACCAGAAAATTGAACTTTGTAGGTGAGGTCTTCAGCGCCTGTAAATCTAAAGCCAGCTCTGTTGGCTCGATGGTGATTTTCACCAGCTGAGACCTGCACCCACAGCTTTCCCTGGTGAACCAGGGTGAGAACAGTTTGACGCCATTTTTTCCTACATAAGTCAGACACAAATGGGATCATTGCTCCCATGCAAAGATTTTGCTCCCCACCCCTGTGACGTGAAACATAAGGTTGCACGTTTCAGCTACTTTTTGGATAGAGGCAATAATTTCTTAATTTGCCCTGAAGGGGCACGCGCAAAAATGGGGAGGAAAAAAAAAGAGCTTGTGGAATTGATTGGAGGAGAGATGCATCTTGTTCAAACTAGAAGTGAAAATATATTCCAAAGGAGAAATCATTAGCATTTTCATTAAATGCCAAAGAGTGTGACTATTAGACCTACCTCAGGCAACCCTGGGGTTGAAAACTTTTCAACAAGATTTAATTGATCCAGATGGATTGAGGTTGTTTTTGTTTTTTACCCCTTCCACCCGTCTACCCCCTGCTTAAATCTCTGTACTCCATCACATGTGAGAAAACCCCAAACCGAACCAAATTAAAATAAATAAACAACGCCTTCAGCCCACGCCCTGGAATGAAAACTGCAGTGTAATATGAAATGTGTCCTGATCGTCTTGTTATGGAGCCCGGTGACTCACCAACTGTTACAATTGGGGTTAGATAAAATAAAGGAATTATAATTAAGGAGGCAGCAGGAGGATGTTAACTGGGCAGTCAGATGGAAGCAGGCCCATTACAGATCCGGGTGTGCTGGGGTTTGTCTTGGCCTCTGGAGGGCTGCCAGGGATGCATGGACACATGGCTTGGCTGGGTGATTTGCAGCAGAGGGTCTGCTTAAAATAACACAAGAGGGGTCAGTTTGGCTGAGCTACTCCAGCATACTGGGAGGAGGACCCCCCAGCTCCCGTTTGGTCTTCTGTAGGTATTGCCCAAAAATGCCCAGTTCCCAGGCTAACATGAAGACGGGTGGTGAAGTGCTCACGTGCCAGTCCTGGTCAAGGGAAGTCATGGGCCCCTTGCTGCAGTTGTCTGAGGGTTGGGAAGTATTTCTGGGCAGTATTTCAACCTTGGACCTTGATGTAGGACCCTCTTTTCCCTGAAAAGAAATCTGAACCAGCCCTCCGGACCCAGCACAAACCCCAGCCTGGGTCACTATAAGTAGGGCAGGTGCAGGCACCGTCCTCCATGGCAGCAGGGAGTGGAGGGCTTTACTTGTGATGGGGGAGAAGACAACAGCTTGGTGGCACATGACTGTCGGGTTTAGACTACATACGTGGCACAGTGGCAGTAGTATTTTAACCTGTTGGGTACAAGGTCATGCAGCAGGTAGGCAGGTTGGGTCTTCCAACGTCTACCATACCAATAGGGCTGTTTTTTCTCCTTGTGTTCCCAGCTTGCTTTGCTGCTTCTTGGCCTCCTGGAGGAAAATGACTGCAAAAATAGTTCTGTTTAGATCTCCTGTGTATTTAGCACCTTACTTCCAGCAGCCTGAGTGAGCCAGCCTCAAAGTCCCAAGGCCAGGTCGATCATACGATGGTGTTTCACATGTCAGCATGCCAGAGCAGTGCCACAAATGATCTATGGCCAGTGCAAATGCTTCTTATGTAAGCCTGTGCAAACCATTTGCATGGGTGCAAAGCACCCAATGCTTCAATTTGGGCTAGCTTAACACCTCCAGTAATTATCCAAAGGAGTCCTGAACGCTATTGTGACTAACTATCAGGTTGGAACTGGACCTAAGATGGAATCTGTGAAAATGCAGTCATGGTTGGAAAGGGCTGCAGGAGTCATCCGGGGCTGTGACCGCACTACCAGAGTATCTTGGAAGGAAAAGTGCAATGATTTCTCTAGTGAAAACTATAATGGGAGTTTCGGTTGGATGTTCTGTATTATTCCCCAGCCTGGAGTTTTGCCAGGGCGTGGGAATTTATGTGCCTGAACGCGATGCTTCTCCGAAGGAGTCAGTAGCTGGCTAAGCCCGAAGCTATGCTCCAAACTTCACCCCTGAATCAGCCACACGTGTGTCCCCATTTCCTCATGTTCCTCTGTCAGCCTGTATCTGCCTTTTGTCACTCATCTGGCACTTACGCTGGAAATACCCTGGGGCTGGCATCCCCTTTTTGTTCTGGGCTTGCACAGCCTCTTGCACAATGAGCCCTGTGGTAATATGGCCAAACAACAATTGCTAAGGGTGAAAGATCGCCAGGTTATAGATGGCAAAACCAGTCTGCAGGACTGGCTGTGTAATAGAATAACAACAACAACAAATTCATAATAATAATGGCAGGAATAATGAATGGGTATATTCAAATATTAGCTAGCTAGAGCTCGCCACTTGCCTTTTCTGCAGCTTCTACAAAACTCATTCTCCTTGATGAACATGTATTTGCCTGCACTGCCAATGTGCTAATTCTGCTCCTCACCATTTTTCCATTTGCCTTGTTGTATCTTTCTCAATTAAAAAAAAAAAAAAGAAAAGAAATAAAAATCAAATCATATGGCATCAAAGAGCTACATCAGGAGGTCATTGCATCAAATGCTGCCGCTAGTTTAATAAAGGAACTGACTAATATACTCATTAGTGGTGCTCATTGCTAATGCCTGATCAGATAATGAAATTGAAATATCGTGTTTTAGGGTGTAATCAGGATCCCTGCAGGTGCTGGGTTGGAATTGCCCCATAGGTACAGCATTACACAGTTAACTAGGTGTGTTACTTGACGGGGGTGTTTCAGCTTCCCAAGCCTGCGGGTAGGAAGAGATGAGGAGCACTGTCAGCGTAGCTAATAAGAATGGGGAATTGGGTTGGAAACAAGGAAAAAAAGCTCAGGTGACCTGGGTTGAAGGGGATGGAGGCAGGTAGGAGCAAGTAGCAGGTGTCAAGCCACCTATGGGACCAGATAGGGCCAGGTGGATGTGTGGAGGCACGGTGCTGGTCCTTTGGGAGGATACGTCAAGATGCTGGCAGATGAGGAGCTCCCTGGCTTGGCTAAGCACTGGTGGGTGTGTGCAGAGAAGCTCACTGAAGCAGGGCTCCTGGGAACATCAAAGGCTTCATTGCCTCCCTGGCATTTGGAAAGTAGAGAAGAAAAGACTAGTGTGGACACAAAAGACCTCTGTGTGGAATTGGAAGTAGAGGGGACCTGTGAGTCCACCCCTGAGCAGGGATACTGGGCTGCTTTTAGCACCGGCTCTAGGCTAATTGCAAAGCCCTTGGTTAGCAGGTGGTAGCGAGAAGGGATGTACCTTGCTTCCCTGGGTCTGCAGTGTGACGTACACAAGGCTTTTAATCCCCAGTGTCCTGGGGGAGCTGCAATTGCAATTTCATTCCCCAGGGATGACAGACAAGCATGTCAGAAGCCTAGCACCAGCTTTCTCTTCCCCAACTCAAACATCTGCCTTCTAAGTTTTCCAGCAAGTGGCTAAGTCCAAAGAAGTTAGCAGCACTCTTTTTTAATTGCAGTTTTTTTAAAAATAGAAAAAATGAAAACATAAAAAAATTCAAACCCAACCCCAGTCTAATCAATGCTACCAGACTTTGGGTAAACCGGGCTGAATGACAACAGTTTTCCAGAGGAATTTGTTCTGTATGGAAGTTAACTTTAAACACTTGTCTTCATTGCCAGATGATTTAATACTGGATGAGCCAATAAAAGACAAAGCACTTCAGAGACGCTCAAATTACTTCCCAAGTTGCTCACAGAATATGTTCTGCTGAGACAACACCAGGCTAGAGACTTCAGTGGGATTAGCAGTAAAGCAAAGTTTTGTTTTACTACAGAACTTCAGATTGTCTTCCAATCTTTATTTCTTTTTATTTTTCTCCCTCCTGCTCCCAATTGCTTAATAATAACTTACATGTCAATAACAACCCCTCCTGGCTAGCATCTCTTGACACTATTTGTCCTCCTCTTCCTTCAGCATCCCAGATCTTCCTCCTTCCACCTTTTTTCATGCACTTTCTGGAAACATGGTTCAAATCCTTTCAGATGAAGGAGTGAGCTCACCCAGTACTTACACATCCGCTGTGAGGTCCTTCAGAAGATGGATAAAAAAGGTGGGGAAGAGGAAAGTGCATGCCCCTTCCTTGAGTTTCTGAGAGAAAAATCTTTGCTTAGCTCCAGGAGAGGGGTCAGGGCCATGAATCCTCTGGGAAGGGAGATGTCCTCTTGCCGTCCAGAATATGATACCTACATCCTAGAGGGAGGCAGGATTTAAAACATTTCATTTTTTCTCTTTTCCCCTTGGTGTTCTCTATTGGTTAGTTTAGGCAGGCCCCTGAGCCATGTGCAGATTGCTATGAAACCTGTTTTTTAGGTGCATTCTACAGGGAGATCCATGGGAATTAGGTCCCTAAATAATTACACTTAAGCACCTAAAGCTATGGCTGTGTTGATAAACTAAACAGGGCCAGGGCTCAAGCCCAGGTACTGGCACATGATCTTCCAAACTATCCAACCCTTAGCATGGTCCCTGGCTATGGTTTTGTCCTGTTCCAACTAGCACTCTCCCAGACAATGCCTGGGCATGGTCCAGGGACAGCCCGGGCCAAGGAGCATCACCACAGGCGGTTCAGATGCAGCCCCCTGGTTTTGGAAGGAAAGACGCTTATCAGCACGGACGCAAGTTGGTCCATGCCAGTTGGCCTCTGGGCCAAAGAACAGCCCCATGCATGTTTTATTTACTAGAATAGATGAAGTTAAATGCTTTCAGGAATGTAGCCTGAGATGCTAAATAGGGACTTGGGAGCATAGCTGGGATCCTAGCTCTGAAAAAGAAAGGGGATAAAAGTGGTGCTTGGTTTATCCAAATATTAACTCATTCCTTCCTACAGAACTGCTTTGCACAGCTTTATTTCCAGAAGACCCAAAAGGACCAGATTCCTTATTGCCCTTTTCTGCTGCCGTTATTCTCTTGAGCCCTCATAATCCACTTGTGGCCACTTCCCAGATGTCCCAGCAGTATAAAACTCTTGAAGATGGACAACTGTGTCAGCAAGTCAGGGTTATTTAATACCAGAATGGAAGTGAAGTTTTTAGCAGGAACAAGTTATTCTGGTGTTTTCCTTCAGGTTCTTGTCAAAAGTGTCTGATGTCTCTGTCATAACTTGATGAAACAAGATTTTTCTCTCCCTCCAGTCTGTGCCAGTGCAATATTCGGTAGAAGGTGGTAATGAGTCTTCAGCATTTGTGCTGGTGAGAATAAATCTAGGGAGATGACGCTGGCCCGTTCTCACAGCACAAAATTAAAGCTGGCATATCTGTATCCCTTGCCACGAGCACTCAGCCGTCTGGGTGAACAATGGAGCCTGTGTTTGTGCAGCACCTCATGGAGGGGTGTCCGTGTCCCCAGCCAGCTCGCCAAGCAACATGACACCACAAGCACTAAACCCAGCAGAGCATCCACATGCTTCAAACCTGGGGGGGCTCTGAATATGCTGCTTGAAAATCTTTGTTGCCGTTATCTTGGCATTGACATTTAGGGGAGTTTTTCAGCCCATTGATAATTTGCTGAATTAGACAAAATAGCTGTGAAAGAAAAAAAAAAAAAAGAAAAGAAGGTTTTAAATTCTGACTTTGAAACCTATTTTGGCTTAATCCACTCCAATTTTTGCCTGTATAAAATCTAAGTTTCTTGCATTAGAAATTAGGTGTCTGTTATACATGCACATATGACGTGTGTGTATTATAAGCAGAGGTGGGTGCAACAGATATGTATGTGTATTCTTTATCCCTGGATGGACGTTTCATGGTATAATCCCTGATTCCTGTGGCAGCGGAGACCCTGTTTAAAGTCGTGGTGTTGCTGGGCTAAACGCTTCACTGCTCAGTGACTGGTGGCCATGTGTCAGCAGCCATCCAGCTCGAGGGGTGAAGGATTAGCCTCACAGTCTCTTCTCAGGAACCTGCTTCCTCATGGGCATTTCACTCTAGTATATGTGCTACAAGGACATCTGGAGGCAATATCCCCACTCCTTCATATGTCATATGGGTGTCTCAAGGTGACATGGCTGAGGTCGGAGAAGAAGTGCGTAGCAGAGCTTAGCTCAACTCAGCCTGCTGGAGTTATCGGTTGTGATCTTAACTAGAAGGTCCTTTTTCTGCTCACTTACCCTTGCACACACGCACATAATTGCAGTGTGAATTCATAATATAAACCATGATGTAATAGACACCAACTCAACTCAACTTAATTACTGTACAAATGAACAACAACTTAAATCACAGGCAGAGTCCCATTAAAAGTAATCAGATCCTGGGTGGGGAGATGGTTAAAGGTGGTGTTTGAACTCCAAAGAAAAATATGCTCTTGTTTGGACATAATTGGGTTTCTTTTTTTATTGTTATTTTTTCTTACAGAGTGTATTTTTGCTCTCTCTGCCTGGCTCGCTCTCATTTTAATTTTTTCAACCTTTTCCTGATAAACCAAACTAGTCTAGACATATCTTTTGAAAGCAAATGTTCTCTAAGCTATGTTCATTCCTTGTGAGTTTGTACGTTAATCATTAAATATAATTAATTAGAACATCTTGTAATTAACTTGGAAAGCAAAATTATACAAGGGAATGAGTTTGTAACCACATCACATTTGAAATAAAAATAAAACTTTGACTAAAAGGAATAACTGCTCTTTGGAATTAGATGAGTAACAATGTTGGATTGGCTCCCCCGAAGCTGTAATGTTGGCTCTGAACTCAATCACATATATTAGCCATACTTCACATTGATACACGCGTGCACACGCATACATGTGCAGACACACCATAGTGCCGTAGTCCAGAGTTAGCCCACTACAGGGATGCTTTAAGCCACCTTTTTGTCTTCTTGGCTCTCTGCAATGTGGAGGCCACATGGGACTCGGCAAGCATGCCATTAAGCAGCCTTAGGGTTGCTCTGACTTGTCCAGACTAGTTGTGATGGCCCTTTGGGTATGATGCTGGCTGGAAATTGTGGCATTTCATGGCAGGCTTTCCTGCCAAGGCAGACGGGAGCTGGCAGGGGGGTGGCAGACAGCTGGTCATTGGGCTACCCCCCAGCTGGAGATTCCCAGTCTAAAGGAATCCTCACATACATGCTGGGACCAGTTCTCAGGTCCACCACTTCTCTAAAAAGCAGACTCTGGGCTGACCTGTGGAGCACAGATAATGAAACACCTTAGCTGGCCAGTCCAAATAAAAGGGGCAATAGAGTTGCCAAGTGATTGTTCCCATCAAAAGTTAAACACCGCAGTCATTTCCCTGTGTGTGTGTGTGTAGAGTTCTGCCATCCCTGCTTGACTAAGTCAGGGACGTCCTGGAAGCTTCACCATGCCCAACAGAAACACACCTGTCCATGGCTGCTGTGGCATCCCAGGGTGAGATACTGGGCCTGGGGGCTTTGGGTCAAGAAACCCCTAAGGTCTGTAGGAGCAGCACTCCTGGGGATTCCCCAGCTGACTACATAGAAGTGTTGGGGAGGCTAGCAGTGACTGTACAGCAGCTTCTGGTGCTTTGCTGGGCTCTGCCACTTGCTTGCTCTATGGCCTAGGGCATGTCACTTTACCTCTGTTTCTCCTTCTTCTCTGCCCTTGTTGAGTACATTGTGTTGGTGGGGAGATCACCTTCCCTTTACATATTGGACAGACGCTATTGCTAGCTGAAAGGGCTTTTTCACCCCTGGCACATCCCCAGTTGGGACCATGCTTTCCCCAGCAGCTGGCGTCTGCTTGAACCGGCCGGTGTACTTCACTGCTCTGAGCTCGCTCTGCTGAATTTTGCCTTTCACTCTTTTGGCAGGAGGAATCGCTAAGCTTCTCTCCAATTAAATTTCTACCCTCCATAGCCAGACAATCGCTTGGCTGTGTTGTTCATCACCACCTAGGCACAGAAACTTTCCTTGCATTTTTGTGGTCAGTTTTCAGGCTGACAGGAGGGGAGGCAGCTGGGGAGGAGGGAGCCTAAGGTGGAGAAGAGCAGAGGTGGAGAGGGAGAAAGGCTCCACAGAAGATGGGGGAGATGAAAGATGGGATAGTCTGGAAGTCCCAACCCAAGGATGCAGGATCCCAGTGAGTGGAGAAACTTCATAGGTGACTGTAGTGAGGCAAGGTCCTTTCCTCTTCTGGGGTCATAGCCAAGGTAACAAAGGACTTGGAAATGTGGCCTTGGGTATCCCTCTCCATTCATCAGGTCATTCCTGCTTTGTGCAGAGCTCTCAAAGTGCATGTTGACGCCCTTCAGTGGTTCTTTTGGCTGGAAATCAGCTAAGAAGCCATCCCTCAGCTAAAATTTGCTCAGGTTGTGGAGGGTTAATTAATTTCAAGAGGCTCAAAAATATGAACCCCCCCCCCACCTTGGTGAGCAAATGAAACAAGGTGTGGATTTACAGGGCCGGGTTGGAGGGAGAGAGGCACTAGGAGCATAATCGTGTTCTGCTTGCCTCCTGTCTCCTCCCCGCTCGTGGGTAGCACCCTGCTGCTGGGGCAGGCACCAGGGGTGGGACGCAGCTTGCCTAATGTTGAGCAGGTTGATGTTAGACATCTGGGGTAAACTAGATGGGTTGTAGCACCTTCTCCAGGCAGAGAGGAGGGACAGGCACCTCTGGGAGAAGAGCATCCTGTTGCAAGAGAGGGCTAAGGTCCACCCAGTATAGATCCTTGGGGCGACAAATGAAGTGCCTACCTTGCTCTTCAGTGGTGGCATGAATCCCACACCCAAAAGAGGAACTGGGGCTGAGTTATCTCCCTGGAAGGGAGCTCCACTCTGCCTCCTACCCCCATTTCTCCCACTCTTTCACATCCACTTTAGCTGCATCTGTCCTTCCCAACCTCTTGCCTTTGGCAAAATTTCCATTGGAGCAAAATAAGATGGGCCTGATCCTGACATGTGAGAAAGGGTCTGCTCTATATGGGACAAGACATCTGCCCACATTTATTGCATTGCAGACACGGGGTGCCGTGAATAAATGAAAGCGCATGCATATTCCCAAGGAACAATGACAGTGAACGACAATTAAAAAAAAATCTAAAAGAGATGTGACAGTAGTTTTGAATAGAGCTGACATTGAGCAAACACTTCACACAATGTAGAGGGTGATATAATATCCTGCCCTTTCAGAGTGTCACTGTGACATGTATTTAACGTTCATTGGCAACTGCAGCCCAGCTTGATCTTCACAGTGCAAGGTGCTGTGCATATATCTAGGAAAAAAAAAGATAGTTAAATAGATGCACCCAGTTCACTGCCCTTTCTTATGTGGGTGTGAACCTGCCTTAGTGGAACCCATGGGAGCTTTACTACTGACTTCAGTCCCTATTAACCTCCCTGATGAGTAGTAAGAAATAAGGCATGCGTGGAGGGAGGGGTGTTTATGAAAAGCAAGGTTTAATGAGAACCCAGTTTCAGAGTTAATTATGGAACAACTATTGCCGCTCCCTAACCCAATACTGCGCCTGATTCTGATCTCGCTGCATGGGAAAGCGAGATACTTTATACCCATGGGGGCTCTTGGGCTGCATATGGCTCTTGAGCAATTTAAGTGCATTTATGCTGGGGTGATATCATGTGATCAGCAGTGGGACTGCACCGATGCGGGGCTGCTGGGTAATCTGTGGGATGAAGCAAATCAGCAGGACTTGCCAGGTCATGCCCAGCCCCATCCCATCCCACAGTGGTGCAGAGAGACGGAGGAGAGCTGTTGTTATCTCCTTAGCAAACCACTCCTGCTGCTCTCCCTCCCTTCGCTCTCTGATGTGCCTGATATGTGTCTTCTGTCTCTCAGCTGAATGAAAGGTGTTGGTGGATGGTTTGTAAGGTCAGCAAGATGGGCCAGCGTTGGGATCAATTGAGTTGTACCTGTGTGTGTATGTAATCAGGATCTGGCCCTCTGCTAATTAAAAAGCTTAAACAAACACACGCAAATGAGACAGATATGAACACGCAGGTGGATTGCTGGAAACAACACCCTCCACTCCTCTAATCGAGGGGGCAGCCTGTCCCAGCACTCCCTTTTGTTTTGTTGTTTCCACAAAAAAGCTGCCTCTGTTGTGGGGAAGTTTCCTCTTGGTTGAGTTCAGCGCGTATGGTCCTGGGGCATAAACAACCTCTTGTCCCATGACACACACTTGCTCTGAGATTACACGCAGCTTGTCAGAGATGGCACAAAACACTTCACTGGGGGTGTAAGGAAAAGCCACTTTCTTTCCCATTTCTCTTGGCCTTGCATTTGATGGGCTGGGAGCCTATTCAAGAATGAATCTCAAATGGTTCGCAGCATGTGACAGATTTTTCTGGGTCTGATTCTCTTTTCCACGAGGCCATTTTATATAGCAGCCCTGGGAAAACATTCTGGGAGAGATAAATTTCTTGCTACAAGAATGGTGTATAAAACAGGTACACAGGTGACAGCTCTGCACCCATTAAATCTAAATCAAGATGCAGTTGATCATATTTTTCAGTACAAACCAGATTCCAGGGTAACTTTTATAAATACTTGCACTGCTCTTGTCACTGCACTTCCAGAGTCCTTTGAGAACAGGGATTTTTCCCGCTAACGTAAATGGTCCTTTGATAATGGAAAATTTGCCTGAGTAAAGGCTGACTGTTTAATGCTGTGGTTAAGTCATTGCTTTAATCTGGCATAGCTCTTGAAAAAATCTGCTGGAAAGAGTTACTGGAAGGGTCCTTTGAGTCCCCTCTTCCCTACAGCCACTCATTCCCTTTGTCTTTATACTAATGTTCTTGGGTCTGTGTCGTGATTCAGATCAAGGAATTGATTTGGCCATAAACACTATTGGCCAAAAAAAGAAGCAAACAAAAAACCCAAAATAAAAATTAAAGCTTGTTTTCTTCAGCAATGTGTCAGCATGAGATCCAGTGTCAGCCAGAGGGAGATGATGGGAATGAGAGGAGGTCACGGATGTGATTGGGGTGAGCCCCATCCATTGCACAGAGTCAACTGAAAAGTGCTAGAGCCATGGAGCATGCTGTGCTGAAGACCAACATCCAACCCACTTTCTGGCTTATATACAGGATAGCTAATATCTGCTAGATGCCTGACATACTTAGCAAAACTTATACTTGAAATGCTCCAGCCCAGGCTGTGCATCAGGGCTGGTCACCTAGGAGTGGAGCGTGTCATTCTCCAGTTTGATACAGTAAACGTAGCTTGGTAAGAAACAAAGCCAGGGGGAGATCTACTCAACACATAATCACACATCATTTCTCCATGCCTTGATGGTTGGCTTTGCTGCCTCTACTGAAAATGAGTCTATGTTATATTTCTCTTTAGGTAGCACTGAGTGTTGAAAGAACTTCAGATCTTTTTCTCCAGTTCTCCTTTTGGACATGACTTGGGTATGTCCCATATCCTCTCCCCCTGCATGGCCCTGTAAAGGATGATTGTAACAAAACACCAAAAAAGAGTCCCACTAGACCTAGGTGCACAATATTCCATTTGATGTCATGTATTTTTAACTTTCAGTAGAACTTAGGCTGCTCTAAATCTCTGTCTAATATTCACAGGCTGGGGGTTCGGCAGAGACGGGCAAAGTGGTGTGTTAATTTGTTTGGTATAGCCTTGTCATGTGGGTTTTCATTTTGCAACTCCACAACCAAAATGAAGGGTAGCTGAGATCAAAGTCATTTACTGTTTAAACTCTAACGCTCAGGGGAAGGTAGAGGTGCTATTTCAGATAGGAAGAAGTCTCTTATTTCATGTCATTAAAACCGTATGTCTCAGTTCCTGAAAGCACATAAATACACTTATAGTTGAGCTTAAAGACAGGAGCATATGTAAATACTTTGATAAAGCAGAGGTAGGATTACATGAAGTGCTTCTTGCTCTTGTATTGACTTACCTGAGTTAGCCAATTCAGACAAAAAATGCCATATAGGCATAGTAACTTTGCTTTTAACTAGATTAAAGTTAAAAGGAACAGATTAAAGCATAGAGGGGGCTTGGATGCTGAACGCAAATTGCTAGTTAGAGTTGATCTCAAAATGCCCTTATCTTTGATCAGTTCAGAAGTAGAAGTAGATTCAAATGGAGAATTCCAGCTCATATTGGAAACCTTCACCAAGAGTTTGATTATGGGAAGGGCTTGTGACAATCACTCCCTTACAGACAGTCTAGATAGACATGGGGCTGCTTTGTTTCCAGAATTTGTTTCTGGGAGTGTCTAGAGCCACCACTTTTTCATGTTTGCTTTACTAAATCTGGTTGGCCATGCAAGTTAAGAATGCTCTTTTTTTTTTATTCCCGCTGAAATTAGACCTTGAGACATTGATTCAGTGTAAAGTTTTGGCTGAAATCCTTGTTCCAAGATCTTAGTGTCAACAACAGATTCCAGATTCCTGTTTACTTTAATTGTCTTTGCTTTTAGCCACAAGTAAAGATTGCAAAACTCAAAGGCATGGAATGGCTGTCCCCTGCTTCCAGTGTGGGTCTGCATTACTTTTTTTTTCCTTTCTCCCCTGGGCTTCTTATGTGATGTGTTTTTGAAAGCACTTGAATCAGGAATTTTGTTTTCAAGTGGGACCTAAATTTAGGATCCTGAATCCATATTTAGAAAAGGATAAAAATAACAAAAAGTCCTTAGTGCTGTTCTCCATGGAGATTTCTTGGCCCTGAGAACTTTAAAGATTTTGGATGTGGAATATCATATGCAGTCAGCATAAAGACTGCCAAAACTTTTCCAATCATAATCTACAGTAGAAACATCAGATTTTTGTTTATATGTTGCTCAGTACCACTCAGCGAGTATGCTTATGGCATGTGGGCACAATTGGTGTGCACAGGTATGTGAAAAAATATGACAAAAGCCCTGATTTTCTAAAGCGGAGCACTCAGCAATACCTCCCAATGTCATGGCTGAAGTTAACTCTTCAGGAAGAATCATCTGATCTGCTCTCAGCCCATCCCTTATAGCTGAGAGTGTTGGGATTTTCCAAAGCACTCAGTGTTGGCTGAACTCCACTATCGAATTTACCAGCAGTGATTCCCAGTGATTCATTAGGAGCAGAACTAGGCCAGAGATTAGACCTTCTGAAGAAGGTCACTGTGAGATCCTGTCCTGAGGCATCCATCTGCTGAAGAAGATCACCTCCTGGACCTTTTTATTGGTGGCTGTAGAGAGAAATGACCCAAGAAAGCTGGAACAGTGCACCTTGGTGGGAAAACAAATGCCATTGCTATGAAACTTTTGGAGTTGAAGGTGATGAAATTCTTTCTGAAGAAGTTATCAAAAGTCCTTCTTATTGCCCAGTGCACTGTGTCACCCCACCTGTGAACTAATCTCTCCATGCAACCTGCCCTCCTGGCTTATAGACCTGTGGTATCTCTCCCATTCTGCCTGTGGTTTTGAAATGTTTCTTCTTTCCACACTGGGGTGTGATAGATAGGAGATGCATGCCCACCTTTGCCCTTGGTGTGATCTGAAAGGCAGAATATTCAGGGAAAGCTCTCCTATGAAAATCCTTCAGGAATTATAAAATGTGAAACAACAGAAAGCCCCAATGCAGGTTGGAAACCTGCAGCCAAGGATTTCCAGAACAACAGTGAAAGGCATCTATCAATCACATTGTCTGCCTCCCTTATTTTCTCTCCTTCTCACAGGGCTCCTTTCAGCCTCCTCCTCACTTCATGATCCCAGTTCTTTTATCCTGGATGATGGTGGTAGTAGGAGATAGATAGCACGTTTAGACATATTTACCCTCATGTGGCTTGTCCTTCTCACCCCACCCATGCTCTGGCTGTGATGATGCATATCTATGGGAGTCAGTGGGAGACCTTTTCACAAACACTCACTGTGTGTTGTGTCTCTTGTGGGCAGAGATGTTGCTGTGTTAGCCATCATTATTTGATCTGCCTCTCTGACAAGATTGCTTTAAAGCCTAAATGTTGGTTTCTGTTCTTAGCTGGGAACATGCTATAGTTATAGCTTTGCCTGCGTGGCCAAGTCCAGTTCCTCAGCTACGCTGGGATTGCCTGGTACTGTGGAATGGAAACTGTGGAGAACAAAATCTGTGACAAGGAGTGCTGCGTAAAAGAAAGGGAACACTATACTGGAGTACTTTGGGAGCAATAATGTTTTTTTCTAGGGCAAATAATAGTGCCCCAAAATATGCCTCAGTTGGAGTGGGAAATACCCACTAAAGTCAATGGAATTTCAGCGAGTTGGGTGGGAGAGGTGAAGTATTGATTCTTCCTTCAGGTGGTAGAAGTGGAGTCTAAATTCAGATTATAAACACCTCTGCATTTTGCACCCTGAGTTTCTATTTTGCCTGTTCTATAGAAAGCAGTAATTTCTGTAATTTTCATTTTGGAATAGAACTGGAAATTTCCCTTGCTCACCAAACTCAAAAGCCAGAACAGAAATTCATTGTCATTCACCACGGTCTCAGAGTGCCTTCAGCTATGAAAACCAAGTACCTACTGAGGTGGTAGTCATCTTCTGATCCCTCCATTGTCAATGGATTGAAAGAGTCACTTAAATCAATAAAACTAAGATCTAAACCAACCGCCAGTGCTGGGTTAGAGTGCTTCTCTATGAAGATGCTTCTTCCCAAAAGGAGAAGAACAGAGGGCATGGGAAAATGTGGTTGAGTGAGGGTGAGGCAGGGAGAAAATACTATCCTCTTTAGGACAGAAAAATCTGTTCTTCTTGGGAGTAGCACAGGAGGACAGGAGGGATGAGATTTCCCAAGGCAAGACTTTTTCTTGTGATTTCTTTGCACATAAGCATATTTTATGAGATTTCTACAGTGCTTAAGGCCAATTATCTGCCTTCGGCCCAATATGCTACTCTGAGATCAGCTCTAGTTTTTGATGAATGTGGGTGTTTTGAACAGTTTTCAAATCACTATGAAAGAAAGCTTCAATGAAAGCTGTCAATGCATCCGCAAGGGCCTGGCCCTACTCCTGCAGAAGACAGTAGAAAAAGTCCTGCATACTTCAAGAAATGTATGTATGTTGACTTTTCTGGACAGAGATGACCTTTCAGAACGGACTGGGAAGGGGAGAGGACTGAAAACCAATGCACTGGAGTAGCTGAATGAACCTTGAGAGGGGACAGAGAAAAAGCAGAGAAAGTATTTCATTTTTCTATAACTGCTTTATGCAAGGTAAGGCCTGTAATGGCATGGCAAGGTCTGTGTGTGTCAGAGAATGAAGGCCACAGAGATGAGAAGAAAACCTTGGCCAGTGTGAACTGGTGGGATGCCAGGAGGCTGTGATGCAGCTGAAGGGCTGGCTGGCTGCAGAAGCCCACGTTTGCCCAGAGTGCAGAGAAGGAACCCTTCCGGGGAAAAAACAAGAGAAGTTATTGCATCTGTTCAGGGATTTCAAAACACTGTTTTGTGTGGAGAGAATTGTGGGAATGAGGTACTGAAAAGCTGGGGCATAAAAATAAGAATGAACGCTCTGACCTGGCTGGGGGCTTGAGTGGGGTTTGGTATGCTGCTGTCGTCTCATCATGATGCAAGACCAGGCTGCCTTAAAGCCAGCAGAGCTGGTTGTAGATGAGAAACAACAGAGATCAGTATAAAACCTCCAGCAGTTTTGGGGGTGACAGCTACTCTATGAGTGACATACTGGAAACAGCCAGGGGGAAATCGGAGAGAAAAAAGATAGCTGTGTTTCTCTGGCCAGTGTCCTCAGCCAGTTTGCAGGATTGCAGATTAGGTCCTTTTCTGTGGTCTCTCTTGCTGCTCTCTCTGTGCAAGTCCCACAGGGCTGTGATAAAGAGGAGGTCAGAATGGTGCTCTAACTACATGACGTTTTTTCACATGCAGCAGGATACACTAACTGAAAGCAAATATGCCTCAATTCTTCCTCTGCTTGTGGCTCTTTCCATCCAGCAAAGCTGGGATCTGGGGATGTGCACCAGGGGGAGGAGAGACAGTCTATGGGGGGGTTATGAAAAGGGATTTGGCACCCTCTGTGCCAAAAAGCCTTTGTACAGTTCCAGCATGGGTCTGTATTTTGCTGCCCCAGTGTGACCACTGGCACAGTGCTCCACTGTGTGTACTCAAGGTTGCAGCTAGGCAGTGCCTTGTGCTTCTCCATCCAGCCACCCCCTCCTGCCTGCATGGAACACCCCAGGGCCCACCTGGTGTCCTGGGGGGGATCGTCACGGGTGCAGGCAGCTGCGAGCAGCTGCATGGGGACACCAGGTTGCCATTTCTTTGTCCTCCTTGCTTTGATGACAGCCCCATACAACCTGCTGGCCAAACCGTCTGTGTAGGTGCTTCCTAAGTGAGGTTAGTGCAGGCAGCTTAAATAACAGGTGTTATCCAGGCTGGAGCGGGCAAGGATGTTTGCAGTCAGCCAATTGAAGAAGGAAACACCCATAGGACAGGGGGACCGTGACAAGCCAGATGGGCATGGAGATGTTTTTCAGCCAGCCCGGGCGGATCTGGAACGGATCTTGCAGCCGGAATCATCCATCCTCAAGGAGCAGCCCCGACCCCAGCCCTTTGGGGAAGGCAGAAAATGCAGACTCTTCTGCATTTTCCTCGGAGAGGGAGGAGCAGGGCAGGTTTCTGCCCGGCGATCCAGTCACCCTGGCAGCAGAGGGGTCGGGGGTGGCCTTCATGATGTTTCTTGCAATGTTGAGTCAGGGCTATGATGAACTAGCCTTGCATAAGCAGGAATGCCATCACCAGTGGTAAGCTGAAAAATGCCAAGCTCTATTTTCAAAGACAGCTCAGAGGTTATTTATGTACGGAAATGCTCCTTATCTCTTAATTCCCAGACTGATGGGTGGAAGATATGCAAAGAGTGACTTCTGTCAGAGAGGAGCTCACCAGCACTGCTACTGTCTTGGCAAGAGGGGAGGGCTCTCTCTGCCTTCCCTAGTAGCAATGCTGACTAAGGGCCATAGGAATCTTAATTCCTGGCTCACAGACGGCAAGCCAAGCTATCTGATGGGCTGGTTGGCTGACAGTTAATATCCTGTCACAGAGAAGTAAGTGTTCATGATATAGCAGGTTTGGTTTTTTTTTTTTACCTGAAAGGACAGAGTGGGAAGACCCAACAAATTCTCCATTTCGTGCTTAAACATCAGATCTGTCCTGAAAGAGCCTAAATCTGACCCGTTCTTTTATCTTTCAAAGACTATATCAAAACTCCTTGGTATCAAAAATGTTATTTTTTTCACCATGATTAGTCTTAGAGATTCAGGCTGGAATCTGAAATTCAATCCCATTTCCTTGTGGCTTGAACGTTATTAGTAGGTAGAAATTTGCAACTGGAAATTAGTTAATGATTCCTCTGTAAGTACAGATGGGAATCCAGCTTCTTTTCCCTGGCTGTGCTGACAATGGCATGCTAACTAAAAGTAGTAAAACTTTAATGAGTGGGTTAGGCAAAAGGAAAAAAAAAACCTAGAGCAATGAACACAGGTAATAGGGTATCATTATTAAAGAGCTATCTGTCAGAATAGGACATGCATAAGAATTAGGTGTCCTGGAAGATGCTGTGAAAAAATATCTCTACTTCTGCTTGATGGAATCAAATTTCAATTTTCATGAACTTTTCACAGACTAAATATATTTGTGTCTAAAGAAATCATATCTCTTAACAGACAGTAATGACAGCCTTATTTATACTGAATGACATTTTTCTATGGGACCAGAAAGACTGAATTCTTTTCCTAGTGCAGGGACAAATAAAGCCTCATCAATAAATTTTTCTTAGTGGTGGTATATTGTGGATCATGTGAAGAGTAAAAATAAAACCTACTGCATAGGATTCATAGTGGATTTATAACACAGAATAAAAGAAAATAAAAGAAGCTGATTTTTGCATAGGAAGGGATTTTCTAACATATCCCTTTTGGGAGAATTGGATGGAAGGTTCTGGCTTGCTGGCTGCCTGACTCTTGAGAGGAGCCTTGCAGGCAGGGAGGCTGAATCCTCTGTTTTTCTGCTTTGCCTGGCCTCAACCTCTGTTTGCTTTCCCTGATTCAGGCTGCCAGGCAGGCAGCTGCCAGTGAGGGAGCAGAGGAATCAGCAGTTGCAAGAGCAGAGGAGGCTGGACTGCCTCGGAAAGAAGATGGGGGAGTAGTGGGGTGCATGACTCCCCACCTTCCATGCCAGGACCAGCTCGGCTTCCCACAGCAGAGCTGGGGAGGAATGGACGTGATGCCCTGGGGAAACAATGTGAGTGGCTTGCTCCTTGCATCCCACCTGAAAGCCTTGAAAATAGCAACTGAGGCTGTTTTCTGGGTTCATGATGGAAATGTATTTCCTTTCCTTTCCTTTCCTTTCCTTTCCTTTCCTTTCCTTTCCTTTCCTTTCCTTTCCTTTCCTTTCCTTTCCTTTCCTTCTTCTTGTTCCACCCCATTCCTTGTTGCAACCCACAGAAGAGCATTTCCAATTGGAAAATCCTTCAGATGGCAGGATTGTGAATGAGCCCAAATCACTACATGTCCACAGACCTCTTGATCCCAAGGGAACAGCTGGTACAATAAGGAGCTGCTGTGTGTGACTCAAGGTGACCAAATTAAGCCCTCTGCATGAATAGTGGTTCAGCTGCTGATGCATCGTTTCTTTTCTGTAGTGAGAAATTGGATGAGAAGGTTCACATGAGCTCATTCGGTCTTTATGGGCTTGAACCAGCTTCCATTGGAGTCAATAGGAATCTTTCCATTGACTTTAATGAGAGCTAGATTGGATCCTAAATTAGTACCTTCATCCTTCAAATTGTTTTGCAGTGCCTATCCCCATCCATAATTAACATAAACTGGCTGCGATAGTTATCAACAGGAAAATTATACCAAAATGTCCTCAGTAGGTTTATTCCTGCTCTCACTGAAGATGATAGGAGTCTCACAATTAACTTCAAACAGGACCGGTTGTCTGTGTATCATGATTATAAAATATCTTGATATATTTGTAAGGGAGAGTTCAGTTTGAGCAACTTCTTAATTGCATGTCAGGACTAAAAGGGTTGGCTGTGACCAAAGACAGCCACACTGAAAAATCAGGCAGTATTAAGGAGCATGATTTGACTTTGTGGCTACATAAATCAGTATTTCAGTTTCTCATTTGGTATTCACTGAAACGAAAACATAATCTGAGTTAATTGCTCTTCCCCAAGGTGCCTTGTTGCGCAATGTTTTATAAAATTAAAGCCTGTTAAGTACACACGAAGAAACATACTTTAGATGCAGAACATAAAATACTAGCACCTCTAATTCTGCTGTCATGTATGGTTGATTAACCTGGTACAACAGAAGCCTTGGGGAGAGTTTCTGTGCTGTTAGAAAACATATTTCCACTTAAGGGAATTTAGACAACAAAGGGATCTCACAAATCCCATTGTTGGAGACTAGGCTGACATTCAGGGCATCTGAGCTGTCATACAAAGCCATGGAAGACCAGGAAAAAAAAAGCAACTTTCATCCCACTTATGGATAGTTATCTGTCACCCCAGTGCCTTCCACAGTAATTAACAAACTATTAATCAAACCCTATATCACTCAGTCAGGCAACGTTCCTGTTGGCTTCAGCAGGAATTTTGCCTGGGCTTGGAGTGAGTGCAGGGTGAAGAGCGGGGAACGGCGTGGGCAGCGGGGCAGAAGTTTTCTTGGGCACCTGCAGATAACAGTGGGAAGGTCACCATGCTGCCGTGCTCCCGGGTGGGTTTGCTATATCTCACCCACCTCAGAAAAAACAAGACTCAGCGGTTTCAATTTCCTGAACCCCTCAAGTGCACAGATATAACACAACTGGAGAAGAGCAACAAGAGATCGAGGAGGCCGAGCTGGAGAGTGGTGTGGTGGGTACCCGAGGGGAGGATGCAGTGGTCTAGGAGTAAGAGAAGAAATGCCGTATGGAGACCTCCCCGTCCCCAGCTGCTCTGGACTCTGCTTACCGCTTGCAGATGCCTCCCTGGGGCAGGCAGGGAGCTGTGGAGGGCAGATGGAGCACATCGGCAGCTGCCTGTTGGACCAGAAGCTGCGCGGGAGCATGTGGGAAGATCAGGAAGGCTTATCAGATAGTTTGCAGCAGCGAAACTGCCTAGTAAGGCATAGTGTGGGAGATGGGGGTACCCGGGTGAAGACCAAGCTGGGAGCTTGCCAGGTGTGCGTGGTTTGATTTAGGGTGAATTGAATCTTCTCCCAGGATGAAAGTGAGCCTGTATCTTATAACGAAACCAGCTGGTGTTTCAGGTTGCTACCTGCTTCTGCTCCTGACCTGCCCTATGTCTCGGCTGCCCTCACAGCTGGCCCAGTAGCCTGTACCTCACTCTGAACAGGACCAGACCCTCAAGGGGAAAAGACAGAGGTGAGATAAATAGGGTAGGCTCCCTGGCTGGTTATAAACCTTGCGCTCCTCTTTGTTTTCTCTAATACACTGTATGTTTTTTCCATACACACTGGATGGAGAAAGCTATTTTAATAAGCCAAACGGGGCCTCAACACTTGAGACCCATCATCTGCGGTGTTTGTTGGACATGTTTGGCCCACACCAGCAATGCTCAGGCTGGTGAATGCAATAGTGTTTGCTGAAATGTGCCCAAATATTTTCTTTGCTGTGTGTCAGCCTTTGCATGGAGCGGTGTTTTCAATTTATTCAGCCTCACTAGTTGGGGAATGTGCTGCAGCCAACGTGCGATGAAGGCTGGGAGAGGAAACCTGAGGACATGCCAGCAGGGCGGAGCAGTGGCTGTCCTGGCACCTAATTTGAGTGGTCTGTGAATGAGCTGTCTACATCTGGGTTAGACCTTCTAGTCTTTTGGAGAAAGATAGGTATTTTCAGAGTGCAACTTCTCCAATCTGTCCTAAGTGAAGGAGGGAAGGGGTGGGGATTTGGATCCTTCATGACTATTTAGGGCTGCTAACTGAAATCCTGCCATCTGACCTTTGATTCTTTACCTTGTGGTCACCTTTAAAAGCTGGTAACCTGTTTAGGGCAAAGTAGAGAATTTTACACTACCCATGACCCATGAATGAAGAGGATTTTTTAGGGGGCTTCACAGAATAGGACTATCCTCTCGACACCTGTATAAATGGGCCTTTGAGCCTCTTTCAGAAACTCTCTGAAAGCCTTATATAGAAAAATACCAGATCTTTTAAAGGATGTTAGGGTTACCTTACCAGCTATCCGAGCCTTTGGAGTTTTCCCAGACTTCCTGAAAAATAGCACTGGTAGTTCAAAAAGTTCTTTAGCTTGTTCCTGTAAGACTCCTGGGGTAGGTGTCCAGGCCTGCTCAAATGAAATGCTCTTAAATTCAGCAGATGCTGCCTCACCCCCTTCTCTCCTGCTATTTACTATTCCACCCACACCACGTCAGAGTGGCTGCAGATTGCACCAGGGCCGGGGCTGCTGCAGGTGTCTGAGGCTGGAAATTTCAGTTGCTTCCTTCACCACGTCCAAGCTTTGCCGCATCAGGTACTGGAAGCAACGGGGAACCTGGCCTGTGAGTCAAACATGACATTCACTGGCTGGTTGTATGCAATGTAACCTGCGGCATTGTTTGGCCTTAATTATGGGCAACTGTAAAAAACTGAGAAAGATGCAAGAAATGAAATTCCACAAGCTCTTCTAGTGGTTCTGTCTGGCCTTAAGCACTTGGAAACCTCTTGAATATGTTGGCTAATGCTCCATCACTCACTATCCTACGTGACCTCTATGAATATCCTACATGTGGCTACAGTAATTCTGACATTAAGTAATGTTTCCAGTCTTTCAAGAGCTGTACAAATTTCAAGTGAACTTTCATACTGTCTCTGCTAGCAAGATCACCTACACATTCTCACAGCAATTCTAGCTTTAAGCTATGGTGGAAATGTGCTGGTATATAAATCCTGCCATTCTGACTCTTTGAACATGAATGCTATCAGTTTTCAAAGTTAACCAGATAGACAAATATGTTCCTTTGCAAGATCCTTTCTTTTGATCACTGGGGGTATATCAACACCTGGTAATTCTCTGAGGCCTGCTATGGTGGAACCTGTCTTTCTCCAAAGAATATGGAAGAAGTCCAGGCAGATGGTTTTGCTAGGCCAAAATTAATGTTGTGAATAATGTGGATCCTCTTGTCCTCCTATCCCTGTATTTCACACACACGCAAGGAAACAGCAATAGCGTGGCTTATTTGCTAGACCCCAGCATTGAACTCAGGAATTCCTGGCTCATAGCCCTGTGCTCAACCCCTTTCTCCTCCAGCACTCAAATAAGGGCCCAGTATATTCTCAGTAATAATATCCAGTGATTTCTGCAAGTGTAATAGAACAATGCCATATGCTTAGGTTCCTAGGCCAAATTCTCGTTTTGGCATTACTCCATTGACTGTAATAAAACGAAGCCAATGAGAACATTTGACCCAGCATGTTTCTAGTCTGTAGGGGCTGTAGAGGTGGTCTTGTGATTTTAACGTGGAACTGCTTTGCTGGGATGTTTCAGTCTTTATTTCAAACATGGAAAGATTCAGGGAGAAGTAGGTGCTTGCATTGTATTGGAGGCTTCATGGGATCTGCTCAAAGGAAATGTTTCCATCATTTTCATCAATGCCTACTTAGCTATAATGTTCCAGAATGAGCAATGTTACTTTAGTTCTGTATTTTTTGAAAGGATTCTTGATACTGCTGGTCATCCCATCTGTAAGAGGGTCTGTTATGGATTATCTTAACTAAAAAATGGCCACCTAACCGAGAATGGTAGAGAAACCAGCTGTGTTAGGTAGGCAACTGTAAACACAAAAGTCTGCTGTGTTCAAGCTCCTTGAGTAGGAAATACTCAAGCTCCTCATACAATGAATAAAACTGCTTAACTGATCTATTAGAAACCACTGAAAAGGGAGCTAGGGACCAAAGTGTAGATTGACATCTGTCTAAAATAGAGCCAGAAGAAATTTGGAATTTTGCTTTCCAAGGAAATTGTCATGTTTCAACATTAGCAAAACATACATGTTCCATCAGAAGATCATTTCAATGGAAAATCTTTGAGTAGCTCAAATCTAAGACAGTCACGTGCTCCTCATCACTAGAATACTTGAGCAAACTGCTAACTTCAGGTTCTGAGAAGCACCAAAGAGCATTTACCCTCATTTTATGAAAGGACAGACCAGATAAATTGACACAAAAATGTCTGTGGTGAGGCTGAAAACAGACCCTTCATCCACAGCATTCTGGGTCGATACCACAATATTCTCATGGAAGGTACTGTGGAGCTAAATTCACTCATCATTTATATATTACTTCTCATTGAAGTCTCTGGGTTTTTTTTTTTATTTGTTGGTTTTTATTTTCTCTTGAGGAGCTTAAAGAAAGGAAATTAGTGTCCTTAAAAATATTTTTTGTGAATTTAGAGCAACAGTCTTTAGGAAGGGCTGACAAGTCTTCCTACTGAAAAAAAAAAGAAAAATCACATATTTTCTCAGTAAAAACTGCACTCTTATAGTGATACTCCCCTCTTCCCTCTCTGCACTAAACCTTGAAATTTATCTTGAAATACATCAGCATACTAAATGAAGTATATTCATAAAATAAAAATAATAAAAAGTTTCATAGTGTCCCAAGAAGTCCTGAGGGAACGTTTAGTTTTGCTACTGAATTTAGGGGAAGAAAATATTTTAAAGTTGGTGAAAATATTGATCTTTAAGAGACAGAGAAAGATAGGTTGAAAATGGGGAAGAAATGCCTTGTTGAATGTATTACCTGTGCAGGGAGAAGACAAAATGACTATATATAATATGGAGTGTATGTTATCCTCCAGGTTTTGCTCTAAACTTGCACTAATAAAACAGGAAAAAATGAGAAAAAAAAAGGAAGACCTATCTTGCAGCTTGGTCATACTTCTTTCTGAAGCAGAGCTCTAAATGTGTTCATGGCTTAGGGAAGAAGGGGAAGTGATTTGTAGAGGTGTACATGTCTAATCAAGCTTTCTGAACCAGGCGCTGCACTGGGATGGGATGTTATTTATGACAAAGAGTTTTAAAGGTCACTTGAAACGAGAGTATCTTTGATGGGTGACATTCTAGCCCAGTGGGAAACATGGCATAAATCTGCAGTTAAATTTTTTGTTTTAGTTTCAAACACTTTAGCTCAATGGAAAAAGAGAAACATTTTCCAATTCTTTTTCAAATATTACAACTGTTATTACTGTATTTTCTTGAAAACTAGAATAAAGAAGAAATGCAGTGAAAATGGAGACCAGGTATGGATTCTTCACAATTAACTTTAGCTGTCTAAAAATTAGGAGTCTGGTCTAAACCAGTTCTCTGGATTCCCACTGTGGTCGGTGGGGATTGATAGGCACTAGCAGTTGCATATTCAACCCACTTACCTTTGTCAGCTTTTCAGTACAGAATGACTAAAATCAGGTCTGCGCCTCTCCATTGACTTCATAGGGATCTTGACAACTGGTTTTGCTTAATATTGAACTTTTAGACAGCTACACTGAGGAGGTAGAGGCTCCATCCTAGGTGAAACTCTTGTCCCTTTAAAGTTGATGACAACAATTCCAATGACTTCGATGGATGTCACCACACTGTTTTTCAGGAATATTTTATTTTTGTAACTCCTTTAATCACGATACTGCTGTTCTAAAATATTTTAATTGAGCAAAGAAGGAGGAACTGGAATCATCCCAGCTATCTTAAAATATTTACTGTGTAGAGGTCCTCAT
Organism: Pandion haliaetus; assembly: GCA_013401275.1. Classification (NCBI taxonomy): domain Eukaryota; kingdom Metazoa; phylum Chordata; class Aves; order Accipitriformes; family Pandionidae; genus Pandion; species Pandion haliaetus. The sequence continues at coordinate 1,267 of VYZV01040973.1, read as the reverse complement.
CTGAGATCATCACCCTCAGATTCTTTATATAGACTGGAGAAAAAATAATAATTTTTAAAGCATGATTCATATAACTAATTTTAGATTCCTCATTTAGGATGATGAAATGACCTGCAGTCTGGAAGTCCCTAATTGTCTTCATTGACTTACTAGGGAGTGTAGACATTCTAGATCAGCTGTAGATATCTATGCTGTAGACATTTTCTTTTGGCTACGTGAAATCTACTTCTGATCTTAGCGCTTTTAATTCATGTTTTAGGGTCTTTTGCCATCTTTATCTTTTTGCCTTGATATGAAAATAAATATGCACTATCCAGAATAGTTCTACTTATAATCTTATTCCACTTCAGTCAGCAAAACTTGACCAATTTTAGAGTAAAATATATCGTAATCTAAGGAGCTAGTTTCTTCCTAATCTCTTTAAGCAAGGGTAAATGAAATTTTACACCTAATTTTAAATAGGCTTGATGGCACATAAAATCAAAGTGTTTTATTAATCCAGGGTCTTTTCTTAACGGATAAGTATTGCTATGTAGTCCAGAAAAAACCCCAAACCATTAAAATGCCCTGTTTTAACTGCTCCTAAGTTCTGCCTTGCACAGTCTTCAGTCTGAAAGGAAAATATTCCATTAGGTTTACATCGACTCCAAGTCCTTCTTACAGACATACCAAAAAGGATGTAGTGTGAATGTAACTGAGCCCAGAGTTTGTAGCATAGGTGGGAATAAGCTCTAACGATTCTTTCTGGAAGCTGGAATCTTCCTGTGGAAGAAGGTAAATCAGAAGCTTCTCTCCATGACTTTGCTCGGAGGGGATTACAAATATAAGTAAAAGGTTAATTGTACAGTCTGAAACTTTAGGCAATTTCTGCTTATATATTGTCAAGGGGAAATACATATTTTGGCAGGCATTAGGTGAATATTAATACTGTGTCTTAGCTTACAACAGGCAAGAAGTAATACTCTTTAAAGATTGACAAAAACCTTAAAACTAAGATTTGGAGCTCTGCAGATCTTGCATTTGGTCACTAATTTGTTGAGCTTTGTATCTGTGATTTTGGTTTTCTCTCTCTGGACTCAGAGATGGTTCCCCTGTGAAATTCAGATCTGCATTTAGATCTGAGTCTTGGGATATGATGACAATTTATATTCAGATTCCACCCTGAAAATGATTTTTATTACTCAGGAATATAAATCTTGGAGTTATATTTTGATGGAAACATCAGAACAATGCTTGATAGAGGTCAAAAAGTGAATTAGGTTTTGGT
>VYZV01040972.1:124316-142784 GCA_013401275.1 Pandion haliaetus | reverse complement strand
TTTTTTTTTTTTTTTTTTTTGTGATGATCAGTGGACTTTAAAATAAATAAACGAAACGAATCCGTTTTGAAAGGAGCTGCAGCCTATTGTGCCACAAATTCTCCCAGGAGTTCAGTTACCTTTGTGGATTGCGTTACTGCACTCTTTAGAGGGGAGGAAGGTAAGGGGGAAGGGAGCTCCCGGGGAGCAGTTGCCAATTGACTGCTCATCACAATCTTTTTGCTCTTCCCTCTCTTCCAGGGACTGCTGCAAAGTACTCCCTTTGTTTTCACACATTAAATACAAACTATATGAGAATGGGTGATCCGATTGTCAGGATAATGGTTACGCTACTGTAAAAGCTTGTGGGGGAAGTCTTTGTGAAACAGCTGTTGCTCAGTGTGGGGAAAACTGATGTGTGTGTGCAGGTGCAGGGTTTAACACTCTTCTTGGGCTTTTCTGGAGAGAAAGTCCTGACTTCCTTCCCTCAGCAGAACTCTTAGGGGCGTTCATTGCAGTACCCACCCGCTCTGCCTGCATTTTCTCCAGCAGTCCAGACTGACTGCAGTTCTAATTTGCTGTATTGCATTTCTCTGAGAAACCCTGCTGCTGACTTTTTCTTTCCAAGAAGGCATAAAGCTGAATCAGCTTGAAGTGACTGAAAGGGCAAACAGAGTCTGTCTTACTGGAAAGCAAGTTTTATTTTAAGAGGTGAATTATTGAGATGATGGAAACAGCTCAGGTGGAAAAGCTCAAGGCTGTAGTTCCTCTCCTCTGCTGAGGACTAATGTAACTGAACACCTGGAATTCTCCAGCTTTGGTCTGTTCCACTGTTTATGTTTTGGGCTCGGGTCTCCATATTTTTCTTTCCTTTGAACAGAATCCTGTGGGTGAATTTGTTACGCCTAGACATGAGGGACTGGTAGCTCTGGTGTAGCGTCATGCGTACGAGTTGCCATATAGCGTTGTGCCACGGCACTTTGCACCAACCCGCAGCATGCTTGCTGTCCTAAGCCCTGGGCTTCGGCACAGAACTCGGAGCTGTGCTGAACCGTGGGCCTCCAGACATCGGCTAACTGGGCACTGCGCCCAGCGGTATCCCTTTGAGAGAGGCTGGATTGCTGCCGTGCGAAGGGTTGGAGCATGCCATCCGCTTCCTGCCTTAGTCACGCTGGAGCCCTGCGGCTGCTGCTGTGCTCTAAGTCCACCCGCCTCATCACTCTGAAGCTGCCAGGTCTTCACCTTGGTGGGAGCAGAGAACAAGCTGTGGGGAAGTGCAGGCTGGGGGAGGGCCAGCAGGTTGGACAGGTTCAGCATGAGAAACTCGCTTGGCTGGCTGTATTAATACAAAACTGTGGGAGTAGATACCAGACCTTAGCAAGGGCATTTTTACAACAGCTTCTCAACCGAAAGCTGAATTAACTTACATTTTTCATTACTAAATGGATATATAATGTGCGTAACAACAGATTTGTAAATTATTGTGAAAATTACCATTAAAAGGCCGCAAAATAGGAAAACAGCGTTTGACCCTTTCTAATAGTGGCTGCCATCTGTTCTCGTATTTTGGATGATGTGCATGCGGATGTCTACTCTTACCGCTTTGGGTTGCCCTGCAAGCAGGCTTCCCAGTGCTGAGCTGTCTTCAGCTAAATGAGATTAAAAATCTCAGCAGCATTTTTGAAGATCTTTTCTGACAGGTGAACTTGGGGTTTGCCTGCCTGCATCACTTGATGTTGTATGTTATGACCACTTAGTGATCTCTGTGAAACAGTATGGAGAGAATTCAGAAAGGGAATTTCCCTCAGAGCTAAACAGTCACAACTGCCGTGTGTGAAGTCACTCATTTTAATTGCTCTTCGGAGGACTTCTTGTATCGTGATCTTCTCCACATGTGCCATTTTGGGGACCTGGGACAACATCTTCCAGAGTGCTGGCCAGGATGTGCCCCTAGAGCCAGAAAGATTTATCTCACGGAGTACAAATAATTGTCTCCTGCTTCTGCCTTGGTTAGCCGGTGGCATCAGAGGACTGAGGTGGTGACTAGCTGGTGTCCACGGTCTTTGGCTGGATGAGCTGGACACGCTGGTGCCCCCAAGTTAAACGAGGGTTGGCAGCTAGACAGCAACTCATCTAGCTGCTGACCTCAAGGATTTTGTCGTGTGGATTCTGCTTACTGATGGGAAGTTTCATATCCAGATTTCCTCCCAGCTCTCTCCTTGCCAGTGGCATGGAAAGGTGATAAATTCAGTGGGGCACTGGGCTTAGAGACACTTCCGTGCTAGGAAAAGCGAATTTTCCCCCTGAGCCGGAGGGTGGCAGTGCTGCAGAGAAGCCGCTCTCCACCCTGAAAACTCCTGCTGAGAAATTCTGCCAGCTCCCGCTGTCATCGGGGAGCTGCACCTTGTGCTGCTGTGTGTCTGAGCCCCTCTGGGACACCGCTGCCGACTCCTTCTTCCTTCCTCTGGTTCTTTTCTTGGTTTTTGTTTTTGTAAGTAATGAGCAGTCTTTATCTCCTGGTGAGCAGGATCAGCTCTGCCCCGCCGCCAGGCTATCTGAAGTGTGCCGGAGTGGAGCACTGAAGTGGTATCCAAGATAGGCGTATCTTCTTCCAAGTTGACAAAAGAGCCTGTAGGACAAACTGGAAGCAATGTACATGCAATCTCCCGTATGAAACTGTCTCCTTCTGGGAGCTGGTGGAACATTTCACTGTAAAATAAGCTATAAAGCAAAAATGACAGCCAAGCTAATTAATGGGGAAGGGAGAAAAAAAACAGGATAGGAAACAGGCGGGTGGTGGAAGGAGGCACCTTGATTTTGTAAAGAAAATCACCTTCCTTGTCACTTGAGCAGCTCTTTGGTGTTTGACGTGCCCCTGCAGGAAGGTAAAAGCTCGTTTCTGACACTCCTATAGTTTGTGATGGTTGTTAGTGAGCTTATTGGACTTTCTCTCTAGTGAAATATCCTTCCTTTATCATTCCATTTCTTTGTTCTAACAGAGTCATAGGCTGAGATTGGACTTTTCTAAAACTGACATTTATGCCTGTGGAAAAAGTGTCTTTTTCTCCTTTGCCCGGAGAAGTGTTTCACTTTGAAATCTTCCTTTTTTTCTCTGATTGTTCCCTCCACAGGGGAGTCTTACCTGTCTTCCCAGTCTTTCACACACTGGTGCTAAGGCAGTGTTTCACATCTCATGTGAAAACTCGCTTCTTTTCAATTTCTGTATGATAAGGTACAGCCCAGTTTTACGACTGTGCTGTGCTGTCTAGGGCTGATGTCTTTCACTGTATCGGAGTGTTTTTCCCCGAGGGCTGTAGTTAATGGTTTTATCTTCCTCAGATGGGTAATTGTAGGACTTACTTGGATTTTCTTCCTTCGTATGCAGTTCATTGTTTCTTCTTCTTCCTTTTCACATGTCCTCGTTGCTAAGATTTAGTTCCTGTGTTTTCTGATAGCATTTTGCACCATTTCCTGGGAACTTTATCTCCCCTCTGTAATGCTGCTTTTGCCATGGGATGTTTCCTGGTCCGTGTTTCTTGCATGGTCAGTGGTCTGCTTGCCTCAGGAGGTTCTGCTATCTCAGTGCCTTTGGTCGAGTAGTTTCTCAGTGATCCTGGTGTAGGAACATCCATTTCTGGGTGTAGCTGTACCTTCAGCTGCTTGTTCGGGTAAAACAATGTTAACAGCACAAAGCAGCTAGTTGGTTGGCTTGTTTTGGCACAAAACTCAGGTAGCTCAGCTAGCAGGTAAATGGAAGCAGCGACAAGAGACAGGGAGCAAGAAATCTCAGGGCACACCTGCAGCTACAAGAGGATGACTGTAAATTTTGGCCTAATTTTTTTTTTTCCTTGTTGCATTTGGTTATATCAGTTATATTTAATTCAGTCTTTGTTCCTTATTGCTGGACAACACTAAATCTTTCCAGAAGGAGAAAGTGACCTTCATGCCATGCCTTCTTCTTGGGTGGGTCTTCAGGTCTCTGGTGTTTTTATTTAGAGGAATGATTAAAAGGATGTCAGTGTGCTCCTTGAATGTTCTTCAGGAGTTCAGTCAGGAGGGTTTTCTTTTGAAAGCAGTACTGCTTTGTTATCCTTTGTTGTCAAGAAAAAGGACCTTGAGTTGATGTTTCTTCTGACTCTGTAGTTACAGCAGAAAACTGGCTTGGGGGATTGTTGTCATAGTCATGTAGAACAAGATGCTTATGGGTTTCTTCAAAGCCCACCACCACGAGGGGAGGACCTGCGATCCCTGCGTTAATCCTTGGGCAGGAGCTGGTGTCTGTTCAGGAGTGTGCTGTTCTAGGTAAGCCTGTGTGGAAAATTGCTGGGTTGTGAAAGCAAGAGAGTGCTACCCCCTTACTGCTTCTAAATGGTCTTGTTTCTGTTGGTGAACCAGAATGTTTATCAATAGAGACTGGTAATTTTAAATGACATTTAATTAAGCAACAAAGTTGTTTTTCTTAGCAGGTTGTGGGTTTCCATTGCCACTTGTATGGTAAACACCTGCTGTCATCCAAGGAAGTGTGTCCGACAGTCACTTGAGGCAGAGCTGGGAAGCTGGAGCCTGCGGTTCTCAGCCGTGCCTGCTGCCAGGTGTGCTTTCCTGGTGACCCAGTCGCATCTCTGATGAAAGAAAAGCCTTTTAGCTCCTCTGGCTCTTTGAGACAGACCACACTTCTCTGAGCTGCGTGCTTCTGTACGTGTCCTTCGGGCACAGCAGCAATGGATGTATGCATCGGTGCTCTGCCTGGTGTGAAGGGAATTAGCCATTGCACACACGCACTCACTTGCTGAATCGTGCAGGGCTGGGTCTCCTCAGCTACAGCCCTTGTTAATGAGGTATGATCACCCTCCCAGCTTTCGTGGTGTGTTTTAGGCAGCTTCGCTTTACTTTTGGAAGTAAAAGAGCCTAAAGGCAGTTGATGAGAGTTCAGCTGCAAGTCTCCTACTTGCTCTGGTAAATAATGCACATGCTGTACCACGTGGCATAAGCATACACAGCAGGCACGATGGCGGTGAGTAGCTCTGGGAGCTGGTGGAGTGTGTGTCACTGCAGACTGCTTGGGGACTCTCATATGTTGGCTCCTGCCAAAGTGCTAAGTGGGCTCCTACGGCAACACTGATGGAACAAGTAGGCAAACGCACACTATCCAAACCAAAACTGTGGTAGCTTATTGCAGCTGCTGGCCAGGTGATTGGGCTGGCTGCCAGCAGGGATCCTGTGGAGTTCAACAGAAACAGGAAGCTAAATCCTTTCTAGTTACCTGTTAGCAACAGTTTTTCCAAACAAGTCCCACATTTCCCAATTACACACTTCTACAGAGAGTAGTATAATACTAATTATGCAACAGGCCCACATCTTTGGCAGTTGAGCAGCTCCTGTGTCAAGTACCTCTCGATTTACTAATTTATCATTTTCTGACTTATTTACCACATTCCTAAATGCTTATCTTATTTGCTGTTCTGTCTTGTCTGCACTGAGCCTGTCTGTCCCAGCGCTGGGAGTTCCTGAATAGATTCCAGATGTTCTTATTTACTCAGGTACATTTCATGACTCTACATTAAATTAACTCTTTATTGGCTTACGGCGCCTACAGTAGCAACAGCCCTTCCTCTCTTTTCTCATCCATCTTGGTGGCTGTTGAAGTCATGACTCCTGTTCCACCGAGAGAAGGCAGCTGTGCTAAGGGGAACACGAGAGCCGCTGGCTGTGCTTAGAGCAGTCAAGGAGGGGTAAACCTTCAGAAGACTTGCTAGTGGAACGTATCCAAATGCTGCCACTTGCTTCTGTGCCAAAAAATTCCCATTTGCTGGCTTTAGACTTTTTTTTCTTTTTTTTTTCAATGGGGCTCCCTTGCCTGAGCAGCCTGTCTCTAGGTCATAGTACCCTGAGAAAAGCTGTTCAGCTAGCGTGGCTTGGATTGGAGTTGTTTGTATCATGCATTCCTGGGCCCTGGGCTGCCTTGAGAGATAAAATCTCATGCTTCTGCAGTGGAGAAGGGGGTTCTGGGGAGGGGACCTTTCCTTTGCAGTCAGTCAACTCCAACATGACCTTGTTTCTTAAAACTGCAGAGATACTTTCACTGAGTATTTGTGCGACAGAAAAATGGCTGTAGCTGGATTGTTGCTGAGTGCTTTCCCTATTCTTTCAAAACCTATTTCTAAGCAACTGATAGCAAAAGATCAGTGTAGTGATGGAAGAGGCATTGTCCTCTTGCTCCAGACCCTTGGTGTGCGCAGTGTACGGCGAGCTGGTTTGGTTAGATTTCAGGCCTTGGCACACGGCGTTATTAGAAAGCTCATTGCTTGCAGCAAGTAGCCTGGTGTATAGCAGTGATTAACAGTGAGATTGGTGCTTTTCATTGAAATCTGCCTTTCCAGCACAAAGCTGAACCCTGCTTTTGCGTAGAGGCGGGCTGAGAGCTCCTCATGCCGCACTAGCAGTCGTGACATCCTGTCTAGAGCCAACGGGTGATGCTGTCTTCTGTAAGGCACTGAGCAACATGACAAAAGGCTTTGGGAGGATCTGAGCAGAGCAGAAATAAAGCTTTCCTGTGTTGAAGATAATTGTGCACTGAACTAGCCAGGGAGCGAGAGCTACACAGCTACTCTAGGAGGTAACTGTTGGTCATCTGTTGGCTTTCTAGTCTGTGAGCAGAAAATGCAGCTATTTGTACCTGGGGAGTAAATGAGTGCCAAAGAGCCAGAGGATTAAGTGCTGAGTACAATTTCCAAAGGTATCTTGTGTCTGTGCAAACGTAATTGTGTGTGATGAGTGGGTACAAAATGGCCTAGAAACAAAATAAAAATCAGGTTTTTTATATTTCCTTTTGAGTTTCGCCTTTCCTCTTGGGTGGGGAGACATGTATTTTGCTTTCTTATAGAGATGTATGCTTAGATATGCTGGTGGGAGACAGCGATTTGGCTCCCACTGCACTGGCTGTGGTCCAGCGTGAGTGATTATTTGTTATCTGGGATGTCAGTAAAATAGCAGTGAAGAGAGATGCCGCTGACTCAGTTGTACTGTGGCTTATTAACCAAGTTCTGACTCAGCCTGCAAAATTCAGGGTTTTTTTTTTTTAGATTAACCCCCACTGGACAAGGCAAGGCTGAGCTAAAGATGACACAACAGTGTTGTGATGAACCTTGCAGAATGAGTGCCTGTGTTCTCCTTGGGTATGGGTGGTGGTACAGAGACACTGACACGGATTTAACACACCCAGCGGCTCCTGGCAACCTGGGAGGAGAGCAGGGAGAAGGTTTTGCCTGTGCTGTTCTGCCCCAGCTGCTGCATATGAGTTCAGTCTTGGAGACTGAGTTTGATCTAGCTAGTGAAGCCTGTTTTTAAAGAGCTGCCTGATGAGACTAGATGTACCAAACAGATGATTAGCGGGCAGAGGGGCAGTGCAATCCCTTTCCTGCCAGCCTTTTGCTGTGTGCCTTCTGTCCTCTGGAGCCAATTTCTCCCTCTGCCTTTGCTTTGCCAAGTGCTTGTAACGGTGACGGGCTGCGTGCTGTGAGCACCGCTGCCTTGGGAACTCAGCTGCTCCCACACAACCAGTGCTGAGTAACTGGGCTCCTACTGCTCTTAATGTGGGAGTAATTTTTGGTTTGTGATACCGAGACTGCTTGGCTCTATGGGCTGTGAAGGGTCTGTGAAAGGGGACTAAGAAAAGCACGTTTCTTGTCACCACCCTAAAACATACTGTGTAGGGTCTGCATTGCCATGGAAGATCTCTCAGGAGCTCACAGACCGAAAGAGGTTGATAATTGCAGATCTTGCTTAATAGAGAGGAAAATATATCCCACACCTCCTACTCTCACTGACATTGTCCTGGGCTAGGGCAGTGCCAACACCTTGCGCTCCTTAAGGAGAGGGCAAAGCAAAGGGGCAGGGGGGTTCCACAGCCCTGAAAAAGGAGCCAGAGCTGGGCTCCTGGTCTTCCTGGACTGCCTTGGGAGAGAGGGGCTTTGCCGGGGAGTGACCTGGGGCAAGAACCTGCCTGTTCCTGCTGCCTTCTCCCTGGCTGCTCCAGCCACTTCGGTTGTCCACTCTGGGTTTCACATGCTGGTTCTTTGCAGCTGTTGGTTTCAAGTGGCGAGGCAGGAGTCCTGGGGTGGCTTGAGAGTGTTCCTGTGGTGGTCTGGAGCTCAGGCAAAGGACTTCTTCTCCACGCCCCTAAAATCTCAGTGTGGCAGCAGCCCTGGGATGGGGAGGAAGTGCTGGATCCAGCTTCACCTTTGAAGAGCAGCAGATTTGTCCACTTGACTGCAGAGAGCGTGGAAGGTACTGCCCCAAGTACCTGCTGCACTGTGAGCCCTGCTAGGTTTCCTGCCTCCGTGGGCAGGGTCTGGCCACGCTCCTCCCACAGGGCTGGTTATTTCCCCTCCATCAGCTCCCCATGGGGCCTCACAGATGTTATATTTTCACTTGTCAAATCTCCACCTAGCTCTCATCCGCGCCTGCGGTGTGCTCTTTGACATACAAGGCAACTTCTCCCTCACCCTGGGTGAGGAAGCTTCTGTTTCCCCACCACGTGCTGATGAAGGACACAGTCATGTCTGCAGTCATGCTTCCAAGTGATCACGAAGATGCTGAGCTGCACAGGTTAACCCAAGAAGAAGCTCTCCCACAGAGGAGAGTGGTCTGCAGAGAGGTAAGACCAGTGTCCCAGGGTGCTTCTTTCTCACATGCAGAAATGCATTTCACATGTGCACACTAACCCTCACAAGTGTGCACACCCACACAGAGCCTACCCGGATCGAGCAGCCGCAGGCTGCGGGGGTGTTTCGAAGTGTTCATGACTCAAGCTCGAGAACACATTGTTAAAACAAGGCTCTGCATTTTGTTGTTGTTGCTGGCTTTCAAGTGAAATAGGCAGAGACGTGCGGAGTGCTGTCCTACCTGCTGAGAGCATAAAGGCAACAAAAGCTGCCATAAAACCTTACAGCCAAGAGAAATGCCTTTGTAATTTTAGAAACAGAACTGCTGTGGAAACAAGATGTTGTATGAGTAAGTGCTCCTCAGCGGTGGTACAAGCCTAATGCTTCAGCCATCCCTGCAGGACAAGGTTGGTCTGCAGTTTGAAACACAAGGGACCTGACTCTCACTGTGTGCTGTAAAAGGCGGAAAGTAAACTGGGACCAGAAACTGAGAGGCACAAGCAGGCTGCTGTGGTTACGTGGCACGGGCAGAGCAGGCGCTCTGCTCCCCTGGGTGTGCAGGAAGAGGCTGGGCCTCCAGCGTGGTGGGCACAGCAGTGTCAGTGGTTTTTCCGTGGCGTGGGCTGTGGAGGAGTTACTGCAAATCGCTGCATGAGGGGAACGCGCTCAGTGCCTTCTGGAATGCTGCTTTTTGGGATTGTGCCTGTGTTTTCAGAAGCTGCTCCCTAGTACTGTTACAATGAAGGTCTGTCATCCCTCAAGGGTGACTGTCAACTCGACTGGTGTTAGTGGCACAGCAAGCCATCTCCAGCTCAAACAGGCAGGGGAACCAGCAGGTTGCCCCCTCGTCCCACAAGGGATGAGGGCAAGTGGGAGTTTGAAATGATCCCCGGCTTGATTTCTCAGCTGTCGATGTGACCCTGCAGTCTGTCCCTCAGCCCAGCCTCTTGCACAGCTGCCTCCATGCCAAGTGTTCATCCCTCCTCACTCTCTGCTCTTCTGCAGAGCTCTTCCTGGAGGAGCTCGCAGCCTTTTATAGCCATGTCTGGACCAGGCGCGTCGCCTGGGATGGCCGAATGCCCCGTGTGAGCAGGGCAGCCTTTTGCATCTTTCCAGAAAGGGCTGTGTATTTTTTGGTTGCAGGACAGCAACCCACCTGCTGCACTCTGAGCTGTGCTGGAGCTGCTCAGTGATCGGGAAAGACAAAATGTGGTGTAGATCAGGAACCCGAGATGCTGACAAGCGTGTTAGCCCCAGGCATCATCCAAGGCAGCCTGTGCTGAGATGGGAGGTCAGCCCCAGTCTCCAGGTGTCTGCTTTCTATGTGGTCTCACCCTGTATTCTGCAGTATACTCTTTGTCTTGTGTGATGTAGAGGTGTATCATGCTAGACAGCAAGTTCATTTCGGGGCTGCGAGGAAGTCAATGCTGTAGGTTGCCTCTGGGAACTTGCCAGATACTTGAGGCTTGGTACAGTATTTACTAAAGCTAACCACATCCAAATAAAATAGAGGCTTTGCCATCAGCCCTTTTCCTGCACGCTGAAACACTCCTTGTGCTTCCCCTGTTGATCTATAGAAATCCCCTGGGTTCTGGCCTTCGCAGTCTCTCTCCTCGGACTGCCTCCGTTACAGTCACTTTAAGCCTGATGCAGTTTGTACTTTTTTTAATATTAAAGACCTTGAACCACTGAGTTGTGGCTCAATAGAATAGGAAAGGGCAATGTTAGGCCAGCTCAGCCAATAGCTCTGTCTCTGGCATTAGATACACATCTCATTTACGTTAGCAGCTTGTGATCTCATGCAAACATACCTCCGAGGAGAATCAAGGTGAAACGCCAGGGATGTGGCCCTGGTGACGAGACAAGCCCAAGACAAGCAAATAAGACAGATGCCTGCTGATCAGCTCTTGTCTTGGGGCTTTGGCTGGTCAAGGAGGGGACGTGGGCTGGAGCGAGGAGAGAGATTGTCGGCATGCCCAACCCCTTGAAGCTGCTGTGCAAGAGACCCTGAAGACTTATGAAGAACATGAAATGCCACTGAGCAGGACCTCAGGGGCCAGGCTGCTGCCCGAGGGCAGGTCGCCTGTAGGAAGCACTGCACCCTGACCCACCAAGATTACCAGCAGATGGGGAAGCACCCTACAGCACCCCAATTGCCACGACCACCTTGCTTGTGGGTATCAGGTGGAGTGATGTCCAGCCAAAGGACAGGTATGTGTGTCATGGGCGGGTGAGTGGGGGGTTATGATATGAGTCAAGGTTTAAATGGGCCTCAGAGAACCCAGCGGATGGGATAAGCAGTGGCTGGAGGTTAGCTGTCAGCCAGAGGTGCGTATCATTTCTCAGGTGGGTTTGTTCGCCGGTGTCTCGGCTGCAGGAGAAGCCAGGACTGCCGCTCTGCAGAAAGGTTTGCTATGCTGTTGGGGGCATTCCCTACCAGATGACAGGCAACGCCCTTGGGTTTTTCCTCCAAATCTTCCTATTGGATGTTGTGCAGGTGAGCGGCCACATGAGATGGGGTTATCTGCAAATGGGCTTAGCATAACATTAGCAGACTGGGGAAAGGGTAGAGTTTGGTGGGTGGCCAAAGCCCTTGGAAATGCTCATCAGAATTAGGCATTCAAACTGGATCAAAATTGCATGATGTAAATATTGGTGGTGGGTGTGCAGGAGATGTTTCTGTGCCGTTTCAATGCTTGGAGTGGTCTCCAGGGGATGTAGATGAAATGTTGGCTAGAGCGAGCTGCATCGTGCTGACGGCTCGCAGCTTTTCGCCAGGACTTCTTTCCCTTTCGAGCTGTGGTTTCCATTTCCCCCCAGCTGGAGCCATTCCATGCCTCTTTGATCATTTTCCTTGGAAGAGCCTGGGATGCAGTTACTGACCCTGCTATTGGCTTCCTGGTCAGCAAGAGCCCAAGGAGAAAATATGGCAAGCTGGTCCCATGGTGAGTGTCTGGGCTGGAGCCTCAGGAGGGTCTTTGGACTCAAATTCCTTCAGTGCTAGCACCAGGAGACAGCTGGGATGTCTCACTGGGAGTTTAATGTGATTGTGGCTTACGGAGAATTACAAAACTTTAACATCACAAGGACACTAAAGATAACATAACTTGCAGTGGGGTCCATATGTCACTGCAATGAAAAAGGAGGAATGTACTGCAAACTGGTACGCTTGCTCTTTCTCTGGGGCCTTGCATTTTTGAGGCTGTGGGTGCTCTGAGAGTCCTGTGTGGTGGTTCATACAGAGTTTGGTAGTCAGCTGTGCCAGGAGCTCTCCACCAGACTCTAACCACGGGCAGATCTTGCATGTAAGAGGGGTACTGCTGCCCCCAAGGTTCTGCTGCAGGGCGAGGACTTGATTTAATTAAAAGAATAAGAAATGTTGGACAATTTAGACATTAGTTTTTCTCTCAGTGTTTGTGTTTAGCCCCTCCAGCCTGACTGATGGACACTCAGTGGAGCAAAGTTGCTTCCTCTCACAGATCTTGATCTTGCAGTAGCTGGGCTGTGGTTTGGAAGCTAGGGAAGAGGTTGTGCTACATAGCTCAGCTTGTGCAGTTAAGTGCGACCACCTTATCTGAGGGTCGCATCTGACCAGCTCTGCTTCCTCCCCAGGATCGCATGCTCCATGCCATTTGGGGTGCTCTGCTACTGCATGATGTGGTCCACTCTCTCAGATGCCACCCCCACCTCCCTGAAATTCCTGTGGTACCTGTTCATGTACAGCTTCTTCCAGACTTGCATGACTGTAAGGAACATGGTGCCTGGGGCTGACTCTCTTACACACCATCCTATACAGCAAGGGACAGGGGCACGGTCAGCTGGGGAGTCCCAGCCCCAGCCTCTCCAGGAAGGGACCTGAAGTGGAGTCTAGGAGAGCTCTAGCTGAGGAGCAGTGAGGGATGCAGGATGGCGTAGATCATCCCTGCAGGGATGGTGAGATGGAGTGGTGCATTTTAATGCTGGGGATTTGGCTGGGCTGCCTGTATATGATGATGCAAACTTCTCCATCACTGGTTTGTGGGAGCAGAGCAAATCACAGAGGAGGGTGAAAAGCCACATGTGTGCAAGGGTAGCACAGAAGGCAACATTACCTGCTGTGTGTAGGGACGAGGGGGGTCATGACCAGCAAATCAGGGAAGCAGCAGCTGGCACTGTATTTGAACTGTGTTCTCCCTAGTGCCACCATGTGCCATACTCTTCCCTGACAATGTTCCTGGGAGGAACCCAAAGAGACCGTGACTCAGCCACTGCCTACAGTAAGTGTCTGTGCCCCTACAACCCTGGTCTGCCTGCATTCCTGGGAGACCCTCCCTGGAGGAGAGGTGAATAAGTTCCTCTCTGGCTTTGGACAGGCTGCAGAGTGGATGGGGTAAACCAAGGATATGAAACCAGTCATCTTCTGCAAAGAATTTACCTGCAGAAACATTTCTTAGATCTGTATCATCCCTAGGAGACTCAGGACCCAGATTTATTGGTTCCAAACATTAGAGCACTTACTGCTGGAGCTAAGGGAAAAAATCAGAGCAGGTAGAAATAGCAAGTCTCTTCTGGGGCAGCTCTGGATGTGGGTGCCTCCAATTCCATTCCCAAAGCTGGTTTCTTACCCTGAGGGATGTGTCCCATCAGCCAGGGAGTGAGACTGAGGTTTCTCTCCTGGTCTTCCTGGCAGGAATGGGGATGGAGGTGTTCAGCACGCTCCTTGGGTCAGGAATCCAGGGGCAGATTGTGGGCAGCTACCATGCCCGCATGATGAACAGCTGTTATGTGTCGAACGAGACCCTGCCCAACACCAGCACCTACAGCCTCACGGAATCGCTGGAGAACACTGTAAGGGCTGGCCCATCTGCCCTGCTCCTCCCGTAAGCTCTAGGGCAGGCACCGCTGGCTGTGCTGCCAGCTCTGTGCATGGTACCCACATTGTCACTGTGCACCATCTCTTGTTTTCCAGCGTAGGGCCTATGTATTTGCATCCCTGGTCCTGGGATCAATCTATTGCCTGTCCTGTCTGATTCTCATCTTTGGAGTCAGGGAACAGCCTGGTAAGGTCCATTTATATGCAGTTTGGAGGGTTCCCAGTGGCAGCGGATGGTGAGGATGGGGTTGCAGAGGAAGGTGTGAGGCAGAGGGAGCTGGGCACCTATGTGGGGGATGGTTCTCTGGGTGTGGAGCTCAGAAACCTAACTCATACTTGGATACTGAGACCCTCCTCGGTTTGTGCTGGCAGCATCTTGCTCCCGCAGAGGAGAGGGGACATGCTCTGGAGGAAGGAAGGCTCCAGCTGCCTGGGAGCTCCTGCGGGGAGCCATGGGCCTGGGACAGGGTCCGCAGCTCACTGCTTCACACTGAGCAGGTCTCGCCAACGCACAGCCTGCAGAGCTACGCAGGCCAGCCCGAGTGCACAGTGCAAAGAGGCAAAATCCTGCCTGTAGCTAACACCACGGCTGCTGTCTCTGCACCGAGACATCAGACTCCGACAGATCCTCACCCAGCTGAGCTGCACCCCAGACATAGCGGCGCAATCCCCCTGTGCTTCCCACCCCATTGTGTTTGTTCTGGCAGCTCCAGTGCCAGCCCTGCTGTCTCTCTCCTCTCAGGGCCCCTCAGCCCCCTGGGGAAGGTTGAGCTGCCCTTTGCCAGCTGCCTGAGGATGATCATGGGACACAAGCCCTACATCCAGCTGCTGTGTGGCTTCCTCTTTGCGTCCCTGGCCTTCCAGGTGCGAGACCTGCCACGGCAGGAGGAGAGCTTGGGGGATGAGATGTCTGGGCAAGTTATCCAGACAGTGAACTTGGGACCCCCAACTGGGAACATCTCCATGTTGCTTTCCCAGATCACACAGGGGATCTTTGCCTTCTTCTGTACTCATGCTGCGGGGCTGGCCGGGAAGTTCCAGCATTTAGTGCTTATCATGTTGGTAAGTGAGCCCCAGGCAGAGCTTCCTGGTGGAGGGGTTGATCCCTGGGTCACCCCAGCCCTCGAGCATGAGCAGCCTCAGCCTGATGGAGTCATGTGCTGCTGTTTCTGCCCATCAGCAAGAACATCACCCAGACACAGACTGGCAGTCCTGGGGGGTATTTCTGAGACTCCCCTTTGTTGGTTCTCTCCTCAGGTCACAGCTTCCCTCTCTATTCCCTTTTGGCAGTGGTTTTTGGGGAGATTTGGAAAGAAAACAGCAGTGTCACTGGGCCTGGCGGTGAGTTTGCCTGTGGTTATGGCTGTCGGCCGAGAAGCCCTGCAAGGGCTTGCCCCCAGCCGCTCATGGTGTCTTGGTAGAAGAGCTGGCTGGCAGCTAAGGGTGGCCCTGAGCATGGCGTCCTCTGCACTGCAGGTGACCAGGAGTTAAGCCAGTAGTTGATGGCAGCTCAGCACTTCCTTGTGCCTGGCCACTGCTGGTATCAGTGGCCACGGCTTTGCAGAGCTTTGCAGTAAGGTGCGGGGAGGCTGAGAGCACAACCCTGAGACAGTGGGGAAATGATTTTTTGCAGCATCGCTCAACCAAGGGCTCAGGCTCTGAGACTCCATGGCTGCAGATCTGGTGAGCAGCATGTGGTCAGATGCTATACCAATGCACCAGTGTCATGTGCACATGCAAACATCATCCTGTGGCCTCTGTCCTGCTCCAGGATCTTGCGTGCTTGATGCAAGTTCTGCCATCTAGCTCTGTAAGAGGCTAGGGGAGGGAAGGAAGGGCTGTGCGCCTTGCTTGGCAGTGGCTGGGAAACAGCCTGCTCATCAGACACACATCCCGGCTGCTGCCTGGCTCTGCAGGTCAGCAAAGAAATCCCATTTGGCATTTTGCAGAATTAGGTACTCAAATCCCATGGAGGATCTGTCTCCAGATGCCTTCCTCAGACACTGGGTGCAGCCATAGCAGATGCAGTTTTCCAGTTTAACCACTCAGCTCCATTGCCCTCCATAACTATCCCTTCTTTACCCACGATGAAGGTTTTGCTGCCAGCGTCAGCCTGTCCTGCACAGGGGACAGACGCAGTTCTGTTTATAAAATAAATGTGTGGGGAAGGGCGCAGTGTGGCCTTTAGTTGGGCAGATGGGTGCAAGCTGCCTGTGAGCAGCAGAAAGGGCCCATGTGCTTTTGTTTTTCCTCTTCCTCTCACTGCTGCAGCTGATCATCCCAGCCCTGGTAGCCACCACCCAGGTGATGCACAACTTCCTGGCCTTCATCTTCCTGGTGATCGTGGCAGGCTGCAGCATGGCTGTGCTCTACCTTTTACCATGGTGAGCAGAGGCACCTCCGAGCCACTTTCCAGGCAGAGAGGAGAGGGGAAGGTTTTTGGGAAAGCACCACCCATGACGTGCCAAAGCTGCCCGTTTGCTCAATACAGCAGCTTTTGTGCTGCAGAGGGACATGTAGAAGTGGGACTGGGAAGGGACATGGATGTGATCCATGGTCCCCCAGCAGCATCATTCAGCCTGCGTTTGGGTTCGGCAGCAGGATGCCAGTCATTGCGCAAGGCGCTGTTTTTCTTCTCTTTTTCTGAAGCAGCTGCCGCACCCTCTCAGTAAGACGCTCTCTGCCCTGTTTGCCTAAGGCAGGGGACAAGCAAAAAACGGTCTCCAGAGTGGGGTTCTGCAAGGGGTTTCTGACTCTCTCTGCTGCTTGGAGAGGCCTGGGAGCAGCTACAGCTGAGTTCAGCTGGCGCTGGCGTGGCTGTCACCGATGTGTCTATGGGGCTGTCTGTCGCCAGGTCCATGCTGCCAGATACGGTGGATGACTTCATGCTGAGGAACCCCAGCTGCCTCAACCTGGAGGCTCTCTTCTACTCATTTTATGTCTTCTTCAACAAGTTTGCAGGTGGCCTTGCCGTGGGGATATCGACACTGAGTTTACAGTAAGCCCCAAACACTACCTCCCCTATTTTGTCAGCCCAGCACAGGCAGTTCCCACTACTGTTTTCTAGACTGTTGAGAGGAGATGCTGGAAAGAGTCACAGGGGTATCCAAATTTGCCTTTCCATCATCTACTGGGAGCAAGAGGAACAGAAAGGAGTGGGAATTCCCCAAAACTGGGCCTCTGATACCAGACTCTAGAGGAGAGCAACAGAGGTGCCTGCTTGCCTTTCTGCGGTGGCCTGGTGGGGCTGGGGGAAGGAAAACCGTTCTCTTTAGTTTTGCAGGTTACCATGCTGGAGACTGTACGTACAACCACTCCGTCATCCTCGCTCTGCAGCTTCTCATGGCCCCAGTCCCAATAAGCCTGCTGCTCATTGCCATAATCATCTTCCTCCTCCATCCCATTGATGAAGAAAGGAGGAAGCAGATGAGGATGGAGATAGAGGCAATGGGGTAAATTCAAGCTCCCTGAAGGAGCTGAGTCACCTAGCATTAGTCTGGGTGTCTGCCTTGGTCCTAGCCTGACACAGAGATGTTGTACGGGGAAGGGACTGCGTGTATCCAGTCCAGCTCCCCTTGGCTGGGCTATGATCCTCTCAAGGGGTGCATTTCCCAAAGGGCTTTGGGGTATTTTGGGGGCTGCTGATTTCACACCAGATTTCATGAGTGCTCTTGTTCCTTTTAACAGACATCAGGTACAGCGCAGCAGCCGAGAATAAACCCAGGGCTGAAGTGGGTGAGTTCATTGGGAAGGACGCGGATTTGCTGCGCTGTCAGGATGTGCTGCTGTTGGGGAAAGTCATCGCTTCCTGTTGTTTCCTGTTCCCTGTCCCAAAGGCCCATTTTGCATCCTGACCCCTTCCCTCTCCCAGCTGGCAGGCATGGGACGGGGAGGGGGTCCTGCTGCAGCCCCAGCCCTGCCACCTCACCAGAGCTGCTTTCTCCTGGGCTTGGCCTCACCAGCCTTTTGGCAGGTCCTGACAGATCTGGGCAAGGCAGATCCATGCTCTCCTTCTGGGAGAGACTGCAGTGCCAGGGAGGAAGGGCCCCTGCCAGCCCTGGAGCAGTGCTCACACACACTGGGGTGTGGAGTTGTCATTTAACCTTGTGGGAAAGCATGCACAAAGAACACAGGGATTGTTTTTAACAAGAAACTGGTTTTGAGCAGTTTTTAGGGAGAATATTGCTGGGGTAGTGCATGTCTCTGTGCTGAGACTGCCCTTTCACAGAGAAAGGTTTAGAATTTCTTTGAACAAGGGTGAAGTTCAAGCCAGCGGTGTTTTAAAGCATGTGCAGAAACAATGACACCTGGCAGCAGGGTGGTGGAAGCCAACTCTGTCCATCTGCCTGGGCCTGGTTAGCTGAGTCACTTCTGGGAAACCAGGAGCTTCTCGATGCAAGAGGCTGTGGGAATGGGCTGCACTGCCTCTGTGGGGGGGGTTCTGGCAGCTTGTCCTGGTTTTTGCCAGCTTGGGACGTTATGGCAGAAGTGTCAAATGAATGTCAAGAAGAGCTGAGTCGCTTTTAAATCGTAGCCCATAGCTAGATCTCCCACAGCAGCATCTTGCGAGAGCTGCTCAGCACCCCCACATCTCTCCTGGCAACAGTGAGGGGGCAGTGGGGGGAACAGAGGAGAAATCAGCCATTTTGTGGCTGGTTGCCCTCAGCTGTGTTCAGCCTTGTGCAGAGGCAGAGAGTGAGGCTGGTTATTTTTAGGGCTAGAGCTGTATCTGACCGTTGGTTGACCTTGCAGCTCTCCAGCCTGGTGCACACTGGCAGGATCTGAGCAAATTACTCCCCAGTTGTGCACTGAATTAATTTGAAGCCTTAAGTCTTGTGGTGCAACTTTGCGATCAGTGGGGGAGATCATGTTTTAGAGCTGCGTCAGGGCATCTGCAGGATTGTTGCAGCAGTCCAGATTCAGAACAATTTCTCAGACGCAAAAAGGGCCTCCTTTCCCCCCCGCCCCCCCCCC
>VYZV01040972.1:107078-120467 GCA_013401275.1 Pandion haliaetus | reverse complement strand
CCCCCTCCCCACCTCGGCAGGCAGCAGAAATCAAACACCTTTGGGCCCTGACGCTGTTTTTGTGGCTGAACGCTGCCCGCCTTGGCAGCACGGCTCCCCGCAGCCTGCCCTGCGAGAGGCCAGAGCAGGGCTTGGCTCTCAGGGAAACGTTAGAAACCTTTGATTCCCCAGCCCCATTACGGTGCTCGCCGATCCCAGAGCAGCATCAGGGACGGCGGCAGAGTACGGACGGTGTGGGAAGTGCCGTGCTCCGAGGCTCCTTCCAGAGCCCCTTGTCAGCTCCGTCCCCGGCTGCCCTTTGCTCCCGCACAGAAGTGTGCTGGTGCTGGGGAGATCCAGCCTGTGGTGCACCGTGATGGGTGTGCGGTGATTCGGCTCTTGCTCAACTGGGTTATGGATGTGCAGTGGCTTGGTTAAAAAATGTTTTGGAAAAAAAAAAACCCAGTGACCCAAGGGCGAGGAAGTGTGGGGAGCTGGCTCAGTTGGCCGTCCGGCGGCTGCCGCTACTTCTGCCTGTGCCCAAGCCCCTGCTCCATTGGGCTGGCTCTGCTGAGAGCAGCCATTTCATCCCAGGGGCAAGGGATGGACAGACAACCCTGGTGCAGGAGGGCAGCACTGGAGCACTGGAGAAGGAGGTGGAGAGCAGAGCATCCTCTGGGCCGCCTGCTTGTGAGATGCCGGTTGCTCACGCTGGGATTGCGGAGCTGGAGGTACATGGAGGGAGCTGGGGGAATTGGATCCTTTCCCCCTCCTTCAATCCTGGGTCCCCGCTCTTTGCGGGAGGTTGTGCCTGCAGCCTGTGGGGAGCAGGGGGAGTGCTGCTGGGGAGCTCATGTGGCACCGCATCCGAAACAGCCTTTGGTGTGAAATCTGCTACAGAGGGCTCTTAAAGAAACTAAATCAAGGATAAAGTTCTCCGATGTGTTTGGGACTGCCGGTGCTGGCTGCTGCTGGGGCTGGGTATTGGGCTCCCCGGGAGTGGGCTGGGGGGTGAAGAGAGCTGGTGCAAGGGAGAGCTGCTGTCTGAGCACACGGGGGCTGCAGAGGGTGTGGGGAGACCGTGGCCACCCCACTGTGCTTTTGGAGGGGAAGTGAAGGCCTGTGGTCATGCTGGGGAGTGCCGGGACGGGAGCGAGTGTGACTTCGCTTGGCCAAGCTGCTTAGCCCGAGTGGCAAAGTGCACCCAGCTTGTGTCTTGGAGGGAGGTGGGCTTGGAGCAGGGGGTGGAAATGCTGGGAGGGATACTAGAGAAAACTGGCTTTCTCCAGCAGGATAGCGCAGAGGGGACCGTCGTCCTTCCCCAGCACCCGTGCATTGCGGTGCGGGCTGGACGCAGCCTCAGCTACCGTCTCTTCCTGTTGTCTGCACGGCACCTGGTGCGCCGGTGCTCTCCCCGTCGCGTCTGGGTGCTGCCACGTTTGCACAGCAGCGAACGCTCTGTGGTTGCGAGACGTTTCCTACCGAGGCGTGTGACTGCTGGTCGGTGGGTTGTGGGAGCTCAGCGCCTGCTCCCGAAGCACCCTTTCGCTGCCTGCGCTGGGGGTCCTCTCTCCTGCCGGGCCATGGCGAACGGTGGGCAGAGCCCCCTCACGCATCCAACTGCGGGTGGTGATGGAGGTGGGCTGGGTGATGGGAAGCACTGGTGCAGGCAGCTCAGGCCCTGGGATCTAAAGCATCTGGCAGAGGTTGGTGAAGGCAGGATTTAACCTCAGCTGGGCAGCCCTGTCCTCATGCAGGGGGTGGGAGCATGCTGGGTATCCCAGGGCTTTCAGGAAGGGTTTCCCATCCTGTCCCTTCCTCTGGCTGGAGCAGAGGTGCCTGCCCCACTGCTCCGGTCTCTACCTGCCTCTCCTCGGGAAGCTGGCTCCATGCAGGAGCCCCTGGGCAATGGCCATGCCGAGGATCGGCACCCCAGGCCAGAGGGGATGGAGGGTGTGCAGGTGGAGCTCCACACCCCTTCCCCGGCAAAACCCGAACCTGCAGGTTTATCTCAGGGGCTGCCTCTGCTTGCCTGCTCCAGCACCGCTCTCCGCTGCCTCTGCCTGCCCAGGGGGGACCGGAGCCAAGTCGCACGTTGCAGCCGGCGTCTCCCAGCTGCTGTCTGCCAAGTGTGGCAGAGACCTGGCAGGGCTGCGCTGCCTGCCCATCCAGAGCTGGGGCTGCTCTCCAGAGCCCCCCCATTCCATCCCACAACTGCTGCAGCCCCAGACACAGGGCCCCATGCTCTTCCTCACTGCGGTTCCCCCAAGACCCCTGCCCGTGGTGTCCATATAGCCCAGCTGAGATCTCCGGGGGGGGCAGCTCTAATCTTTCAGGGTGGGAGCTGGGGCGGGTGGGTCTCTGTAACCCACCTCCATGGGCTCTGCAGGTGGCAGGACTGGCGGTGGCAAGCAAGGAGCCTGCCAGGGGCTGCGATGAGCCAGGATGTGCCGGGAGCTGGCTGCTGCTGCTGGGGCTCTAGCTGGACAACTGCTTTTGCCAGAGGATCCTTTGGCTCTGTAATAGCTTTAAGATCTTGTTATCTCCTTGCTCAGGGATGGCAGAGATGAGGAAATGGTTGCTCATACTTGTCCAGGGCTGGAGAAATTTCCTGGGAGCCTTGTGGGCAGAGGAAGTGCCTGACATGAGGATGCTGTCTCCACAGCATTGGAGCCTCTTTGTTTTCCCCACTGGCATGACAGGGAGAGCGTGGCAGCCCCATGCTGGGGAGCAGGGACAAGCTCCTGTGTGCAACCTGAGCCATCCCGGGCCGGGGGAAGCCCGAGTGACCAATCCCCCCCAGCTGCTGCAACCAGTTTAGTCCATTAATCCCTCTCCCTGCCACTGGGGTGCTGCTGGCTCCGAAAGGCTTCCTGAGGCCAGATTTGGACGGGTGAGCTTGGCGGCAGGGGTGGGCAGGGTAGTGCTGTCCGTTCCTGTGCCCTGATGGTGCCTGTATATTCCCCTGGCTGGGACGTTACATGAGATGCAGTTCTGCAGGCAGTGGGTGCCCTGCAGGTGCCCCACGGGTGTCCCGTTTGCTGCAGCACGCAGGGGAGTTGTGCGGTGCCACGTGTTCCCTGTTTTTTTCCCTCTACGGGCACTCGGGGAGAAGGGTGGCATGCACGAGCTGTCTCCTCTGTCCTTCTGCAGCCACCCCAGCTCATTGTGATGTCCGAGGGCTCAGAGCTGAGCTCAGGGTCAGCTCGTGTCACGGCCAAGCGGCACTGCCTGTGCCAGCCGGCATGGCCTGTCCTGTGTCCCGGCTGCCAGCATCCCTGCCGGGTGGGAGGAAGGACAGCGGACAGGAGTGGGGAGCAGTGCCAGGTAGGGCTGGAAGCAGGTTCAGCGACAAGAGGTTTATCCTGGAAGGAGGAAATGAGAAAACTCCAGATTTACTATTTCAAAAGTCCAGGGCTACAGCGTGACTGGCTGAGCTGATGCTCAAAGCTCTGGAGAGGGGATTTTTGCTTTCTGTGAAATTAAAAGCTTAATTCTACTCCCTGAGAGAAAGGTGGGCTGCCGGCCCCCACCGCCTGCACCATCCTGCAGCCCAGAGGTTTCGGTGCTCGTTGCCGCTACAAAGGTGATGTATTTTTTCCATTCCCTTCTCTCTGTTGAGTGCCTGCCATCACCACGACTGGCCATGTCTGTGTGCCATTCGCTGTAGCTGCCAGCGCGGCGCGAGCTGGGGCTGAGATGCCCTGACCCATCCTTTGCACAGATGTGTTTTCTCTTGCCCGTGGGCAGTGGCCTGGTGAAGGGAAATCGCTGTGCCCCATGCGTTGCTGGATGAGGTTCTATTTTCAAGACTATAGAGCAGTTTCCAGCCAGGAAAACGGGTTTTGGGGCTGTTTTGGGAAGTGAAGAAGTGAGAAGCATTGGGAAGAGAGCTTAATATTGCTCTTATTGTACAGGGCACTGGCTATGTTAATGCAGAGCTGGAGCTGCCTTATAGGAGCAGCAACTCTGCTGGCCAGCGGAGCTGCTGCTCCTATAAGGCAGCTCTGGCTCTGAGATTCCCCAAGAAGGTCAGGCAGGGAGCAAGGGAGGGGAGGAAATTCCTCCTTTGCTCATGTTGGGGAGTTATATTTAGCCCTGGGGATATCAGCCTCGCTCAGTCCTCACCACATGGCGTGTGCCAGTGGAACGAGGGCTGCCCTGGGCACGTGTGTCCAGTGCTTGGTGCTGCCTCTCCCTGTCGTCGTTCCTGGGTACAGGAGTGATTTGGCTGAAGACCAGCGTGATGCAGCTGGGCACGGGGAGGGCTGGAGGCCGGCAGCAGCCGAGACGGAGCACTGGAGTCCTGACTCTGTTTTGGGTGCCTGAGGATGGAAGCCTGCCCGTGGCCAGGAGAGGGAGGTGTGTTTGCTGGTGGGATGGGAAGTGCCAGACCTGATCCTGCTGCCTGCAAAACAGCTGGCAGCGGTGCTGTGAGGTGGGGAGGGATTTTTCCCACTCCCCGCTCCATCTGCTCTCCTCATCTGGCCTTGGTCCCAGCCCAGAGAAGTGCTCCTCTCTAGGTCAAAGCAGCCAGGAGCAATCCTGCCCTGCCCCAGGGCTGCTCCTGCCAGGCTGGATGATGTCCTGGGGGGTGCTGGTGGGGGTTTTCCTCTCCAGGCTGCCCCGTGCAGTTGTTTCCCCAGGGGAAAGGAGGCTGAGCTGAGAAACATCTTTGACTCGAGGCCATGTGAGCTCTCCCAGGGGTGACTGTCACCCGCTCAGGCTGCCAGGTCACAGCCAGTTTCACGCAGACGTGCGTGGCTCTGTCCGTGTGTCACCATCGTCTCTCTCCGCAGGTATGCTGGAGGATGGGAAGAAGTTTGATTCCTCTCGTGACAGGAACAAGCCATTCAAGTTCGTGATGGGCAAGCAGGAGGTGATCCGCGGCTGGGAGGAAGGAGTCGCTCAGGTGCCCGATGCTTCTCTGCCTCGCGGTCTCCCTTGCAGGGCTGCACAGAGCCGGGCGCCTGGGGAGCTGCGGCGTGGGCAGAAATCACTGTGTGCAGCTCGTTCTCTATTTTATTTTTTTTTTTATTTTATTCCCCTGTGTTTTCCACCCCTCCGCCCCCTCGGCGCTGGGAGATGTGGGTGTGAATATCACCTTCTGCATTGCCACCTGCCAGATGGCAGGAATGGAGCAGGGCCGGGCCCCAGGAACACCTACGGCACGTCGGTGACTCAGCGGTGACATTTCTCTACTGAGTCAGCTCTGAACGAACACTGCACGGAGCACTTGGGCCTCCCGCTCCGAGTGGAGTTGGCTCCCGGGCTGTGAAGCCCACACGGAGGGAGGGCTGGTGGGCACGGCACGGCTTCGGCTCCTGCGTACATGACTGCGGCCAGCTCCGTGCGCCGCTGGGGACGTGAGGCAGCGCGGCGCAAGGGTGCTGGTGGCTCTAGGGAATGGCCTGGCATTCCCTGCCTTCACTTGTGTGAAGGACATCTCAAGCCCTGCTCATTTTCTAGCCCGTGCTGCCCGCTTTTCACTTCTGATGTTGTTCCCATTCCTTTTCTGTCCCCTCCCATTTGTCCAGCTCGGGTCCTTGCTCTTGCCCAGTGTAGCAAAAGGAGTGGGGACAGGTCTGTGTCCCTCTTGCCGTCACTCACCTAGTGATTGTGCCCATCTCCCGAGATCCCTGTTTCTTTTCCTGCCCCCAGATGAGCGTTGGTCAGCGGGCAAAGATGACCATCTCCCCAGATTACGCCTACGGCTCTACTGGCCACCCAGGGATCATCCCACCAAACGCCACTCTAATTTTTGATGTGGAGCTCATGAAATTGGAATGACCTACCCCAGCACCCTGTCCTTGGGTAAGGAGGGGCAGCTTCTGCCGGGGGGTGTTGTGGCTTGGGGGTGACTCAAGGTCCTTATCTTTTGCCTCGGGCTAGTGTGCGGAGGTGGGATGGAGGTGATGGCAGTGGAGGGGGGTATGAGAAGGAGGGGGCAGGTTTCTGGCTGTGGGTGGAAGTTTCTCTCGGGAGGCTGGTGAGCTGGGGATCACTACGGTGGTATGAACAAAGTTCCCAGCCTGGCAGAGCCAGGGTTCGTGCCATGGAGGCGTTGCGGTGCCGGCTGACCATGCCTCGGGTTCCTTGCGTTGCATTGCCACGCTGCGGGGCTCAGCTGCCCGCTCCCCCTCGTGCCTCTCTTGCTGCTGGCATGGGGGTCCTGCAGTGCAGGCACGATGGGGCTGTGCTTCCCCCCTGTAATCGGGGCTTGACCGCTGCTTTGAGAGAACGGTGCAGTTTGCGATGAGACCGCCATTTTGTGAGCACGCTCCCTCTTCTGCCGGGTTTCCTCGGCAGGCGGGCGGGCAGCTTTGTCACGCTGCCTCTACTCTCTCCCAGCAGGTTTGGCACATGGAGGAATCCAGAATCTCAGCTTCAAGAAGAGTGCACATGACTTTGTACGGAGCTTTTCCTGATAGTCCACTACACTCATTGTATAACCTTACACCTTGATTGAATGCCTTTGGTCACTAAGCTTTGCGTCTGACTCTTCCTCCTTGTATCGTGTTTTTATGTCTTTTTAAACTATACGCCGTAAACCTCAACTCTTTTTGGGTCAAGTTCTTAATCTTATTTTTTGTTCCAGGTGTAGAATACGTTTTACCAGTAGCACGCAGGTGGGCTGACCTTAGATAGGAGTCATTTGAACAAAAGGAAACCTGTTAGTTACTAGTTTTGGTGCAGATCTCTATGGTGTTTTCAAACCAGAAATTGCTGCTGCTGCAAAAGCCATAGCAGAGTGAGGCTGTCGAGGCTGAATGGATGCGGAGAGCAAAGTAGCGCTAGGATTGTGTATAGGTACCCTGCCTGGAACAGGGGCAGTGAGGGAGCAGCGTGTCCTTTCGCTGCTCCCCGGGGAGGGCACAGCATCGCTGCAGGCACCGTGGGTTTGCTCCTGGGAAGGGGGGGCTGCTCTGCCCCTGCTTCACTCTGCCATCTCATGGTGGACCTTCCTTCCCCCCTCCCAGCCCGCTTTCAGATTTATGGAGATGGATTTCCATCAGAGCTCCACCACACCCTGAAAATTCAGTAGCTTACATTGAGCTTTCTTTAAAGAAAAAGGAAAACAGCAGACAAACGGAAGGTGCTGTCTACAGGGGAGGTGGCGGGGCTGGTGGGGAGTCAGCTCAAAGAAAACGCCCCGTCCCCTCTCCCCCCTGGAAAGGAAACATCAGACCCCGGTTGTCCTCGGTCTGAGCACACCTGACCGTTCTCTCCTGACACCTGATGCTGGTCATCACCGCTTCTCTGGTCTCATACGATGCATAGCTTCCCCCGCTGCTGTCCTATCTGCCCCCTCCCTCCGCCCTGCCTAGTGATTTGGTAAGAGAAATTGCTGCCGTTCACTTCCTTCTCCACCGCATAAAGGTATCAAGTTTTATTATTGCAATAAAAACGCTTTATGCTGGCTTTTCTCAACCCTGTGTCTTGGAGGTTTTTCCCTCGCCTGCCTGTCGCTCAGCACAGCGGGTGCCGTGCCGGGCTCACAGGGTGCTCTGGGTGCTGTGGGTGCCATGCAAGGGTGCCGTGCCGGGCTTGCGCGGTGCTGTGGCAGCAGGAAGGGCTGGCCTCTGGCTGTGCTGGCTAGCTTTGGGGTGAGGCTTGGGTGCTTGGCCCTGGGAACACAGAGAGATGCCTGGGGCTCGCTGGGCTCTGCAGAAAGGTGATGGTGGCGTGCTGGAATTTGCATAATTAATTGCCTTACCATAACCTATTAAGTGTTGCCCTCACAGCCTCTCCATGCTGTGGCTGTGACTCAGCCTGGACTGGGAGCGCGAAGGGCAGATGGACGTGTGCTCCCAGGGTCCCTCCAGCTCTGGAGAAGCGTCTTGATAATCTCTATGTATTTATTTCGGTCCTCTTTGGAGGCTGGACGTTGCAACGTGTGACATGGCACATCCAGCAGCCGGTATTTGCAGGCCAGATCACCGCAGACCTGAAAAGCCTCTTGGGGTTTTTTTGGGTGCCTTTCTTAGTGAGCCCCCACAGCGCCTGGTTGGCGGGGCTCCCTGAGCCCCCTGCTTCTGGTCTTTGCTGCTGCAGCTCCGACGTTTGCCGGCAGCGGCTGGTGACTGTCGCGTGGCTCACGGTGTAGGTGCTGCTCGGGCACTGCTGTGTGCCAGCACCCAGCTCCTCCGCAAACGGCCTTTGCTCCATTTGCCATGATCGATAACGTGGCCACGATCGACAAGGCAGCAAGTCCCAGCTCCCGAGCGCGTTTGTTGAGAGCAAAGTTTGTGTTTGACGGGGAGCCTGGGGAAGGCGCTGGAGGGAACAGCGGCCGAGGGGCAGGAGCAGCTCTGCTGCTTGGGCTGCATTCGGGAACACCAATGCTTGCACAGGGTCGTGTGGGAGCGGGCCAAGCTGAGCGGATACTAGCACTGCCCTCAATTGCTACTCAATTAAACTGAACGGGGAGCTGCTGGGGCACCAGCATCATGCTCTGCCCTTTGCTGCAACCACTTCTAGGTGGAAACTCAAGGCGAGCTTGGGTTTCTCTTCCTGCCAAGCTTTTGGCTTTAATTATTAACTCGTGCCAGGCAGTGCCATGGCTTGTGGCTGGAGATAAGCCAGTCCTGGGGGCAGCCCGGTGCCCTCGGGGCCAGCAGCTGCCTCCCCCGCCCTCAGCACGCAGCCCCCCACAGCGGTCTCCCGCAGCACCCACAAGTGCAGATAGGGTGCGGGTCCTTCCAGCTCCGCTTTGGCAGGGAGGAGGGTTTCGGGGCAGGCACAGACCCCCTGGGAACCATCCTTCTCCGGCTGCTGTAGGATGTCTCCCTGCTCCTGGCCATGTTTATCAGCGGTTGGGCTGCTCTCGTCCCAGGCTGGCTGAGGCAGCCGGGCACCATCGGGCTAAAAATACCGGTAAATACAACGCTTGCTCCTGGCCTGGCACACAGGAGCAGAGGCGCAGGGAGCTGGGACGTGCCTGGCTGCTGCTCCACAGCGGGACTGTCCCCGTGCCGGCAAGGTCCTGGGCTGGTGCCACGGCCTCCGGCCCCGGCTGGGTACCCGCAGGACCCCACTGCCCAGTTCCTGGGGACCCGGTGGCCTGTGGCATCCCCAGTGCCGGCAGCAGTATGTCACAGGTGGGTGCTGGAAGGCTGGATCCCAGGGTGATGCAGCGATGTCCCACGGCAGCAGGGATGCCCATGTCCACCCCGTGTGCCCTGAGTCAGGCGAGCTCCGTGCTCGCTCAGTTTTTCCATCTGCAGCGCGGGACTCCCACGGGGCCGTCACACCTGGCGCGTGCCCTGGGGCCACCGGTGACGGCTGGAAGGGTGCGGGACATGGTATCCCGGTCACGGCCACATCAGCCCCACGCGCCTGGGCAGCGAGGTGTCAGCGGGAGCCAGCTGCCCACTCAGGGCTGCTCACGGTGGGGCACCCCACTTCACCCCCCACCCCAAGCAGCACCCTCGGTCCCCAGTCTGGGGCATAACGGCTTCGGTGGAGCCAAGCCGTGTGCCGGTGCCGGCAGGAGCGGTGACTCAGTGGCGGGGGGCGGGGGGGCACAGCCCCATCCCTGCTCCCTTAGTATGCCTGAACCCACGGAAAGCCATCCCCATCCCCGTCCCTGTCCCCATCCCTGCAGTGCCAGGGCCCTGTGCAGCTTTGGCTTCCTCTTCCTCTTCCTCACCTGTGCCCTACCTGGCGGGGGTGTCAATCAGCTGAGGCTGCCTGGCCCCTCCCTGGGCCGGGCACAGCTATAAAAGCCGGGGGCCGAGCAGAGGGTGGCACTGGAAGCCGGGAGCTGTGGGCAGGTGAGTCCAGGGGTGCCAGGGTTGGGCTCTGGGGTGGGGGTCCTCACCCATCTGGAGATGCTGCTGTGGTCCCTGGGCTGTGTGTGGGATCCTGCCCGGTTCCTGCAGGGCTTGGAGTTGGGTCTGGATTTGGCCCCTACGCCCCGAGTTTTGGACGATGTGTTTCAGGGCACGCGATGGCGTGGGGCAGGGCTGGGTGGCACGGCCTTGCCGTGGGCACGGCGTGAGGTGAGCTGGGGGGGGCAGAGGGGACTGCGAGGAGCAGGTGGAGGGGCTGTTCCCATGGGACATCCCACTCCTGTGCCTGGGTGATGCTGGCAGGGCCCCGCTGGGCAGGCGGACGTGGGGAGAAGGACCCACCGAGCGATGCCTGGGGTGCCTGTGCCCAGCTGCCGGGAAATGGTGGAGGCGGTGGCCCTAGTGACACGGCCCTGAGTCACACCAGAGGCCCCAGGTGACAGCCTGTCTCTGGCACATGGAGCCAGGCACACGGGCCGGGAGGGATGCTCGGGGAGAGGTACCCCATCCCTGAACCACCCCGTCCCCAGGCACGGCAGCAGCAGCAGCAGCAGCAGCAGCGATGGCAACGCTCTACCCCTCCCTGGAGGACATGAAAGGCCACCAGATCTTGCAGGTCAGCGTCAGCGCAGCAGCGTTATGGGGGCGTTGAGCAGACACCAATGGGTCCTGTGGGGTCCTGTCCTCAGAGGGTCCCCAGGGCTGGGGGGCACAGCCTCAAGCAAGCTCCATCTCTTGGCAGGCACAGGCAGCTGCCGGGGTGAGGACACCTGCCACGACGGTGCTCACGGAGAAGCCGAAGCTCGTCTCGGACACCAGTAACGCAGGTTGCGATCGGCTCTCCCTGTCAAGAGGCTGTCTGAGGGTTGGGGGGAATGAAGCTCACCATGCGGGGGAGCTCAGCTGAGACCCACCACAACTCGGTGCATGGGTAGGGGATGGGATTTGGGGGTTTCTTTCTGCTGGCCCATGGTCCCGGGGGGCTCCTGGGAGGGGTGGCAATGGCCGTGGGTTGGGGACCCCACGAGCTGAGGCCGCCCTCGGTGTGTCCTGCAGTGCCGCCCGTGCTGTACCCCAACCTGGCCGAGCTGGAGAACTACATGGGGCTCGCTCTCTCCAGCGAAGAGATCCAGAAGAACCTGCTCCCGGAAGGCAGCACTGTAGGTGTCTGGGCTGGCGGCTCTCACCTGTCCTGTGCAGGGCTCCCCCCGTGCCAAAGCATAGCTGCTGGGGAGGGGGCTCTCCGGGGCCGCATCCTGCCCGGGGAAGGGATGCTGCATCCCCCCCGAGGGCTGATGTGCGCAGAGCCCTGTGCCCCTCCCAGCCCCGCTGACCCCCGGCTCCACTGCAGGCGCTGACCCCTGCCGGGCCCCCCCCAGGCCAGCTGGTTGCCCCCCTGACCGGGAACAATGTGGGGCTGCGCCGGGCAGAGATCAAGCCGGGCGTGCGGGAGATCCACCTCTGCAAGGACGAGCGGGGCAAGACGGGGCTGCAGCTGAAAAACGTCGACCAGGTGAGGGGGCTGGGCTGGCGTGGGGCTGTGCATGGCACGGCACGGCACGGCGTGGTGCGCCATGGCATGGCACAGCATGGTGTGGTTCACCATACCATGGTATAGGGGAGCATGGCATGATGTTGCATGGCAAGGCAGGGCACAAGCATGACGGTACAGCGCAGCGTGACATGGCACGCTACATCATGGCATGGCGATGTGTGGCATTAAATGGCACGGTGTGGCATGGCACGGTGCAGCACAGCATGGTGCAGCGTGGCACAGCGTGGCATGGCGCAGCGTGGCAAGGTACGGCATGGTACATGGCATGGCACGGCTGTCCAGTCCCTGCGCCATCGCTCCCGCCATGTCCCCAGGGCATCTTCGTGCAGCTGGTGAAGGTCAACTCGCCGGCGGCACTGGTGGGGCTGCGCTTCGGTGACCAGATCCTGCAGATCGATGGCAAGAACTGTACGGGCTGGAGCAGCGACAAGGCGCAGCGGGCGCTGAAGAAGGCGTCCCCAGAGAAAATCGTCATGGTGGTGCGGGACAGGTGAGCGGGCGGGCGGGCAGGCGGTGCCAACGGCGGTGCCGGTGCTGACCGCGCTCTCCCCGCAGGCCTTTCCAGCGCACCGTCACCGTGCACAAGGACAGCAATGGCCACATCGGCATCGTGGTCAAGAAGGGGAAAATCGTGTCGCTGGCCAAGGACAGCTCTGCCGCCCGCAACGGCCTCCTCACCCACCACTGCATCTGCGAGGTGAACGGCCAGAACGTCATCGGCATGAAGGTAGGGGCTGCGCACAACCGGCGGTGCAGAACGCACCCAGGGGTGCCCAGAATCCGGCCAGGGGAGCCATAAGGAGCTACCACGCGATGGTGGGCAGAGCCGGGACCCACCCGCTCTCTCCCACAGGATAAGCAGCTCACGGAGGTGCTGGCGGGGGCTGGGAACGTGGTCACGCTGACCATCATCCCCACTGTGATCTACGAACACATGGTCAAACGGTGAGACCTTGGGGCTGCAGTGCCCCCCCCCGACTCTGCCGTGGCTCCACGGGGCCCCCCAGGCTCCCTTCACTGAGCACCCATCCCTGTGCCTAGGCTCTCGGCGGGGCTGGTGAAGTCGGCCATGGACCACTCCGTCCCTGACCTCTGACGCGACCGCTGCCATCCCAGGGGGCTGACGCTGGAAGCTTGGAGGGGCTGCTGAAGGTACCCCCACAGCATCTCCAAAAGAAGCTGGTTTAGCACAAACCCCCTCATCCCTACAGAGGCTGGTGGCTGCTGGGTGGCACGGGGAAACTGCCAGCCTGAGACGTCCTCTCCTCCCTCTCATCAGCAGGGATAGGGATGGGGCACGTGCCTCCCCCTGTCCCGGGGTCCCCATGGCCCCCCGTGCCCCTGCCTGGGCCAGCCCCCCTCGGGGCAGATGCCAAAGGCCGGCTCCAGCCAAAGCAGACACAGACCCAGCGACGTTTATTACATCCACCACAGACAGCGAGTACAGGACAGGGGAAACAAGAAAAGGGGGGTTACAGCTTTTTCAGTTCTGTATTTAAAAAATATATTATATAGATTTGTCTTTCAAATATAATAGTTACATTTATTTCTTGGCAAAGCTTTGGATAGTCTAACAGACGTGTACACAGATCCACAAATACATTGCACAAGAGGCATATATCCTAGCTCCGCTTACATCGGCCGCCCTGGCTTCCTTGCCACCGTTTCTCCCCCAGTACTTCACCCAGCACCCGGCGCTGTGCCAGCGGCTGCCGCTGCCTCCGCCACCCCCAGCATGGGCAGAGCCGGTGCCCGGCGCTCCAGCTGCCGGTCGGGGGATGCGGGGAAGCGCGGGGCCTGTGGGACGCGGTGTGAGTCCCTATGGGGACCGGTGGATGCCGGCGCGTGGAGCATCGCTGGCTCCCAGGGCACCCGGCCAGTGGTACCCATGGGTGGTGGAGCGGGTTGGGGTGGGGAAACACGGTTAATTCAAGTCACGAAGAAGCCACAGACATTCGTGGGGGTGGGAGCGCCGCGCACCCAGGGGAGCCCCAAGTCTTGCGTCTCACCAGCCCCCGCTGAGCAATCCTTGCTGTCTTTGCTTTTCAAAAAAAAAAAAGG
>VYZV01040972.1:93739-105830 GCA_013401275.1 Pandion haliaetus | reverse complement strand
CACCACCGCCAGCAGATCTACAATGAAATGGCGGCTCCAGTAGCTCTTGGAAGGCGCGGCCTCGCAGCCGGTCACCTCTGTCATCTCCTCCTCCGCCACGCAGGCGATGGCCACAGAGGGGCTGGTGCTGGGGGGCTGCCGCACCGCTGGGTTGCAGGGGACACCCCCCTCGGCCCCGGCACCCGCCGTTGCGGCGTTGGGCTCGGCTGCCAGCAGGTCCATGGTCCCGGCAGGGTTGGAGAGCTCGGGTCCGGGCATCACGTCTTCCATTTCGGAGACCCAGGCCGAGGTGGGGCTGCCTAAGCTGCAAGCCTGGGACTTCATCACCTTCTCCAAGATGGTGTCCAGGTCGGGCTGGCAGGGCACGAAGTCCGTCTGGATGGCCCGCTCCTGCATGCAGCTGGCCTGCACCCCGGCCTCCACGCCACCCCGCAGCCCCAGCAGCTTCTCGTAGGTGGAACTGGGGGGCAGGCGGCTGCCGGGCTCGCCCCCCACCTCCAGCGGGTCCGTGTGGCCGGGAGCCTCCTCCACCCCCGCGAAGCCGCTGTCGGCCCCCTCGTCCAGCGAGATGGTCTGCGAGCCCCCCACGTTGCGGTCCCCGGCCCCCTGGTCGCTGAGCTTGGTGTAGGTGGAGCTGCGGGTGAGGGAGCGGGCCGGGGACCCCCCGGCCGACTCGCCAGCCCCCTCCTCCTTCAGCGCCCCGTTCTGCGCCACCTCCATGCTATGCAGCAGAGTCTCCAGCTTCTTGTTCTGGATGTTGATGTCCACGAAATACTTCTGGAGCCCCTTGTCCTTCTCCAGCAGGTTGTTCTTCACCGTGTCGATGACCTGCTTCAGCTGCTTAATCTCCTTGCGGGCTTCCTTCAGCGCCAGCTGGGCCTCCACGCGATGGCACTCCTCCTCGATCCAGTCCTCCTGCATCCGCGAGAGCTGCGTCTTCAGGTCCTCGATCTCAGCATCCCTGCGAGAGACAGGGAGGGCACGGCCGTGGCGCTGAGGGGGCTGCAGGGCCAGCCCTGTCCTCACGTGCCCGGCATGGAGTTGGAGCCAGATCACCCAGTAACACTCGCGGCTGGGACCCGGGGATGGATCCGGTGGCTCAGGGACCCTCAGGAGTGATGCTCGGGGACCCTCGGGAGCAATGCTCAACCTTCTCCCGGAGGGAGAGGCTCCTGAGGGCTGCGTGGGGATGGGTAGGTGCCCCGGGTGGGCACGTGGCAGCTGGCAGGCCGGCGAGGACATGCCTAAGCCTGAGAGGAGCAGATGGGGATTAGCTACCCTCTGACGCTGAAATTCAGAAAAAAGCGTGGCAGAGGCTTAACCGGAGGCGCAGGGGAGAGCGAAGCCACCGCAGGTGGGACGTACGGGATCCACGGTCCCCGAATCGGTGGCTCCCTGGTTGGATGGGCAGCAATGCCAGATGCCTACGTGCCTGCAATGCCACTGCAAAGCCGTGAACCCGGTGCCTGGGCGTGAGCCCAAGGACAAGATGCAGGGCTGGGACCCGAGAGACCCCAGAAGGACCAGTCCCATACAGGAGCTGCTGCTGCAGGTGGCGATGGCTGGTGCCGGGACCCTTCCCGGCAACTCCTGTGCCAGGGGCTCTGTGCCCGCTGCTCCCATGCTCACCTGTCCTGCAGCCGCTCCTGCGTGTCCTTCAGGCGAGCTTTCAGGTGCCTGATGCAGACCTCCTTCTGCTGCAGGGGTGTCAGGTACTGTTCCGGCGTCGGCGGCTTTATCCCATGGTTGTCACTGCAGAGGTTGTACTTGGCCGAGCGCCTGCGGGGACACAGATGTCACCCACCCGCCGGTGCCGGCACCGGCATGGGCTCAGTGGAGGGGCCCCAAGGGAGATGTCTGCTCTCAGGGTGCAGCCCCGTCGTGCATCCCAAAGGAGCCCTGTGGGCGGGAGAGGCAGGGTGGGTGTCTCAGGGTGCTGTGCTGATGGTGGGAGGGTGGGCGCAGCTCCTGACCCCGCTGGCGCTGCCCACGGCCACTGAGCCCTCTGCAGAGCTGCAGGCTTCACTGGGGCGGCGGGTGCATGAGCAGATCCAGGAGCAGGCGGGTGCCGAGGTCTCTGTGTACCCAGAGTGAGCTTTCCAGGGAATGACAGATGAGGATGGAGACCCCAGGGTGGGATCAGCCCCGTCAGAGATGGAGACGGACGATGGGTAGTGGGAGGGCTTGGGCTGGAGCAGGTCTGGAGCTGGCAGCTGTCCTGCCCATGGAGAGCAAGCCGGGGCATCCGGCATCTGCTCCGGGCTGGGCCAGCAGCACGTCCGGACCCTCCTCATGCAGCCACCGGGGCGGATGAGGTGACGTCTCTGGCCCAAAGCCCAGGGCGGTGTGGAGAGCAGGGGATGGCCAGGAATGGGGCTGCACGTCTGGGCTGGGAGGCACGCAGAGAGCTGTGCGCAGCACGAGACGCTCCTGCATTGCAGCAGGGTGGCCAAAACCCCCTGTCCATCGCGGCAGGGTGGTGGGTACTCTCTGTGCATTGCAGCAGGGTGGCCAAAACCCCCAGGCATGGTGGCAGGCAAGCCCAGCAGCCTTCGGCCAGAGACATAAGCATCACGTTAGGAGCAGCCAGGCAGGAGCGTGGCCTTGCAACGCCCCGTGGCAGCAGGACGGCCACCGCTCCCTGCTGCGGCGTGCACAGGCTCTGATCGCCAGGTTACCCTCGGGCCCCTCCAGTCCTCCCAGATTTGATGCCTCTGGGACTCTGGGACCTGGAAGGCGGTTGGGGATGGGTGGGAGCAGCCCAGCCTTGGGATGAACCTCGCTCCCCGGAGCAGCACACCAGCAGCCCAAAACACTGGCACAGGCTGCTGTGCCTGTGGGGCTGGGGCCGGTGCCCGTCCCAAAGCTCAGTGCCCGGCTATTTATGCCCCGAGCGCACCGGGAGCTCCCCGCTGAGAAGCCAGGCTGCTGCCAGCTCTCGCCAGACCTTCGCCGGGCAGCACGAGGGGATGGAAACAAAGCTCTCGTCCACTGTGCCTTTGGTCCTGAAGGACCCGGGGTGCTCCTCGGGGTGCAGGAGCGGCGGGAGGGACGCGTGCAGCGTGCAAGCCACAGCCACGGCAGGACGGAGGGAAGGGGACGGAGTGCCGGGCTGGCAGGCAGGGGGGGACAGGGAGGGAGAAGACACGACAATGGTGGCGGAGAGGTTTGGAGGAGGATGGCGGGGGTCTTTGTGAGACAACACCAGCGGCTCCGCTGGCTCCGGCTCCCCCAGCCGTCAAGCACACAGCCTCGCTCCACCGGCCCCTGCGCTCCTGTCCCCGCCGGGCACTGGCACCAGCAGCACGGGTACTGCTCCCCCCCTGCCCGGGGGCACCCGGCAGCCGCCCTGAGGCCACGGGTGATGGGTTACCTTGGGGTGGGGCTGCTGTCGCTGCCCTTGCAGGAGCCAGAATTGCTGCTGCTGCTCAGCGAGGAGGTGCCGTAGGTGTCCCTCCCGGGGGGCGAGGGGCGCCTGGAGGCAGGGAGAAGAGGCTGTGTCTCAGGCCGAGTGGCTGAGGGTGCTGAAGACTTAAAGAAGGAGGCAAAGCCACTCCGTCCATAAACCCCGCGACTGCCAACCACCACACCGAGAACACACAAGACAAAAGGACAAAACAAACAGCAGGGATCAAAATGGCACGGACACGGCGACGGGCACAAAGGCAGGGCTGGGGGGGGGGCTGCCCACCCGCTCCCCCCACCTCCCAGCATGGCATCCCTGCACCCCGAGGACCAGGAGTCCCTTGGGAGCCCTCAGGGAGTGTGGCCCTGGCAGAGCTCGAGCCACTCCGCTGCCTGCTGCCAGGTCAGCACCTACACGTGGGCAGATCTGCCTTTTCTCTCTGCCCGTGCTGCTGGTGGCAGCCAGTATCTACATAACAGAGCCCAGGTCATGGAGACATCTGGAGGGGAATAAATGCTTTTTTTCTCTCTTTTTTTTCCCTCTTGCTCTTTATCGCTGCAGCTCAAGGAAAGGCTTTTCAAGGGCTAACACGCCTCTTGGCTTCACCGCCCCGACCCCAGTGCCCCTGTGCCGCTGCCTGGGGCTGGGGCCCTCCGCCACTGCCTGCCTTTGCCTGGATGGACAGAGGGGTCAGTCCTGGCTGTGGCAGAGATGGACAGAGAGGGACGGGGGCTGCAGCACTCAGGGCGGCTGCATGCACAGACAGGGAAGTGCTGTGCGGTGGGCAGCAACATGCAACCCCCGAAAGGCGGGCTGGGGGTTCGTGCTGCGAAGTGGCAGCTCGTGGTGTAGGTGGGGATCATTCCCTCCCTGCTGCCGGCCGGGAGAAGTGCTGGGAAGGTGCCGGTGCTGGGTCCCAGGGGCCAGAGGCCGAAGCATATTCACCTTCGTGATCCGGTGGACGAGCGTCTGCTCCCCGGCAGAGACATTGCTGCAGTGCTGCAGGTCCTGGGCGCCGGGGAACTGTGGGTTAAATGCAACAGAGAGAGGAGGTGAAGGCAGGGAAATGGCTCCAGTGAGATGGGAACAATGCAAAGTGCTGGCACAGGGGTGAGCCCCTGCACCAGGGCATCGGTTCAGTCCCCAGGGCCACCGGTACAGGGACAGATGTGGACTGCATCCCCTGCACATCTGGGCTGTGCTCCTTGCCTGCTTCCCACAGCCCAGGAACGCCAGGATGCTGCGTGCCAGGGTCCTGCCCCAGCGGGGTGCGCTACGGGTACAGGGCGAGGGCTTTCTTAATTTATAAGGCAAAACAGAAGCATAGCAGGTACCTGCCTGTGGTCTAAAGACCCTTTGCCACCAGTCTCCAGACGTGGGACAAGCTTTCCCCTGACCCCAGGTCCCCGTCCCTGCCGGGGAAGGGAGGTCTGCCCCAGGGACGCAGGGTGTCTGCAGTGGTGGCATCACTCGGGGCAGAGACGGGACAAGGGCTCTGACACCCAGCCCTGGACTTTGCCGAGTTTCTGCCCGGGCAGGCAGCTGTCCCCACAGTGGGCTGGGCGCCCGCTTTTTCTTAATTAAGTCAGAATCACCCATTCACCAGTGAAATCAGGTAAGGAAGCAAAGATCCCTGCATGATGCGGCAGCAGCAGCTAATCCCTTGGGAAACACAGAGCCCATTTTCCTGTAAATAAATAGGCCAGATCCAGAGGTTTGTAGCAATCGGCGGGAACTGCTGGAGGAGGCAGCACCTCGGGCACACGCAGGGATGTGAACTGCTGCAGTGGAGCGGAGCTACGGAAAGCATCCGTTCAGCATGTCCATCCCGCTGAGCATCCCATGGCACCGCTGTGACGTCCCACCACGCTCATGGGCTGCTGGGGACAGCCAGGCTGGGGGCACCGTGGGGCCCCTTCCGCTATCCCCAAGCCCATTCACAGTGCTGGTATTTGTCCCAGATTTTGGCAGCTCCGGCCCAGAGCAACGCGAGCGATGGGACCAACCAGCTGATAATTGATGGGTGACTGCAAATGCCAAGTGCTGCTCGGCCGCGGTCCAGGGAAGCGTGAGGAGCGGGACAAGACCGGGAGGCAGGAGAGGAGGAGGGAGCACGGCCAGCTCACCCCAATGCAGCCTTTTGCATTTGTCACCCCGGGGCTGGATTTTCCAGGCTATCTCCTGCCTAATACTCAAAGCCCACAACAGCCAGCCCAGGCCTCTCCTCTGCCCAGGATACGCTTCTCCCTGATCCCCAAACCTGGGCACCGAAGAGCCCAGAGAGCCAGAGCGGAAGAGCCAGCGATGTGCAGCTGCGGTGACCCCCCCCTCTCTGGCAGGCATGGCGACCCACGCCGTGGAGGGAGGGGTGCCAGCGCCCCAAGGACACGGTGACCAGGATTTGGGGCTCCTACTGCTTTCCCTCTGGGATGCACATGTTGGGGAGGACCTGGGCAGGGGGAGGCAACGCTCCCGAGTTGCTCCCGAGTCAACAGCGTGCGCGGCCGGGTGGCTGCGGGCTTTGCTAATGCAGCAGCGTGAATCAGCATCCAGCGTGAGAGCCGAGCGTGGCCCAGGCGCCGGTGGGAGCATCCTCTGGCAGCGCCATGCGGGGCTGCGGCACAGCCCGGGCTCCGGCTGCTGGGGCCCGCAGAGCTGGGCAGCGGGGTCGGCCCCGTCCCTCCCTTTCCAGGCTGCAGGGTGGCCCCCCAGCAGCTCTCAGGCTGGGATTTAGGGAGATTTGTGGCCTCGGGGGCTAACTCCTCGCCCTCTCACAGCCCCAAGCTCCGTGTCCTGGCCCGATGCAGCCCAGCGATACCCAGCATCACTGCCGCCTCCCGCTCTTCCCCGTTCACAGCAGTTACCCGCACGCCAAACCGCTCTGCTCAGGGCTCCCTCTCCGCTCCATTAACACGCAGCACCAAGCAAGTGCCAGCACCGCAGATGGCACGCCTGGGCCCGGCACATGGGCTGGTACTGCGACGGGGGCTCCTGTGAGCACCCCACGCTGCACCCCAGGCTCCTGCCCCAGCACCCGCAGCCAGGAACAGCTCTGTGGGGAAGCCTGGATTCCGCCTCATGCCTGGTGAGCTCAGTTCCTCCTCCTCCTCCTCCTCCTCCCACTGCTGCAGACTCGCCTGGCACCCACGCCGAGGCTCGATGCCTCTCGTGGTGCTGGCAGGTTTAGGGGGTGAGAAACTCAGAGCAGCCCCGTGCTGCTGCTGCAGGGAGCCTGGCCGAGGTCTACCAGTGGGCACCAAAAACCCGTGGCGGGGGACAGCACTGTCCTGCGCTCTCCCCAGGTCCCTGTCTCACAAACATGATGGGCTGTGCATCCTCTCCCGGCTGGGTTCCGGCTCTGCCTCGCCAAGCTGCCCCAGGGCACCTTGAACCAGCAGGCTTGAATTTAATCACTGGTAATAAATTGTCACTGTCTTTATTCCCAAGGAATCAACAGGCCCCGTCAGTCTCCCCAAAAGCCTCACCGTGCCCATAGGCTGCCAAGGACAGGCAGGTTGGGCATACTTAGCACCAAAGCTGAAAACACACTTTCTCACCTGGTACGTGGCTACTTTGCCTCTAAAGGCAGAGGGAATTACTTGTCTGCACTCAGAATTACCACTATGGCATGGAGCAGGACGAGCAGCTCTAGTGCAAAGGGAGCCTCGCCATGAAAGCATGAGAAAATCCGAGATTATCTTACCACATTTGAATGCAAGAAAGGGAGAAGCAGTGAAGACCTCTGCTTTTCCAGTGATTTGCAGAGGGGTCCATTCCCACAGAGGGGCTGCCCCTGCCCTCCCGTGGGACCCACGTCAGTCTGGCCCCCATCTCCCTGCAATGCCTGGCACTTCTGGGGGCTC
Organism: Pandion haliaetus; assembly: GCA_013401275.1. Lineage (NCBI taxonomy): Eukaryota > Metazoa > Chordata > Aves > Accipitriformes > Pandionidae > Pandion > Pandion haliaetus. The sequence continues at coordinate 98,561 of VYZV01040972.1, read as the reverse complement.
CGGCTTGCTGCCATGGCTGCTCCTTGATTAGGCATTGGGAAAAACACACTGAGAGGAAATGAAAAGCATTCAAAGATGAATAACTGTGTCCCCGAGCGCGCTGCATGCTCTCTAGCAAGGAAGATGATGGCAGCCACGAGGGCCAGGAAACATGGGATTAACCAAGAGCAGGTCACCAAAATCTAAAATCCACCTAATAGACGGGGCCTGGGGCAGGAGTCAGAGCAAAGCTGCAAGGGCAAGCAGAAAAGAAGACATCTCATAAAAACATGGGGGTGGAAAGCAACCCAAGGCAGGGAAGAGGGCGGGCAGGCTCGCTGCTCTGCGTCAGAAGCATCGGGGACGGGGCCAGCGGAGCTGCCCGTGGCCAGCCCCATGCAGGGAAGGCAGCTCCTGCTCATCACAGGGACAAAACCCCCCAAAAAAATATCAGGAGCCTCAGCAGCGGGCCAGAAGACAACATGCCACTGCCAGCGACTCTGGGTCTGCAAATCCCAAGTCATGCAAAGGGTGGATGAGATAAAGCCAGGTCTCAGGTGCCAGCTGAGACGTCCAGCTGAGAGCCAGCGTGAGGAACAAATTTCCTCCACCTTATTTTCGTCTTTGCAGAACGAGGAACATGGGGAACATCTTGCAGGACACGGAATAAGTGCGGTAGAATCCCTTGCTTGTAGGTTGATCCTTACAGAGCTGACAAAAACAGCTTGTGCCTCAGAAGAGAGGACGTGTCCGCAGCACAGGCCCTGGAGAGTCCCTGAGCAGCAATAACCTGGCATCAGAAACCGGCGCTGAGCCCAGCGACACAAACTGCAAATGCTGATCCCCGTGGCCAAAGCGTTCATCTCTGCACCGTTACCCTACTGGGACACTCAGTCCCAGCTCCGCAGCACAGCCTGGGCTTGCAATTATACAGAGATTTTAACAGCCACCGTCAGTGTGAGTGCACGGACACTAGGGCGAGGTTAGGGCGATTTGGGGAGTGCCGGCTTGTACCTGTGCCAGGGGCACCAGCGGGACCCTGCTCAGCACAGCACCTCTGCAGCCGCTCTCGCTCCCCAGGGGTGCTGGTATGGGCTGGGGTTTGATGGTCCAACTTACACCAGATCCAGAGCTCATGCTGCAAACCACCTACGTGCGTTTCAGCATCTTGCAAACCACCCCAAAACACAGTTCAGGGGATGGGCAGGATGAATGCTGCCCTTCGCAAGGTCTAACGCTCTCTCCTAGAGCCACCGACAGCAAAACTCCCTGTCAATCACCCGGCCCATAGTGGAACAGAAAGGCAGCTCTTTTAAAAACAACAGCACAAAATAGTGCTTATTCCGTGCAACAGAATTAGCCTGGGGAATTCACGCTAAATAAAAAAGCAATGGTCCTTGATAAGGAAACAGCTGGAGTTACAGCACAAAAAACTGATACCCCGCGCAGGGTGGGATGGAGGACAGGCAGGCACAAGAGCCTCTTGCCCCCAGGAGTGGGAGACCCCCCTCACCGGCTCATTGTGCCGTAACCTCTCCGAGCACTTTCCGTGCCCGCTGCGGTCAGCAGCGCTCAGCCCCAGGCAGGGCTCAGCCCCAGGCAGGGTTCAGGCAGCCGCTGCTCCCCGCTGCACCGGTAATGGCGTCCGGCACCCCCAGGCACGGCACGTGCCCTGTCCTTGCCAGCACAGGTTGCTCAGCCAGTTCCCCGCTAGCACCTCTGCATGTCCCCTGGGGCCAAGAGCCCCCGACACTGCCACTGTCTTGGGGTGGGTGACACTATGGGGCTCCGGGTGCTCCTGAGCTGCATCCCTCAGTGGGTCCCCAGCTCCCGACGGCCACAGAGGGGATCTGGGGCACTGCTGACCCACAGACCACACCATGACGGCGACGCAAAGCCGGATGGGTGACAGAGCGGTGACAGGGTGCCAGCAGACCACCTTGAGGCTCAGCCTGGCGTCTCAGGGGAGGATTTCCCCAAGAACTGTGGCTCAGCCATCATTTTGGGATTGCCACCCCGCAGAGATGCCTCTTTGGCTTGAATGCCGCCGCTTCCCCACTCCATGCTGGATCCCCTGGCCGTGCCAGCGATGGACGGACAGGGCTCGGCAGGTATTGCTCCTCCTAGAAGCTTCCTGCATGGGAAACAGGGCCACGGGACCCCTGGAGAGACCCTCGCCATCGGCTGGGTGAAGCCTCTGATGATTCCTCAGTCCGTTCCTCCAGGGGTTTCCCTGCTGCAGGCTCTCACTTCCGAGGCATCTCTCTTTGCTCGACTTCTGCAGGGTTCACAAGGAACCGGCTGCTGCGCTGGCCCGAGCTGCCCCACCAGCTCGTCCCGTCCCCGCGGGGAACACACAGAGAAGGTGCAAGAGTAGGCGGGCCTGTTTGGCAGCCCCAGCCCCAACCCTCGGCACGCAGCTGCCCGGGCCCAGCAGCTGCTGCGTTTCACCAGATTTCTCACTCCCTGCTTCTTTTGTCAGGGTTCCCATCACCGTGCCCGCTACCGGATTCCCTTGTTTTCCCTGATGCATCCTGCGTTAGGAGCATTTTGCAGTGGTGGCACCAAGCCCAAGCATCTAAGACCAGTTTTACCGATTCTGCAGAAACCTTGGGAGAAAAACCGTGCCCGGCCCACACTGTCGGGCGCCTTCCCTGTGGGTCCCTCCCCATATTTTCAGCCTTCCAGTACTAACAAGATTAAAAGCATAGAGCAACAGGGGGAGGGAAATCACAGCTTCCATTTTTCTGGGGAACAGAAAGGGCTCCCGAGGAGACCTCCCTGCCCTTCTGACACGGGCTTTGCTCTTCCTTCACACTAAAAATAAGCAAAGTGCTGAAAATGGCAAAAAATCAACAACCCCATTTGGGACAGAGCGCTGCATCCCCAAAACAGTGGCAATGCCAGGAAAAGTTTGTGTTTGAAAAGTGACTGGGATGCAGTTGGGTGCTGGTGGGAAGGAGCAGGATCCGGCAGCTGGGGCCGAGGCTGGCACAAGTCCGGCAAAGGAGGGGGTCAGCACCACGGGCACCATCCGAGCTGCCTGGCTCACCACCTGGCACTCCTCCTTCTGCCACGGGGGATTTTTTTGGGAGACAGGCTGTTTTGCTCCTGCTCGGGAGTTTCCAAGGGAGCGGCGATACCTCCAGGGGCTGGGAAACTCTGCTCCCTGCTCCAGCAGAGACGGGCTCATCCCAAAGCAGGCAGCTTCACCTGGGTCCTGGACAGAGGGAGATGCTCCAGTTCATGGCAGAGCAGAGTGCTTGGGGCAAGAGCAGGGACAAAACGCACAGGGTGTTTATGCAACACCCCCAGAAAAATCAATTTTGCTAAGAGTTGTTGTATCACATAATGAAACACAGGGGGAACTCCTTTTATTCTCGTTTGTTATAAAATGCTGAGTTGACACCCAGAGATTACAGGAAAATAGAGACTATTTGAAAAGATCAGGTTCTGCAGCTCATCACTTTTCCAGCTGACCTGGCTGCAGCGCCAAATGGGGAGGTGGCAATTCCTGGCCCTCATTAGCTAAAAATAAGGCACCTGACCAGAGGGAACAGGCTGGTCTCTTCCTGCCCCTGGAGGCAAAGGGAAAAGGGAAAAGAGCTCCACGACAAAGGCCGTACCAGCAGCGGTTGTCATGAGAGTAGGAGCAGGACACCCGGGATGCAGACCCTACGGTCTTACCCAAGGCCGGGAAGGTTGGCAGGTTGGGGACGCTTGTGAGGTTACACCCCACCGCCCATCCTGTGCTGGTGCTCTGCTGGGAGCCGAGCTGAGGACCGGTAAGCAGAAAGAAGAGTCCGTCCACTCCTTCAGGACACACAGGCAAAAAACATGGAAGAGAAATCCAGCTTCCAGCGCAACAGCTACCCCTTCCCTCCACACCCCGGCGCGGTCTCGGTGCGGTGGAAGCGGGTCTCCCCTAACCACCACCCACCTTGAACGAGGGCTGGGAAAGACGGTGGTCACGGCAGATTAGCCCGGGGTCTCCGCACCGCCGGAATGGCCTACTTTACCAACGTGCCAAATCTCCCATCTCAGCCCGCTGCGACGCTTACCGAGGCACGCCGAGCACAGGCATTGCCCCCTCCTGACCCCCCCCCAGGCGGGGACCTCTGCAGCCCTGGAAACCAGGATTTGCACCTTTTTGCACGAGGTCACGGCACCGCGCACCCACTGCCTAGGGAAGGTGGGAACGCCGGTATTTTATAAGCACAACAAACGCACAGCAGCGGGTTTCTGTGCGACAACCAGGCAGCACTGACCTTGCGGGGAGGAGAGAAAAGGAGCACCCGGCTCATCAATCAGCTCATGTATTTTCCGTATCCCTTCGGAGATGGAGCACTAAGCCATTAAATAATAAAATCTCAATTGCAGAGCAGCTCCGGCTCCTGCAACGCCCCATGGTGCCGGGAGACACGTCTGGATGCTGTACAGAGCAGATGTGGGCCTGGTGCGTGCGGGGAGGGTCCGGCAAGTGCACTGCAGGTCTGGTGAGCGTGACGGGTGCCCGCTGCGTGCCGTGTGGGTCCAGTGCATGCCATATGGGTCCGGCGCTTGCGGTGCAGGTTCAGTGTGTGTAATGTGGGGCCAGGTGCATGCGATGTGGGTCTGGTATGGAAGATGTGGGGCTGGTGAGCGTGCCGGGGGTCCGGTGCACGCCGTGGGGGTCCGGTGCTTGCAATGCAGGTCCAGTGCACGCGCTGAGGGTCTGGCGGGTGTGACGTGTGTCCGGTGCGTGCCGGGGGGTGGGGGTCCGATGCATGCAATGCAGGTGTGCTGTGGGGTCCGATGCATGACGTGCCCCAAGCACCCTCTCCCCCGGGGACCACCCCCCCCC
>VYZV01040972.1:75454-92953 GCA_013401275.1 Pandion haliaetus | reverse complement strand
CCCAGCGTCGTAATTTTCATCTGAGCAATCCAATTCTGAGGACATCCGTCCGCCTAATTAATGACGCACCATCATAAAGGAAAATAAATAAATAAATGACAACCTTTGCCTCATTTAAATACCTGCGGGTCAGTCCGGCGGCAGCGAGACCCCCAGCTCCGGCTTGAAAAAGCAGCAAAGCATCAGCAAAACTGAAGTGCTGTGCAGGGCTCCCAGTTGGAGCGGGTTCTCTCCGCGCCCTCCCCGCTCGCTCGATGGGAAATCATGCCGGTCATCGCTGGCACGGCGCGGCTAAGCTCTCAAGCACGGTCTGGTTACTCATGGCACTACCTACCCATTTCCTTCTGTAGCTATCGAGCTTCGCCTTTCCAAATTATTTCATGAGCAAACATCTAGGGCGAGGCCGCTCGGCCCTTACTGGGAGCCACCGAGCGACTTACTGCGGCCCACGTGGCAAGCAGCGGGGCTTCGGCTCCCGCTCTGCTCTGGTGACCGTGGCCGAGCGCCCGAGGTCGGCTGCAGACACCCCTCCAGCGACTGGGAGGACGGCGAGATGCACATACACGTACAGCTGTGTTACAAATATACACGTAACATCCTATGTGTAGGCATGCACGTATAGACTTATGGAGGGAAACTGTTGAGCAGAATCTCCTCCTAGTGTGGATCTGGACCCCAGTCCGACAGCTGAGCGCGGCTGGGCGAGGTTAAAACCCAAGTCCCCGTCTTGGGGCGCGCGGAGGGACGCAGAGCTCGCCGCTCCCCCCGACGCCGTGCTCCCCCTGCCCTTGCAGGTTCCCTTTGTAACTCCCCCGCGGTTACGGTGGAGTGCTGACAAACCTGTTCTGTAAATACACGCAAAGTCTTTATTCCAGGACTTATTTCCTGCAAGATTTGTACCTCATTTATTCCGATACACAGACTATTTTCAATGTATATGTATCCTGCCTCTCATTTATTCCTGCCCGCCTCCAGCCTCCTTTTGTTTCCCTCTTTCCAGGTGAATCCAACACACAGCCTCTCTCCTTGAAAGGAAAATTAATGAGTTAGCACATCTGCTGCCACTGGAGCTGCTCCTACCCTGCAACAGTGGCAGCTGTGACACAGATGTCGGATGCAGAGTCATTTTGGATGGCTTTTGGGGGAGAAAAATGGTTTCTCCTTCCCTCCCCAGCCTGCAGTGCTCCGTTTGCCAGGGTGCGGGCGCAGAGGACTCACCGGGAGACGCGACGTGCTGGGAGGGATTAGGTCTGCTGCGGAGGAGCGAGGGAGAGGTTTTCTCTCCTCCTTCTGCCATGGGCTCGCTGCCAAGACGCCGAGCAGATTTGGAGAACCAAACCCTTTCCTCACCTTGGGGTCCGTACGCAACTCCTGAACAAAACTGCCAGGCCTGGGCCCGAAGAGGAGAGGGAACCGAGCCGCTCTCGATTACAGTCTTGGCCTGGGCTACGCTTGGAAATCATCGCTTCTGTTGGCATCAGAAAAAGGAAAATACCGTTTCTTTTGCAGAAAATAGCACGGTTTCTACCAAACAGGATCACTTTTCCCTCCTTTACACCCAGAAAAGTAACCTCTCAGAGAACCGCGGCAAAGGCTTCTTATTGCTCATTTTATCAAATTATTCCTACGTGGAAAAAAGAAAACCAACTGAAACCAGCCTTGCCACCGGCCAGCCCAAAGGCCAGCCCGTCCCCGCCTGCCCGGCGCAGGGACTTCAGTCATTTTAAAGCCTTTTTACTCCTCTGAACAGAGCCCTCGAAATCAACTCCTCGCATTCCCTAAATCCTGCGCCCACAAACAAAAATCAACGCGCGACAGGAACAGCGCGCGGCAGCAGGACCAGACACGCGGGGGTGTGACTGAGGTGAGCGAACACCCGGAAAGCCAGGATGACAATATCATCCGTTCTTTCAAATTTTAAGAAAAATCACCAAAAACACCGACTCCGAGAAGGTGAACCCAACGGAGAGCTTAGGCCGCCGCCCGTTTTGATCCCTCAGAACAAATGCCAAACAGCTAAGGAAAGATCTTCCTGTGATTTTTATTGATTTCGTCTTAAGAGAGGTCAGCGTAGCCACAGCGCTGTAACACTCCGGAGCGCTGAACACACACAACCCTCCCGTGTGTCGCAGGTTCGATGCAACTGAAAAACACAACCTTTACAAAATGACAGGAAAAGCGTTAAAACATATCAAAAATTAGCTAAAAAAGCAAAGAACTAATACTATTTTGGTTTAACATCCATTTTTAAATAGACCTACACATAAATAAATAAAAGTGTTAGTCTTTAAGTAAACATGCTCCACAAAATCTAAAACTGCAGGATTTCTAGGGAATAGGATTTCTCCCTGAAGCTTACGTGACTCTTCTCGGGATAGCGCAACTTGTCTCTGCCTGAACACACGAAACCGATGCTGGAGACAGTAGCTTGCCAAACCTTAAAATATCAAATACTGAACATTCTTTGACGGGAATAATTTCAAATAGACTAATTTTTTTTGACAGAGAGAGCTTAACAGACTTCTCTTGCTGATGGTGTTAGATAATTAACACACATAAGCCCCATTAAAAATAATTTAGCCTCCAAAGCTGGTGTCTGGGAAAGGTTTTTAAGGACTTCCGTAAAATCCCTCATAATGTAAATCTCTGATGTAGAATATGCATTTTAGTGATATTTTATTAACAGAATAAGTAACTGCTCATCATATAAACACATACATTAAAAATAAACATGCTAGTGAACACCTGGGTAGCCAACACTGAGGCAGCACACCTGCACAAGCCAGGTACTTGGCAGTTCTGAGAGGTGCTACGAAGGAGAGGGAGCTCTGCTCAGTTACAACGGTTTGACACGACATTCAGTCATTTTGCCAGGAAATATATTTGCTGAAAAACTTAGTATAAGATTTATTTTTCTTAGCTTAGCCGAATACTACGTGACGTCAGAGAGCGCTGAACATCGGGCCGAGGGTGGCTGTAATGTCAGCAAAGGGAGCACTCTGACTGAGCTCAATAACCGACTGCTTCTTCAGAACAAGAAGGATGTAAAACTTGGCCACGGCTTCTTTCCGGTTGCTTTTCTGACAGAGCTCCCGAAAACTGAAAGAACACACGCCCGATCTCTTCAGGTGCTGCAGAAGGGAAACCAGAAAATGAGTCAGGTCAGCTTCACTGCCAGTAAAACCAGATCCCATCAAGTCTGAACTGAAGAGTGCTGCTCGGAGTGAGTATTTTCTGCTTGAACGCCTTGAATAGGATCTCACCTTGGCATTTGCATTTATATAAGCGGCTCTTAGCGTTTTATTGCCATGATATCACTAGCACCTACATATATTATTGAAATCTACATAGGCCCACAGTTCCAGTGAATTCAATGAACTTGTAGAGGCGCGCGATGAAGAGCATCTGTAATGGGTTTCATGATTCAAAACAATAAAAATCATTGCGTCCCCTGTTCTTTGGATACAGAGTATCAGAGCTATATCCTAGGCAATTTCAGGCACAGCTAACTAAGCTTTATTATTTCTTAGTTTTTAATGGCTACACTCATATGCAAGTATTTCTTTACAGGCGTTGAACAGAACCTTTGAAATATGTTCACATAAAATAATTTTAAGAAACTCAAGATGGCTGTGAAGTCAAACTCTGGCACTAGGGAAGAGCTAGGCTTGGGCCAAAGTTTGGTGTGTTTTGCGGACAAAACCCCCTCCCCATGTCCGCTTGCCCACGCTCGGATTTCTTCATCGCCTTCCTCCATTCTCCCCTCAGCCACGTGGCACACTGGGTTAGGAGAACTGACCTGGAGGAAAATAACTTTTTGCTGTGTTTTTTCTACCCACCCCCAACCAGACCAATGCTGAAGCACCAAAACGCTTGTCCAGGCAAAAAGGAAGGAACAGGACTGAGACATCAGGCCAAAAGTTTGGACATCCAGCATCAGGGCAGCCCGTGCTGGCTCCTGTTACGGTCCTGTGAATATAGCATGTGCTATCATACATTACACCTTCACCACTTTTACAAGGATTTCTGCAAGAAAAGCAGAATAATAATCCTTCCTGATGCAAAGGCTACACTCCCTGCTAAATTTCAAGCACCTTGAAAGCACTGGGGCATTAAAACCTCTTAAAGAAGGCGTTACCAGCTTTCTTTTTAACATAACCCTCACTCGTTTCCCTAGCCTTCATCTCAGAAACAGCTCAAGCAGATGAATAGCCAAATGATGGCACCCTGCAGTGCTCAGCTGAGATCTGGCAACCTGTAAGGAATTGGGTTTTGTAGAGATACTCCAGAGCATACTCCTAGAAGGAAGAGAACAAGGGCTTAGCGTTACAGCAAACACTGCTGTGGAGGCAAACGTTCAGAAAATGCTAGCGATTCCAGCAGCTGTGGGAGAGGACACCATGTGAGGCACTCAGAATCCTGGTTTCCTACATAGATACCCAATAAAATGCAGTTATACACTGCGTATGAGGGGCAGCAATATGATCAAGTGTACTTAGGAGATTTTATGACATAGTCCAATTGAAATCAACACCTGGTTTTGGCATCTAATTACAAAATCCAGCACTGGTACCTGTAAAGTTTTTAATAACTGAAGAGTTCTTTTGCTCCACCTTATTTCTTCACTGTCTTTCCCATCCATCTTTAGTTCCTTGAAATAGAACAGAAAGTTAGACAGCATGTGTACAAAGTCACACACCATGATGATAAAAAGGACAAGAGTTCTAGCCTTATTGAAAATCCAACTGGAGCTGGGCATTTTGATAGCCATACTCAGGACATCTGGGACCTCTGACACCTCTGTGGCCATACTAGGCTTTGTGAAACGGAGAAAAGAATGCTAACTATGTTCTTTCCGCTACGAAGAGACAGATCGGGTGCAACAACACGTTGGGTACTACGGAAGTGGTCCCAGTCAGCCTGGGGGAGGCAGCTTCACAAGATACTGTCCTGCGTGACTGGGATTCTGACAGTATTTGTACTGGTCAGGGGCCAAAAAGGATGTTCAAAAATTTGGCTTTAGATTTTGGGCTTAACCTCTGAAGTCAAGAGGAGAAGACTGCCCTTGTTTCAGAACGTCTGACTAGCCTCACAGCCAGTAAGTTCAGAAACTGTTTCCTTCTTACAGGAAGCACTATCGCTAAATAAGGAGCCGTTTCCCTCACAGACTGTAACCTGGGAATGTTGGAATACACATATCCCCGATTACCAAGCTATAAAGTTTCTGACTGGCAAAGTATGTACTAAAGACGATGTTAGTACACCAAAATTCACCATAAGTTCATGATGCCATCGCCTTTTTTTTTTTTAAGGTTTCTGAGAAAGAAGACAGTTCTGTTTGAAATAAGCCAAGAGTGGTCAGCTTCGAGTACACGTACATTTGTTAACTCGGCTTGCTGTGTTTCAGCTTTGCGGCCCGGTGAATTGGTCACCAGTGAGGAGCTCTCAGAGAAAGCCGTTCCATCCTGCTGTTAGAACAGAAAGGACGATCAATAGGCATTACAATTTATGCATACAATGTAATTCTCAATTACATAATTCTGCCCAAAGAATTTATTATAATAAATGTTTTCCAGAATGATTTCATAGTTGCTATTTTTCCGTGTCTTTTCTCACATAGGAAAGGACCTTGCTGTAGTATTTATCCTACAGCTGGATCTACACCTATGGGCTCAGCTCAGGCACAGACCCTACATTTTCTGCTGCTGCCATTAGGTCCAATTTTGTCATTCTTTTTCAACTTTAATGAGCCTCATATTCTCTAAAGAATGCCCTTTCACATTAGCCTAAATAAAGATGGCAGAAATAGATAATTTGTTGTTGCTTAAGTATCTCCTCAATATGAGAGACAAAAGGTAAGTTTTATCCTTTATAAAGATGATTATATTTATCTCTTTTGTACAAAGAGGCTATATTCCATATTAAGGTTTCATTTATACTTCGTGATTAGACTGTAATCTAGATTGATTAATAGACATTTTAATTAATCATTCATTCATTGTGAGAGTCTACCAAAGTTCTTATAAATAAGCTTTCATGACACAAGCTACTTCATGCTGTATGGTCTCTAGCACCATTTTCAAGCATATATTAGTAATTTCTTAACGTGTTTTAAATGGAACCCTAGCATTAAATGAAACCAGTAAATACATTTAGGTCTCAAAGTTATGGAAACTGCTCACTATAGTTCCACCACAGTTATCATCAGTTTCATTTCTGTTATTCTGTGATGTCAACATAAATGAATCATTTCTAATTTTTCTCTCAGTCTCTGAATGAGCTGACTCCTGCAGGTAACTTGGCTCTTCTACTATCAGCATCTCTGTATTAATAAAAAGACAAGGTTTAAGAGGAAATTACTGTGAATTGCTGTCCTTAAAAAAAAAAAAAAAAAAGAAAGGAGGGGAGGGGGGATTAAAAAAACAAAAATCACACCCCAGTTAGCAATCTTTGAACGTAAGGAGCAGAATGAGTAAATATAGACTAAATATCATTCCCAACACGACCATGGAAGAAGAAGAACCTTCCAAGAGAGTTTTTCCTTTTCTAAAAGTTGACCTTTATGGGCTTGCAGGAGGTGGTTTTGTTGATTAACTTCCAAGGCAGACATACAGATTATATTTCTAGCAGAGCAAAGGAGTGAAAGCAGATAACATCACCTTCTCAGAAGATCAGAAGATCTAAAATGGAACATTACTTCTTGCTTGATATTAACCAAAACACAATCTTCTAGATACAAATAGACGTTATTTACATGAATTTGGAAATTTAGAGAGTGGTTTGATTGAACTCTGAATAAGTGGGAAGCTTTTTTTTAAAAACAAACAAACAAACAAACAAACAAATCTGTGGTTTGGTAGGCAATTAGAGAAACCAAAAGGTGAAACAAAAAATACCTCCTTATGCCAGAAGGAAGAAAAAGACTTGCATTTAATTTCTAATCTAAGGAACAAAAGAACAGCATAGTACTTATAAAAACAAAAAAACTTTTTTTTTTTTTAAATAATTATCAGCCAATTTGCTTAACATTTAACTTTTTCGGCCTTTGATTTGTAGAATACTGCACACAAAGACCGTGCACATGCCTCTCAAACATTATGTAAAACAGAAAATATTTTCTAACAGCTAATTCTGCAACAACAGAATTAAAATGTTACCTGTGGTATCTTGCTCTTTTCTTGTTTCTTCCATTTCAGACTCCCTCTGTATTCCATTTCTTCTCATCTTAAATCTGTGACTCTTGAAACACTTTGCAAACAACTGAAAAAATTATTTTTATTTGTTTGCTTTCAGAATATCATGTCAGATTATTTGCAAACATCAACACAAAGGTATGAATATGAGCTGTATATTAATTACTGCAAACCAGAATTTAGATATTTGAATTAGGTCATTCTGAAAATCTGCTTTTTTTTTTTTTTTCCTAAGTAATAGCCTTCTGCAGCTTCAACTTTGGCAGTGAACTCCATGAAGAAATATCTTAGGAACAGCTTGGATCATTTTTCCTTGAAGCCAGCCAGTAAGGAAGGATGAAAGAAAGAAGCACGGGCAGTTATCTGTGTGGATTTCCTCTCCATTTACTGCTGTGTGAGTACTTTTCATCCTCATAAAGAACAACTTGTAATTCAGCACCTCGACTCTAAGAGGTGAAGCTGTGCTGCTGTAATGAACCTGCAGAGCTGTTTGCCTGGAGACCCTGCCTCCCAGATGTCTCCAAGCTACGCAACAGAAGAAACAGTGCAATTAACACAAGGCTGCCTCTCGCAGTTGACACCGTATCTTTCCGTATCACCTTGTATACACGTTGATCTCTTCTTTATCTTATCGCCAGCTCTAAACTTACAGCTGCTTTGAATGATCTGTGAGATACTATGTGGGGACAGGAGAGGCTTTGATAGATCGTATTTCCATGAAACAAGTACGTCTGTCCTGTGCAAAACGAGCAGCAAGGTCCACAGCCACAGGAAAGGGTGGTCTGGCCCACCCTTCCAGGCAAAGCGGTAGCGTGATCAGGAACCTCTTGGTCCTCTGAAAGGCAAGTCCCTGACTGCTCGCCAGCCGGAAGCTTAATCTCCAATCGGGAAAGTACAAAACAAATCGGTATACCACCTTTGCAAAGCCATTAACATTATACTAATAACGTTTAAGCCTGATGTACCTTAAAAACAAATGTAGAAGAAAGATGCGGTCTCACATGGATTACAGAGCAGAAGCAAAACAGAAAATAATAAAACTAAGTAGAAAGTAGAAAAGAAATTGACAGAAATCTAAAAAGTTGTGTATTAGTGTACAATCAGACAGGTGCCAGTATGTGAAATGAAACATCAGCTCTCAAGTTTCTTTGTCATTTTTTACTTGTTGTTGGAGTGCTGGAGATTAAAGCCGTGAGCTCTACAGATGGTCTTTCTGATGAAGCAATTAGTGGTGAGTAAGCAACTAATCGTCAGGTACCCAACTGAACCGTACTGCAAAACAATCCTTCCAGCGATGCTACGCACCTGCAGTTTGCTAGGGATCCACATAAAGCCAAGCCTGCAAAATCTCTCACAGTTAGATCCTAGATGTGCAACAGTCCCTTAATCTATACAGTGGCATAAAAACCTACAAGGAATTGATCTTTACCATTTGCAGCTCGGCGTGAACCACAGCCTGTGTGGCATGGGACAGGAGTTTATCCACACCTCCTGCTTTCTTCCACATCATTGTTTTTTTTGTTGGGGGTGCAAGGTCTAACGTAGCAAGGATGTCCGTGCAGTTTTTAAGTTGGTTGTATATAGTGTTGCAGCTGAGTTCTTTCTCTACATCCACAAGCAACTTCCTCTTTCTTTTATTTTTTTTCCTCTGGGTGACAGCTAAATAGAGCAAGTATTAAAAAAAAAAAAGTCTAATAAGGTCTATTCACACAAAAAAAGCACAAAAAAAATAGCACTGTGAATTGAACAGACAGGCTGCTGACCTCCTGAAACACCGCACAGACCTAAAAATCAAAGCACAAATGCATAGGCCATTTCTCCAGAAGCTTTCACAAAGTATACTCTTTGTATTCTTGTACAGGAAATTCACATATGTTTAATTACGGAAGACATATGACTATTGTACTAAAGAACCGGGAACATGAGGACTTAATAAGAACACGTGACATACCAACAAGGCTGAATAAGCTATCTTTAATCCATCAGGAAGTTAATTGTTCCAAGAACTGCTGATGTGCTCAACAGGTTTCATTACCTCATAATTAATATCTGTGTTTGTCTGTTTAATCCTTTAGCAATTTGATTAAGATGTACGTAGTAAACTCAAAAGACAGACACGGATTGGTTATATAGCCATAACTTCCTGAATATTATTTTGGCAGGCTGGAAAATTCCAGTATTCTAAATATTAGTGTCAACGTGAACTTTTCTATTTGCTAACAGCCACCAAACGTGATAGGTGACATTTAGATTTTACCCACAGAAGAAATGAAACATTTTTCTTTCTGGATCTTATTAAAGTTAAAAGTTCACAAAACAAAATTTTACAAAGGCCTGGAAGTTTTAAGACAGTTATTTTACACATAAAAATCACTGATGTGTCACTAGCAATAAAAGTTCTTCAGCTGAAACTTCAGGAACGCTCATGAACAGGCCGGGCTTGCACTGCTAGCAGAACTGCAGAGCAACAAAACTTGGTTTGGTATGTGGAAGAAACTGTAAACAGAGATTTGGGCAGATCAGATGAATAACCTGATACTGGTTTTGTATAATGGTTACCTTAAAACAGAACTCTGACAGCAGGAGCAGATGAAATCTAAAGTGGGAATAATCTGTTTTGCAAATATTTTCACTAACAAGAAGAAAACCAAACCTAGTTAACACAAACATTCAGCCAGAAGCTGGTCAAGTTCTGACCTGTATCATCAACTGGCTCAAGCACAAATCCTCCTTCTTCTTGCAACAAAAGTATTGTTTCATTCGTTAGATGACTTACTTTCTTAAAGGTGGTGTCTGCGCAGTTGGACTCAACTATAAGAAAACGCAGCAAATAACCCAAATTAAAAAAAAAAAAATTACAAGATGGAATAATTTCTCAATCTCATGACATAGAATGATATCAGAAGAAAAAGATCAGAACTAGAGAACTATGATTTTGCCTATAATCTCTCAATCACTTTAACCAGTAATAACTGGCACTGCTGCTGCCCATACTCTGACTGCATGCTTCCCTTCGCCGACAACAGAACCTGTATGACAGGGTGGTGGAACAGACTGAAGAACTGCTCTGGAGGAAAACCCACCTGGCGAAAAGTGGTTTTAGGGGGAAGAGTGTTTAGTTTCAGTACATATCTATTTCCAGTTCCAGGCAACTGCATGGCAGTGTGGACATTTCTGGCAACATAAAAGGAGCAGGTTGCGCTAGTCCAGGTGCAAGGAGAGGCAAGTGCCGCTGCTTCCCTTTAAAGCTGTTCCAGAATTCTCGGTTTTAAAGTAACAGTGTGATGGGGGTATAAGAATTTAAGATAAAAAATAAATAAATCTAGAAACACTCTTCAAAAATTAATTTCTTTCATCAATATCAAACCAAAAGAATACCAACACCTTTATGAACTACTAAAGTGTCATTTGTGGCTGAAATATGAAGCCAGAAATACTCACAGGTGAAGTTCAAAGTTACAGCATACCCTTACTCAGTTTCCTTTCCCCTACAGAAGCGGTATCACACTGTCTGAGCAGCAGGGTGGATCAACAGCGTATCCAACGGGATGACATCTAAAAGTGTTTCTAAGCAATGTCAAGTTACAAATCTGGAATCCCTAGGTCAAATTAAATTGTACCTAAAATGGTGGATGAAGCATATCAGAAAAAAGCAAAATAAACAAACAAAGGAAAAAGGCAAGGGATATTATACGAAGCTGAATGTGAAGCATTAATACAGGAACAGAGGGTTCATGTGAGTAAGACAGAGCGGACGCTGCAAACTCACTGGCTGTGCTGTTCTCTGGCGGATCTTGTGACAAAGGACGTTCTTCGTTCATATCGAGAATGTCTTTTTCTAGGCCATTTTGCTCATCCCTCAACAGGATTTCTTCAATACAAAATGGATAGTTTTAATCATTCTAACCCTTAGTCATGCAATATTAGCCTGATACAGCCTAATGTTACTTATGGAAGGTTAATTCTCTGCAAACAAAAAAGGCTCAGCTTCCACAGATGGCTGTCAATCGTATGGCTGTCTTCAACAGTACAAAAGGAGAATGTTAGTCTTCATTTTGAGATTTCCACCTTGTCTTTGAAAAGTATGATATTGGCATTGTTTAAAAGGTATAAATCTATAAAGGCTTATGTAAATATGCTAAACCATAAAGATATAGAAGCTACTTTGCTGCCTTTGTTATTACAACAATAAGGATAAAAATGCTGCAGTGTTTTACCTTTGAAAATATAAATTCAACTGTTAAACATTAAGTATAAATTGAATGCCTTTAACTCAAAAAAGCTGATATGTGTCCTTTAAAACAATTTTACCTGGCAATGTTTAAGTGATCATAGATTTAGTGACAAGTAGAAAAAAATGGAGTATGAAAACAGCAAAAAATACAGAATTTATGGTTGAAAACAATCACTTTCATGCCATCTTGTTTGTTTTCCTGCAAGAATAAAAATATTTGGAAAGAAACTAATTCTGTTTATCTGTGGCAAACCCTACCAATCATATCTGCAGCATCCTCCTCATCTCCAAAACAGTCGTGCTCAAAACGGTAAGTATCTTCATGCAGTGCAGACTTGGCTCCATTCACGCTTGCAGAGTTGTGATCAGCCACAAGACTGTTGCTGCTCATTAAGATGCTGCCGTCAAAGAAGCTCTGTTTTCTTAGTGCATCTTGTTCTTCATCTGAATAAACACAGAATTTCTGATGTTTCATCTGCAGGAATTTTTGAAACACATATTTATCCATGTCCTAATTTTTCAAATAATTTTTAAAAGATTGTACGATATCCCATACCTCATATGGAATAAACAATAAACAACTTTAGCTAATTCAGTAAAAAGTAGAAATGTGGGGTTTGATTCTCAGTCTCCGATATCATATTATATTACTTAGGCAGAGTACTTACACAAAAATTTAAGCATAAGATAGTATGACAGGCCAATCAGCACAAGTGTGAAACAAAGGCACTTTTAATAATAGCTTTTTCACATGTGGAAAGGACTCAGACTGTACAAAATTTTGCATAAAACACACTTTTCCTTATGGAATATTTCTAATTTCTCAACTTCTCTCACCAAAGTTTCTATCACAGAGAAGTATATTGCTTTCGTAATCCTCTGTGAGTGTGATGTCTTCAGCTCTGCTCTGATTCAAGGTAAAATGTTCAGCAACATCAATGGCACTGATGAAAAAAACATTATACAAAATACAGGGTGAACTGAAACCCATTGACCATTTCGCTGGAATTCCATTTAGTGAAAACTTTTCTCTAAACAATCTTCAATCCTGATGATTTATCATGAACCCCCAAAAGATAGCTTCTGTTTTCTACAGCATTGGAAGTACCCTGGCTGATCCTCAATTCTGTGGAAAGGGAACAACTGTTTCCCAAAGCTAGTTGCATTCAAGCCATTTAACATTTATCAATAAAAATTCACTGCTTTATTTTCCTCTAAAAGCTAAAAATAAGCATACGGAAAACAGGTGCTATATGTTTATTAAAATTGATACCTCTAAGCAAGTAGGCAGCCGCCTTCTTTGCTAGCCAAAGTTTCTACGCAGTCTTCAATGCACGTTGTACAGCGAAGACGGAACTTGCAATAGCCGTAACAGCCCCGTAGCCGGGGAGAGGTCGACGAGGGAGGGGGAAGTGTTTAGCTAACTCAACTTCGAAAAGCTCCCCACACCTGGAACTCCATGAACAAACGATCCAGATGTATACTCAGAAAGCAACCCCGTGAAGAAACAGCAGACATGTTTATAACGACGAGGGAAGCACCCATCCTCCTCTCCATATTTCATATTTCTCCACTCCCTTTTGCCACTAAACTTGGGCTTATGTGAGTTTGTTCACATCCAAGCCCTGCCATCTACCAGACGCTCGTCGCATAGAAGGCATCTAATTAGTGTAACGCCATCATCTGTAAATCAAGCCACACGGACTCTTTGGGTACGCAGAAAAGGCGTGCTTTACAGAGTCAGCGCACTGAGGTGCTTGAATAACTAGTATTACATCACAGCTGTACTTACAAAATACTAAGCACTTACAGATCCCATCAAACTATTTATGACGAGATACAGAGGAAGCCTCAGTGGAGATCTGTTAGCCTGGACCTTTGGGGGCATTAGAGCCATCAGAAACATGTCTTGGCCTCCTGCTTTGTATCAGTTTTTGTACATTAATGCTGATGTGTGTCAGAAAAGCCAAAGAAATATGCTGGCTTTTCACTGGGAGCCAAGCTGACTACTGCTGATAAAAAACCCTGGCCCCAAAGAGCAATGAAGCAGAAATTAAATGCAGTTACACAATGGAACAGTACAACACTGCGAGGTTACTAGCCAGAGCTTCCTTGGTCTTACAACAGGATTTGTACTAACTTTTGTATCTTCTCTTGAGGTCAGAAAGTTGTTTGCAGGCTTCATTCAGACAGTTTAAAATCCCGAAGTCTAAATTCAATACATCATTTCATTGTAAAGGTCTGTTGTTTAAATGGACTTTGAGGAACTCTACAAAGGCACAATTCCTGTGACAGCCTTGTAAAGCTGACTCAGAATTTAGGAGAATTCAGTTATCAAACGAAAACAATTCCATCTGAGTCTTGATCGAATAACAGCAAGGATATCTTTTACTTCTGAAAAGACTAAAATTATGAATAAAAACTAGGGAAGCATTTACTTTAAATCAGGTAGTGGTGTTTCAAAATCATTAAATTCTTCAGGTAATGTAATGGACTGATAAGCAGCCTCAAAGTTCTCTTCTGGAAGGTCAACAAGTCCTAAAAGAAATGGACAACATAACAAAATAAGTATCAATAAAATATAAGTAATGATCTCCCAAGTACGTATAATAAGACTATAAACCTGTCAGGAAGGTCTGCTGCCATTCTAAATAACGGAAGGGTAAAGCTTAGGCACTTTGTCACCAGGACTCCAAAGTGGAATTAAAATCCTTAGTTTACATATACTTTAGAAACCATATTTTTTACAGACAGATACAGAAGAGTCTGCTGCTCCAGGACCTGACATACTGTAAATACATCGGGTTTATGAACAGCTGCTTTAAGTCCCTGAAAGATTCTCACAGCTGACATTTAGCCTAGAGTCTTTCACACTACTTCAAATGAATTACTGCATTTTCTTTTTCTCTCCAGTGGCTGTATAACGTTATTCTCCAGCATCAAATAATTATGATGTGAGACTGCAAATACCTGGTATTCAGAGAATCCTGGAACAATTCGGGTGAGAAGGGATTTCTGAAGGTCATCTAATCCAACCTTTTGCTCAAAACAGAGTTAATTTCTAAGTCAGATCACTTCTGACTACTTCTGCTGATGGAGATTCCATAGCACCCCTGGACAGTCTGTTTCAGCATTTTACCACTTCCACTGAGAGTTTTTCCCCGCCTTATACCTCGTTGGGGTCTCCACTGCCGTAGTTGTGACCTTTGTTCTTGTGCTGTGCAGTCCTCTATAAGCTACTATAGTATCTATTCAAAGTAGATAGTACTGTGTACTTACCACGTTTCTTCTAGAGACTTCCAAATATTTACAAATATGAACTAACTAATCATAATCGTATCCTTGAGAATAATGCAGGATAAGTATCCGCTATTCTGCAAACAGACCAGGTCACAAAGCACGTTAGGGCTGGCAATAGACACCGGTGCCCTGTTCTTAGCCTTTTTTTAGACAACAGTGCCTCCCCATTTGTTGCCTAAGTATGACAAACATACAGCCCGTTCGCTGGAAAAGGATCCAGTCATCTCTGCTCCCTTTTCGCTGGCTACATGGCTAGAGCTCAAAACACAGTCAGATCTGGCACTAACACACTGTTAGACATGTTGTTGGTGTCATCAGAAATTAAAATTAATTATCTAGCCACGGAGGCTGAATTCAAGCTTCTTCTCTTACGACCACTTAAGATACTGCTTCTTTTAAAGGAGTCAAGGACCTGAAATGGCATTAAATTAAGCCAGAGTAAACAACAGCAGTAGGCACTAGTATGTTCAATTTCCTTTGGGATCAATAATGTGTATTTAACAGAAATACCCATAATTAACTTTTAAAATGAAAGCTGTAAAGGACACAGATGGAAAAAAGCTGAATTGTTCATATACCTGGGCGAAAGGCTGTCTTCATTTTTGTCAAAGCTTCACTACAGTCTGCCAAGAGGTACTTTGCTTTCCTCTGGTAAATCCGCACTGCTCCTAGGAGTAAGTGTCCAGAGGTTCGCAGAGCTATTGTAAACTTTGATGATTTAAAAAAGTTGTTTGGGAGTTAGTATTTTTGGCAAAAACATTAAAATGAAAATATTACACAGTAGTAACAGAGTTCCAGTAACATACACCAGTACAGAGCTCTATGAAATTCAACAGGGCTTTGTACTGATATAGAGGTTGATAAACAAAAATGAATTTTCAGAGCTAGGAACTTCTAGTTGCTTCTGTTCCTAAACATTGCCATGCCGAAGCGTGAGTCCTGAACTGATGCTCTTACTTTATCTAAAACATCTCAGCTTCCTGCCAAAGAACAGTGTAACACAACCTGAAACAGAAAGTAGCTGCACATATCCTAGTCTTTGACACTTTGGTTATTTAAGTGAGCAGACGCCATACCAGCTATGCCCTCATTTATGCAAACAAAGGCCATAACTATGCCTCTATTTATGCAAAGTCTTCCTGCACCAAGCGCACTCAAGGTGGGCATGCTGATGCTAGACAGGACAGCATGCAAGGGAAAGTAGAGGGTACTCAACTAGTACCTCTTGGAAAAGACTTCCAAATAATATCAAGATCATTTTAAAAACACCCCATTAATCATAACCCATGCAAGACAGACAATGAAAGTCAGGCTGCCAAACATCAAGCAGGTATTTTCACGAAGGAAAAAAAAAGACCAAAACCCACAAAAAAACCTGCTTGCACCAGCTGGAAGCCTTGGATCTCCTGAGCCATTGATTAGCGACAGCGCAAAGCGTTCCTCACTGTTCCCTTGGATGCAGTTGCAACAGAGAGGCCAAGGACTGAGTCATGGGTACTTGACTGCCTGCATCTGTGCTTGCTTGAGTCATACCTTATCTGTGATATGCAGAGGACTTCAGCCTCCAGGACTTGTTCGTACAGAGTCCCTCATAAGCACTACGTATGCTTAATTATATATTTAATGGCTTATAATGGGGGACCTGGAAGAAGTCCACTGAAAGTGGAAGGATGGTTACAATATGTCAAAAGTTATTTATTATTGTAAGATCAGCAAAAGCATTCTCCTCAAGTGGTCTGGGTACAACTTCACGGCAGTTTTCTTAGTCCCTTGACTTCGGTTAAGCAGCTGACTTTTCAATCTTTTTGAGACAATTTCCTCAAATACCGGCATTTCCCAAATTACGTTGAACAATATCAACTCAAAAGTCTCTGAAGAAAGACCAGGGCTACCACACCACACTGATGGGCTCACGTTGCCTCACGAGCCACTCAAACCCCTCGGCCAGCAGTGCCCACACAGTGCTCCCTGGAGCTCTGTCCGTGTGTGGAAAAACAGATTTGAATAAATTGCAGTAACATTGGCTTACACTGTACATGAATGCATGCCACAGATCTCCAGGAGTAAAACAGCAAGTAAAGTACTTGTATAACTGTCATTTAACGGGATGGAGATTTTATCCGAGTGAGAACTGAATTAAAATCAGATTAGGAATTTACCTCACACTGGTTTTGAAATAGCCACAAATTTGTCCAACTAAGTGAGTCTCCATGATAGCAACAGTCCTGTTCCCTACTGAAGATTAACATCTCTAGCCCAGAACTCACCAGAAGACACCTTTTCATTCAACAGCATACCTTTGGCGAGATGATCTTTTCAATGGTAGTCTCTAAATTGCACTCGAATATATGAGCTTTGGTGAGCTTCTTCTCCCAGTGGGCAGCAAGCCATATTTTGCCCAATGGCCCGCGCTTGTTGATCAGCAAATGCATGTAGAACATGGCGCCTGGGCCGAGGCTCACAGGCCAACCCTGCTGCCACCTCCCTGGGCCTGTTCCCCTTTCCAACGGGAGAAGGGTCCTGGGGCACAAAGCGGGAAGAGGGATTTAGTGGGACCCTGAGGGGATGGATGGACCCAGTCGGACGCTGAGGGGATGGGGGGGATTTAGTGAGGTCTGAGGGGTTGGGGGGGTCCAGCCAGGCGCTGAGGGGACGGAGGGGTTTAGCAGGACCTGAGGGGATGGGGTGACACAGCTGGGCGCTGAGGAGACAAGGGGGATTTAGTGGGGTGTGAGGGGATGGGGGACCCAGGCGGATCCCGAGACAATTGTT
>VYZV01040972.1:39119-54908 GCA_013401275.1 Pandion haliaetus | reverse complement strand
TCGCTCGGTGGCTCGTTGATGATGAAAACCACTGGCCACATGAAAGCAGCTCCCCTAATGCGAGTTAGGGGCCTGCAAGCTATGTGGGAGGTAGCGGACAGCACAGCCCTGACTGGGATGCAGCGGCCAAGTCATTAACGAGGTGACAAGGATTGCAGAGCCGGCTCATTAGTGCTGCAAGGCAAGTGCGTCACGTTGGCTGCTGGGCACGCTGGTGCCGTCGTTGGAGCAGCCGCGTCTTCTTTGTGAGCCGCGGGAGCAAAGCCGGGAGTGGGAGCGACGCTGCAAGAGCTGAGCAAAGCCCCCAGAGCAGCCAGTGCCCCGGATGCCTTGCACGTGTTTGTGAGGATTCCTGCCCAGCGTGCAAACCCTCCTGCCCGTGGAAATGCAGGGGAAGCTGCACCTGGCTGTTTTCCTCCCTCTTTCACCTGGGAACAGGAATCCGTGGGGCCGCGCATCTCGTGGAGAACTGCTCCCTGCAGGAGCAGGGCCGGGGGTGATGTCCCAGGGGAAGCAGTGGCTGGAGCCGCACCGGCAGGGCGGTGGTGCTCGGAGCAGGTAGAGGGATGCATCATCCGGGGTCACCTCCGTCACACAAACCACAGCCTCCCCTGACCTTCATACTTTCCCACTGCCTCACTGCTCCCGGTGGATGCGCCCACTGCGGTGTCATAACAAGCAGAAGAGGAAACAGATTTCCCAATCACCCGCCCCGCTGGCAGCCCGCGAGCCTTCCATACTGGGAATGGCAGCCGGCACAGCCTGGGCAACTGGCTCACCCCCGTGCCGTGCCGTATGCACCAGGTATGACCCAGGGCCCTGCAGGAGAAGGCAGAGGGGGGCCGTGGATGATGTTCAGGTGTTGCAGGCTGCTGCTGTTTGGGAGCATCATCCCTTCCTTGGAGTCAGCTCGCTGTTGCTCCTTTCCCATGGATGGGAAAAGCCCACGCGCATCACTTCACCCAGGGCGAGCAGGGCCGGGTGCCAGAGGATGGCACCACCGTGTTTCCTACCGGGCTGCCTGCACTGCTCTGCTGGCAGCGCTTTCCTGGCACACAGCTGGAGGGAAGAATGGGATCCCTGCTAGAGAGCTAGCGGCGCCAGGGCAGCCTCCTCCATGCTCCGCTCAACCGCCTGGGGCTTACTGGCATGTAAGGAGCCATCTGAAGGTGACCGAAATCGCCATGCCGAGGGACATCGGGTGGGACAGGGCATCAGTGGCTCCTGGAACAGGCTTCGCCCCTCGCTTTCATGGGACTCCCGTCATTGACTTGAGAGGGGAGGTAGTCACTCCATGAAAATTTGGCCTCCTCTTCATTTCCCCCAAATTCAATTCCAAGGAAAGATGATACCGAGGCAGGAGAAAGGGGGTTTTTCTCCGGGTAAGAAATTCAAACCACATGCAGGCAGGCTTGCCGCAGTAGCAGGAGGAGGGACTGGGGCTGCAAGAGAGCAGGCTCTCAGGAGCGAGGCCAAACGTAAAGTCAATTAGCGCTTTCAGGACTCTGAACATGCTCGAGTGCTGTGCTTCGAGCAGGCATAATCCCCGTCGGAGGGAAGCTGCCAGTAGGGTTTGAAAATAATGAGGAAGCCCAGAACCCCAGTGCTTCCCAGAAAAGCCTGTTAGCTCTGCGGTGGAAACCTTGCTTGCAGGGAGCACGTCGCACAAACACAGTCGTGACTCATCAACTGGATGGAGCTAAACTCAATTTTTCGGAGGTCAACACGCTTGAGTCCTAACGAGCCTTACCCTCAGTGGGGCTCCTGCGCTCCCTTTGCCTGCTTTAATTCAGGGGATACCCAACACACCTGAGAGTAACAGGGGGTGGTTTCATGGGACGTGTGTCATCCAGACACCAACACCTTCCTAAGGGCCGGTGGCGATGGGGAAACTGAGGCACAGAGTACTCAGACCACCAGAGCCAGTGGCCCGCAGGGCAGCAGCAACCTTGGTCCCCCGACCCGCTACCCCCGGCCGGAGCCTGCACCCCACCAGCCCCATCCCTGCAGCCCGGGTGGACACTACCATGCCCCTGCTGCTCTCAGGGGACCTCGGATGCGAATCCGAACGGCCCAGGACAGCCTTGGAGGAACAAAACAAGACAATCAATCACCCTTGCTTCACTCCCACCCCAGTCTGCAGGCTGAGCCGGGTTGCATTGTGCGGAGCCGGAGGGACTCCACATCAAAGCGGGGACCAGCTGGCTGCTGGGCCGCCCCAGCGCCCAGACGGGCAGCGCCCTGCCCACGAGCTGCCTGTCTGCGCTGCCCGCACGGGCTCAGCCTCCGCTCGCTGCCCGGGGCCAGGCGGCAAAGCTGGGATGCAATACTGTTCCCTGCTCAGGGTACAGCGGGAGATGCCCGAGGCCACGTTGGCTGCGGAGATCATCAAAGGCGGGGGCAAGCGGATGCTGCCCTGGGGCCGGGACCCCACCGAAGCATCCCGGGGCTGGCAGCACCTTCCCTCTGTGGGGGCAAGGAGGAGGAGGAGGCATGACACGCGGAGAAAGAGCCAGTCCCATCCCGAGCTTGTCCTGGAGCACTTCAGAGGCTGTGCGAAGCCTGCGGAGCCGCAGGGACGGCACAGCCTGCTCCCGCTATCCTCACAAGACCCTTTCCTTTGCAGTTCCTTCCATGACACATGGCGGTCGCTTCCCCCCGGGCTGCTGCCCCGGCGCTGCTGCAGACAGTACATTCATTTTTGGATGTCGTTTGCAGCTCCCCAGCGTTTCTCCCCATCCCAGGCACGCACGGATGGTATGAGGCAATGTTCTCGGGGAGTATCAGCTTCCCGGCGCAGTGCTGTTGGGTAAGCGCTCGCCTTTCTTCTGAGGAGCTGGTGGCGAATATCCCCCAATGAAACCGGCCCGATGTGCTGCCCGGTGGAGATTGGGACGGCGAAGAGGGAGCGGGGGGTCCGGTCACAGTGAGCTGGTGAGGTTAGCTGTTTGGGATGGGGGGTCTGGGCAAGAGAGAGCACCCAGATCCCCCTGGAGCAGTGCCCACGTGCGGGTGCAGCAGTGCAACAGCAGTTGGGGTGCAAACCCCCAAATATCCTCTATTTCCCCACTAGCAAAGGGTTGGGGTGGCTCTGCCCTGTGACCCGCAGCACGGGACAGAGCGGGGAGGACCACGTCTCTGCATGCAGGGAGCCAGCCTGAGCCCCGGCGCCCACATCAACCGGCCCCACCACGCACAGACCCCTCCTACACCCCAAAAACGGGTCTGTGCCCTGCTCCAGCCCCACTCCGGTGCTCACTACGAGACCACCGATGCTGCAGCATCACAGATGAGAGCCATCGGGGCACCCAGAGAGCGGTGACCTGCCAGTGGCACTGGCAGCCCAGAGACCTCGAGCAGTGTCAGGGAGGGGATGGAGACAGTAAAATCCCATCGCAGGGTGGGTTTATCATCTGGGTTGAGGGCGGGATGGTGTTGCAGCCTGTACCTCTGGGCATTCACCCTCCCCGAGGGCACGAGGACTGTGCACGCAGCGCTGGGGGAGCACCTCCTGCCATTGCAGCCTGTGGTTCACATGTGCCCGTAGTAGGTAACAATTGACATTTTTTCCAGTTTGCTAATTAAGACACAGAATAAAAGTTACTAACATGCGAGGCTGGGTGTTTAAAGGGAAAATTCTCCTCCAGGTGCCAGGTTTATTAAAAGGGGAAAAAAACAAGGGGGAGAGGCAGGGCCACAAGCTGGACAAAGAACATATGGAGAAGGAGATGCCTTTGTGGAGTTGGACAGTGTCGGGTGCGCATGGGGGAGCAGCGAGGATGGGGCTGCAGTAAGCCCCCGTGTCCCCATGCCGCCAGGACCCCAGGGTGCTGGGTGGCCCCTGGGAAGCCATGCTCTGGGCATCGCTGTGAGGCAGGAGGTCCCGAGCCCACCCTGCATGCCCGGAGCATCCTCCAGTGGGGCTGACACCCTGGCAGGGCTGGTCTGCGTCCTTTGAAGGTTTCCCCATTAACTGGTAGGAAACTGCCCTGAACTGGGCAGGATCCAGGCTGATAAAGCAGGACACGCTCTCAGCATCGCTGCCAGAGCTGGAGCTGCTGGGACACGAGGAAGACGCGCTCAGCTGGGGGTCATAGTTTGATGTGATACTTGGGGAGCAAAACCCCCCCAGCTCCTGCAAGCCACCCCTGGGTGAGCAGGGACCCCTGGCAGTGCGGGTCGGCGATGCTGGGGATGGCAGAGCTGTGGCCCCCCCAGCCCCCACACCACCCACCTCCGCCGGGTGCCTGCACACAGGCGCGGCATTTGCACTTACATATGTAAAGCATTAGGATTTGTTTAGAAGCCCTTTATTGTCATATTTTGTTCTTTATTTCCTACAAATTAAATTTGCTGAGGGATATGTGCGGATTGTGAAATTATTTTGAGAATAGTTCCTCTGGGTTTTTTAATTTCCTTTGTATTAAATTTTTACAGTGTTTAAAAGACTATGAAAAATTTTAAATAAAAAAAGTAGGACAAAATCCCAGGGAGGAAAGGAGAAGAGCCCGAGAAGGGGACCAGCTGCGGGCTGGCGCTGGGACCAGCCACTGCTGCCTCTGTTATCACAGGCGCCGGGGACGGTCTAGCACAGATGCCCCCCTCCTGCTCCCCCTCTGTCCTGGCCCTGCCACGCACCAGGGAACAGGGGCTGGGAGAGATGCGGCCGGCTTCCCTGAAGCCGGTGCCAGAGCGGGACCTGCCATCTTCCAAGGAGTGGGCGGCCATGGCTGTTCCCACCAGACGCACGGCGCAGCCTTTCCCTTTCCTTTGCTCCTGGTGCCAGATCGGGACAGGGATCCCTCGCACGAGGCCGTGGGGGCTCCGCCGACACCCCGCCTGCGTTTCCAACCCAGAGCAATTGTTTGGTGCAGACATGAAAGCCCGCGGCTGGGCTCTCTGAAGCCACCCTCCCCTGCGAGCAATTTCCAACGTGATAATCTTCCCAATTATTCCCCTGAGCTGCGACTGCTGCAGAAAGCCAAGCTGCCCCCGTGAAGGGCTCCACATCTTGGAAGCATTAGGGACCCCTTTCGCTGCCGGGGCGCACGACGTCGCAGCGATGGCCGGCCGGGAGCCACCCTCCCGCCCCTCCGTCCCCTGCGCTGGGTGTTTCTAGCTCATTAAAATCGCAGACACATTTTTCATCTCTTTATTTCTACCACTGTCATCATCATTGTTTCAGGCTGGTGCAAATTGGGAACTGGCCGTGCACTGACGCTGCTGCTCCGCTCCACCCGGCAGCCGCCCTTGTCCCCAGGACGTGCAGAAGGGCCCTGCTCCGGGGATGGGGATTAGGATGGCACCGGCCTCCTGCCACCGCTCCCCTTTTGCACCCAGGTCCGTGGCACTGCCTGGCGTGGGACCCCCGGCACACTGCCTCCCACCTCTCTCCGATGTGTCTTCCCCTCCGCAGCTTGCCCGTGGGGTGCACGGCTCGGCCGGGGGCAGGAGGAGGGTGCAGTGCTGGTGGGAAGGGTGTCGGGGCTGTGCCGGTGTCCAGCAAAGGTCTGGGTGAGACCTGCAGCAGAAGCACTGCTGCTAGCCAGGGGCAGGGGGAACGGAGGTCTCGGAGTAATTGCAGGACCCCCCCAGTGTTCCCGAGGGGCTCCAGGGGCTCAGCGGCACTGGGGACGGGGGCTGAAGGCCGCAGGAAGCTCCAAAACAGGGCAGCAGCATCCCCGGGCTCCAGGGATCAGGGACAAGGACTCCCCTTCGTTATGCACCGGTCCCCAGCAGTGCCAGGGCACCCGTCTGCGGGCGAGGGACCTCGGTCTTGCCGTTCTGTCCCCTGTGCCAGGGTCGGCAGGAATGGCTGGTTTGTGCCTCTCTGGCACAGCGCGGCAGAGGGGAGGGAGCGGCTGGGCTCCTCCCAGCTCCATGGGAGCAAACGGGTGGCTGATGTGGAAAATAATTATGCGATAGGTTTTCTCCATTAATAACAAGGAAAGGGAAGAATTCAGTGAATGTGTAACTTTGATCGAGAGCAAGAAGATGCCAGGGCTGCGCACAGCAAAGTTGTCCAGCACAGTAGGATGCTGTCGGAGAACCAGCAGCACAGTCCAACTGGGAAGAATGACAGAGGGTGTTTGAATAAGCTGGGAACAGCACAGCCTTCCAGGGCTGCGGGGATGCAGGGATATAGGGATGGAGGGATGCAGGGATATAGAGATGCAAGGATGTAGGGATGCAGATGCAGGGATGAGGGGCTGCAAGTCCCAACCTGATGGTCCCTCCACCCACCACATCCCTCTGCCCATGCAGACCCTCTCCCCAGCCCCAGGGTGCTGAGGCCTCCTCAGCTCAGCTCAGCTCAGCTCAGCTCAGCTCCTCTGGCCCCGCTGGGGAACTTGGCAAAATGAAGGGAGAGGATTGCCGAGCAGAGCAGAGCCCAGCTCTTCATCTGTTCTAGGAAAAGAGAGGCCACACCAAGAACTTTCTGAAATTCATTCCTGAATCCTTGGCTGAAAGCCGCTGCCTCTTTGCTGAGGCATTTAGACCCTGGCAGCGCTGGGGCTCGAGACCCGGCCCGGCCGTGCCATCCTGCCCCTTCCCAGCATCCTGGTTTAGGGAGCTGGAGCCCTTGCCATGGCTCGGTTTCCCTGGCCCGTGCACCTCTGCAGGTGTTCAGGTGTGGAGCCGCCCCTGCCAGGCACCTCCCGGCCCCTCTTTGTCACCGGAGACGCAGGGTGGTGGCTTCTCCGGGCCGAGGGACTCCCAGCATCGCTCTCCCCGCCGCGCGCTGGCAAATTCCTTTCACATGAACGGGAAACATGAGTTCTCCTCTTCTCTTTGTTTTTTCAGGAAAAAAAAATGTTAAAAAAAATCAAATCAAATCCTATTTCTTTGTGGTCTCAGTGGTCTCCAGTTGTTTGGTTGAGTCCGGAACTCAATGCGATGCTGTTGGGATGGCCACGGACTGTGCACACCCCAAACCTGCTGGAAACCTGGGCACAGATGGATGTCCCCATGTCTCCACTGAAACTGGGAGCGATGGAGCCGGAGTGGATTCGGCTCACGGAGCCGTTGCTGGCCCCACTCCAGCCGGGCTGGCTGGAAGAAGCTCGGGGAGAGGCAGGAGGTGCGGTGGGCATCTGCTGGGACCTCAGGGTTTGCTGTGTGGTCTTCCGGGGGGGGCTCAAATTAGCAAACCAGCATTGTTAAAGAGCTGAAAACATCAGTAACCTCTAATTATCCCCTTTCCCCATGGGAGGAGGCATTTTGCACCCGGGGAGGCCGTGCCACACATCACTCTTTCATCGCAATATTATGGTATTTTCCCCCAACGCCGATGATTGGAAGCAGCCGAGCTCCTGTGGCGTGACCCTGCTGCTGGCCCTCGGCGGGCGAGCGCCGCTGTGCCATGACCCCAGAGACCCCCACCCGTGGGGAGCACCACCACAACCTTCATGGGACCCCCGTTTTTGGGGAGGTCTGAGAAAGCCGAACCAAAGCAGAGTCCCGGGCATGGCCGAGCATAGAAGCATCCTTCCTCTTGCAAAGAGGTGACGTGGGTTTAGTCCCCATCTCCAAGGGGCTGTGCCTGCTCTGAGCAGCATCGGGTCCCTTGGGACCCGGGTTCACCCTCTGTATCCCAGAGCATCCCTGGGCCAGGGCTGGGGACACGGCAGGAGGGACCCTCTGCCTGCAGGAAGGTGCTGGAGCTTCACCGCTGCCCTGAATGGCCAGGTCTGTGCTGTTGGGAGCTGCCTGGCCAGCCAGGGAAGAGCAGGGATGGATGGAGCGGTCGAGACGAGGGAGCCAGGTCACGGCATCCCTCCCTGCCACGGTGTCCTCCGAGCCAGGACAGAGCTGTGCCCCGGGTGAGGAGCTGTAAATACCCGAAATGCCATGGGGAGGAGAGACGGCACACTGAGAGAGCCCGGAGTGTGTGCGGGGCAGGGAGGAGGCTGGGGATATTTGGAAATGTACTTTTTCTGCTTTCACAGTGCAGCATACATTTTTCCTTCATTTAATCTTTTTTGCTCAAATTCCCAAGTGAAGAATTCTTTCCATGAGCCAGAGCCTGCCGCAGCGGCTCTGCGCCCGGCCGTGGGCACTGGGGACCGACCGGGGACCGTACCCCTGCATCCCTCCTCCAGCTGCAACAGCACTGATGCTCGGGGCCTGATGCGAGGGTCACAGCAGCCTCGGCCCCACTGGCAGCCTCCCTGGCAGTGCTTCAGCTCCACTCGCCCACCCTGACCCCCTTTTCCTCCCGCTCCTGCGGTTCAGCGCTTTTTGGGATGATGGCAAAGCTGAACCTCCTCTGTGTGCTTCGAGAGGGGAGCTGCCCACAACCCAACAGCGTTTTAAACAGCTCAGATTTTGTCTTTATTCCAGCTCCTGAAAATTGAATTTGTTAGTGGCATAAACAGGATATAAAAGGCTGAAAAAAAAGAAAAAGGAGAGGGGAACATTTTTCTCCATGGCTTTGCCTGCAATGGAGGAAGTGACCTGTGGGGACCACATCCCCTGGCACTCCTGTGCCTTAGTAAAACTCCTCTCCTAATGGCAAACAGACCCTGGGGACCGGCTCCGTCCAGTGCCCCAGGATGACAGCTCCTGACCCTTGGGGTTTTGTTAACACAAAGGTCTGCCCTTCGCCATTTCTGCTCTTTCCTTCTCTTTTTTTTCATGGTATTCTCCAAAATTCACGGTGGTTTATGGTGCTCTTTGACGTCAGCCACGAATGGGGCTGCCAGGTGGTAATAATTTTCCTGAATGTCGGCTAAATACAATTATCACTCTATTTTCACTTCAGAAATATTAAAGTTTGTGTCCCTCCTGTTATTAATTCTGGGAAAAGCCTTTATAAGTCACCATGACACACGGCCATTGGCCCTGGGGCGCTGGCAGCCGCTGCGGGGCTGGTGACCATGGTCTGGGCTGGCCCTGGCTGTGCCACCTCCCCGGGCTGTGCCGGAGGGAAGGGGTGGGAGGCAGTGCTCGGCGGACATGGGGACCAGGGCCAGGAGCTGGGATGTCAGTGGGGTGAGGATGGAGCTTGGGGCTGGGAGGGCGAGGAGGGCCCCATGTCCCCAGGGAGACCCAAAGTCCCAGTTCCCGTGGACGAGGCGCGATGCACTGGGGACCGGGGACATGCAGGGCAGCTCTGCCGAGGACAAGGCCGAGGGCTGGGGCTGCATTTACAGCAATGGTGGAGCAGGTGTGTGTCTGCTTCTTCACTCGGCACCGTGAAATCAAGCCTTACCTGGAGCCCGAGCACGGCTGAGGGCAGGGGCAGCTCTCGGCCCGTCCGGCTGCCCTGCGGCTTTCTGTGCCTGGGGTTGCTCACCCAGATGTTTCCCGTCCCTGTGCCAGTGCAGCAAGGTCGATCAAAGGACTAACTTGTAGGCAGCCCTTAGGACATGCTGTTTCCTTCTGGCTTGCTGTCCAAAGCATGAGCACATCCGTGCAGTTTTGGCCAGGGCAGGCAGGAGCAGAGGAGCCGTCGGCTTTGGTGACGGTACAAATCAGATCCCGCTGCCAGCAGGTCCACGAGGGTCAGTTTTGCTGTTAAGCATCCGATTTCAGCTGCAGCCAGCAGGACCCGCGGCAGTGACCAGAGCTGACACAGGGAGGTTGGATTTTAAGCAAACTGGCTTAAAACTAAGCTCCAGCACAGAGACACGCCGTCACAGCCTTCGGCAGCTGAGTCCCAGCAGGGCAGCCAGGCGATGCTAACACTGAGACCGGGTTCTCAGCCCTGGCACGTGCTGGAGTGCAGGTACAGCCTCACACCCGGTGTTTTCCCTGTGGGTGCCCAGATGGGCACCCTGCTTGACCCAGCTGCGCGGGGGCACCTCCAACCTCTGCACCGCGTCCCCTCACCGGTGGCACGTGCACCGGGAACTGTGGCTGCAGCGGGGCATGTGTGGGACCAGCCCGGTGAGGGCGAGCGACGGCTGCAGGCACCGGAGCTGTGAGCACGATGGCTGCTTCTGCAGCCCTCCCTGGGCTCTGCGGCTGCCAGGGGGAATTTCCCCATCCAGGACCAGGAGCCTGCCCAAAGCCTTTGTCTTCTGCTGAATTCCAGCTGGTGAGAGTCATCCACTGGAGTCAGAGGATTTACCCTCCTGGGGAATTATGTGCAAGAGGGAACCATGTAGTCACATTAAAATTATTTGAAAAAGGACAGGACTTCTGAGTGCTGTCTCACGTGGAGCCAGGAACATCCATCTGACCGATGCTTCCATCTGTCTTTCTCAATAGTTTCCTTAAATAGCACAAATATTAAAAGAAATTCAATTGGAATTTGGCGTAAATGATTCTTAGGAGAATAGAAGAGGGCCAGCTACTAAAATACCACTGGCTTGCTCCCTTCCAGTAACAAACACATGATTTTTCACTGCTAGGAAGGCCACAGCCAGCTGGTAGCCGTGCCCGGCAGAGTGGAGGATGCTCCGTGGTCACCGGTGCTTTGGCATTGCCAGGAGAGCGGTGCCGGCTGTGCCCGGGGCAAGGGGCACAGCGGGCACGGCGGGCACAGCGACAGCACCCATCTGCCCTGGGGAATCCCAGCTCTCTGGTGGCAAAATAATCTGCAGAAATGCTGCAGTTCCAGGTTTCCTGGCTGTCTGAAAGCCCGGTCCCGCTGCCCCAAGCGCCAGGCTCCCGACCCTGCACCGTGCAGCCCATCTCCCTGCCTTTTCTCAGAGAAACCTTCCCCGAGCCCCCACGGTGCACAGCCTGGGGGGAAATTGCTGCCACGGCAGGAAGAGATTTCTGAGCAATTTTTACGCCATATCTCAGTTCGCCGAAGACCTCCCCTGCCTTTTGCTTTTAGTTTCATGTCCTGTCAGCTCTCCCCAAGACACCCGTGGTGCTGCGGAGCAGGAAGTTGGTTTATGGTCTGGCTCACCGTGGGGGACTTCTCACTGTCATGTTTGCTCGTACTTTGTCCGTCCAGCTCAGCTGCAACTCAACATACAAGGAGAAAGGGCAGAGCCTCAGTGGCACGTGCAAGACGGAGATTGATGTCGGCTGCGAGGACGGCACTTGGTGCGAGCCCTTGCCCGCGGGATGCTGGGACTGGGGGCATTTCTGCAGAGACCCTGCCCTGACGCCCACCCACTGCTGGGGAGGAGTTGAATAAAACCTTCAGGAACACCCAACCTTCATGTCCATGTCCTTCTTTTGCCTTCTCCGGTGAATACCGAGATCTAAGCATGATGGTTCATGCAGTGAGCGAGCGCATCGTCCCTCCTCCCAGGGCTCACTCCATTCCAACATCCTTATCTCCTGCCTACCAGTGAGCACTGCCCAAACGCCACCTCTCCCCAAGAAATCCCGGCTCAGCCATAACCGCCGGGCCCGTTACGGCAGACGAGCCCCAGCCCCGGGGCGATGCCCTTCCCGCAGCCCGTTGGTGAGCCCGTTGGTGCTAGCCGGCACCGGCAAGCCACCGTGGTGTTTTTCCCGCTCTGACAGCTGTACGGAAATTGGAAGGCGACGCTGACATGTGTCAACAATAACCAGCGAACAAGCGCCGACGGCGGCGGCTGTCCCCACCACCTAGAGGAGGCTGGCCACTCTTGGCTGAAATCACGACAAATTGCAGCTGAGAAGCAGGAGTATTGTTTCAATTATTTCCATTATATAAAGTCAAGCCATTTAATATATTCTGCCTCAAAGGGGCTCAACTAAAGAGATAAAATAAACACTGGAAATCTGCTCCACTGGCACGGACCAGGAATTCGGTTTCGACACCAAACCTTCCCTCCCACCTCACTGCTCGCCTTCCCTTTCCTCCTCCCGGCTCCCTCTCCTCCTCCTGCTGCTCCTCGGCCTTCGGCACCGCTTGACACCAATTCTGACTTTGGGCTTTGCTTCTGTTTTGGCAGCCGAAGCACTCGGAGGCTGCGCACCCGTGCCGGCGGCCGGGGCCAGAGCCGAGCCAGAGGAGCCGCGCTGGCAGGAGGGGAGCGGGAGCTCCGGTGCTCTCTCTGGGACGAAGGATTCGATTTAAGGCATTTAAGGTTTAACCTTAAACCTCTCGGGGTGCCGGATCCCCCTGAGACCAGCGGGACTGGGGGGCGGCACAAACCCAGGACCAGCTGGAGCCTGGCAGGAGGAAGAGGAGGAGGAGAGCGAGCGTGTCGCAAGCATGCTGCAGGCTGCTCAGCACGCTTGGCTGACGCCAGCGCTGAAGTCAGCCGCCTTCACGCCATCCTCCCTGCCTGGGAGAGCCGTCGGCATCCCGGCACTGAGGGTTCTCACCGGCTCTGTGTGCCGGCGTGGGAGGCGGTGAGAGGGGCTGCTGGGCAGGCTGGAATTGCCTCCTGCCATGCAGAGCCCAGCTGCTCCCACCAGCTCCGGCCAAGCGGGAGCTGCTTCCCATTATAGCTCCCCATGGCACCGGCCTCGCTGGAGCTCTCATCCCTCACAGGGCTGTGCACGCCCAGGTGTTCCCAATATGCCGGCACGCAGGGAGGAGCACCCGGTTGCACCAGGCTCCTGCCCGGGCAGTAAATCTGCAGTTTGGCCTTTCCCAGCGGGTTTCCCTGCACATCTGCTGAGCTCCGAGCTCTGCCTGCCCCGGAACGGGGGTCACGGGCAGTGCCGCCACCGGGGACCTGGGTGATGGAGGTGGCTGTGCCGCAGAATGCCCGGCGAGGGCCGCGGTGCTGCATTAGGTGGAGCCGGCATTTCATAAGCACGGGGGAAAGGGCCTCTGCCGAGCTGGCGTGGGGAGAGGCTGTGACTTTCCATTCCTGTGGGAAGTGGGCTGCCACCGTCCAAGCATCTGGGCTTGTTATGATGGGAGAGGAATGCCAAATATTTTTCTTCCTTATCCACTACCATCCGCTCAAACCCTGCCCTGATCAAACCCACATTCATCGCCTGGGATGCACGAGGGCCCCTGCTCTGGAGAAGATATCCCTCCTGGCGGCCGCTCCAGCCCTCACAGCTGCGGGAAGCTCATTGCACCTGGGGAGAAAACCCTGCCTTCGGCCGGGGGCTCCCTCCATCCCACTGCCCCTTGCTGGCTCCTTCCCACTGCTGCCAGCCAGCTCCAGCCATTTCATTTTCACTCTGCTCCTTGGCCAGGAGCATCCCTAGTGCCTACATCCCTGTGCCAACATCCCTGTGCCAACATCCCTGTGCCAACATCCCTGGCTGACCTGTGGCCCCACCGGGGTCACGCTGTCCCCTCCGGAGCTCCGGGCATCCCAAAAGTAGCCCCTGGGGTGGTGCCGCGGGCGTGTGCCCTGGGACGCCGGCTGTGCTGGGAAGCAGGCAGTGCTGCCTTGGAGGGTCACCAAGATTTTTCCAAAGATGAAAGCATGCTCAAGTGTCAAACAAACTTTCCAAATTATCTTCCTGGACACTTTCTCCCTGGTGCTTTGGAAGACGGAGGAGGAACATTGCATTCCCTCTGCGCTGGCGTGGAGCAGGGCTGCGTGAGGGAGCCGGGAGCTGCCAGCGGCACCCGCGGGCTCAGCCTTGCTCCTCTCCGGCATCACCCGTGAGTCACCGCGGTTGCTGCCCCGGCACCGCCAGCTGAGCTTCCCACCCCCGCAGCCCCCCAAAATGCCTCCCGGCACAACAGAGGGGTAAGAGGCGCCTGACTAAACAGCAGACAACACATCATCCCTTCCCACTGCAATTTTCAGAGGAGTAGTCATAAATAGCCAAATTAAGGCAAATGAGAGGATTTCTCTGCTCCCTCGGGGGCACCCAGCACCCACTGGTGAGGAGCCGGGACCGGTAGCTTTGCTGGCCTTGGTAAGGCCTCCATGCTATTCACAGCCCAGCGATGAGCTGAGCAAATTGCTGTGTGCTGTCCCCGAGGACCCAGTGTTAATGAGAGCCACCTCATCAGCGTGCTCCTCCTGCGAGGGGGCTCACCCCGGCAGGGCTCGCTCTGACATCCGCTCACTCATGCCAGCAGCCCGCGAGCGTGACCGGGGACGAGGCGCTTCCCTGGCCCTTGCACAGCATTTTCCTTCCAGGTCTGGACAAGGAAAATTCCCAATCAGCTCCTGGGGAGCTGGGCTGGCCCTGCCACGGGGCGAGGAGCTGCCATGAGCCCTGCCAGGGTGCCAGCCCAGCCGGGCACCTGCGGTTCCCCCCGGCTACGGCCATCCATCACCAGCAGCCCCCACAAGCACCAGTGCAGCCGTGATTCGGAGATACTCAAGTATCTTCAATGCTATTCCCATATCTATATTTTTCTCAGCACCTGTACCGGGACGGCACTGCCATGCCCGTGCCCACACGAGCCCCCTCAGCCCACGCAGATCTGCGATGGGGACGCCGTGTTGCGGGCTTGGCTGTTTATGGAAAGTAAGGCTGAGCCAGATGCTGAAAATCTGCACTTTATGGGTAATTTTTCAATTTATTTCATATTGGTATTAGAAAAAACCCTAAAGCGATCCCAACCGTTATTACTCCTGGTTTCCTATAGCGAGGCCCAAGGGGTCTGAAACAGCTCCTTTGTTGTCTGAATCATTAACTCTTCAGGAACGAAACGCCGTGGTGCCGGATGGGAGCGGCGAAGAGAGACATTCAGGGAGGCTGGGGGGAGAGGGGGAGCCGGAGGGAGAAATTCCTGGAGGTAGAGAGGTGAGTAACCCTAATGGGCTTTCCCTGGGCACGGTCGGATGTCCCAGGACACTGATGGACACATCCACTGCAGCCCCATGGGCTGCCCTCCCCAGTGAAATGAGTTTGCTGGTGCTCAGCGGTCCCCCAACCCATTTGTTCCCCCCCCTCCCCAGGTAAAGCAGACCCAGAGCATCCCAGGTGGGAAAGAGCCTGCTCCAGCTGGCCTCAGTCTTGCCTGCAGGAGCAAAACCCAGGAAAATCGGTGCACCTTGCAAGAGTGAAGCAGACAGAAACTCTCCCTCGGTCGACTGGAAGCCCTCAGGACCCAGGTCCAAACCCAAACCTCTCCGTGGCGCGAGCGGGGACGCAGTGTGCTGGCAGAGCCACGTCAGCGCAGCTCAAGTAACTCTGGGTTTTCCCCCAAAAGGTGGCAGCCAATTCTTGGCCCTTTTATCGCCCTGTGCCCCGCAGCCAGCTGGGGTGTGGGATGGGCAGGGGGGTCAGCATCTGTCCCAGGGGTGCTCAGGGGACAGGGGGGGTCCTGCGTGTCCAAGAATTCCCCTCTGTGCCCTCTCCAGGGGAAGGAGAGGAGCATAATGTGCTGGTTTGCACTTGCTGATGCCGGAGGTGGGTGCTCTGCTGAGGGCTGTTGTTGGGGCTGTCACTGGTGACCAGTGGCCCTGGAGCCCCGGCTGGGGAGGTCACCAGGCTGCTCCAGGGCATGGCTCCTGGCACGTGCCGGCACGATGGGGCGAGCACATGGAGCTCCCAGGATGGGGACCCGCAGCGCTGGCACCCGTGGCTCACCTGCAGGTAGCCAGCGAGCGAGGTTTCGCAGCCGAGCCCCTTCCCCCTCCTGTCCTGCATGCCCCTCCGGGCACAGCGAGAGTCCCCGGGGTGCGTTTTGGGGAGCACTGCGTGGGCCGAGGGGTGTGGGCGGCCACGTGGGAGCTGGGAACAGCTCGGCGCAGCTCAGCTTGGCTGAGCTTGGCTCAGTGCAGCTCAGCGAGCTTGGCTCCAGCTTGGCATGGCATGGCTCGGCTCGGCTCGGCTCAGCTCGGCTCAGTGCGGCTCGGCTCGGCTCGGCTCAGCACAGCTCCCGTGGCTCGGAGGGAGGTGAGTTACGAGGCGCTCGGAAAAATCAGAGTCAGCTGCAATCCTGGGGACAGCAAGGGCAGATCCACAGCCGCCACCAGAGCTGCCGGAGACCCACCACGGCTCCCAGCCGGCCGGCCT
>VYZV01040972.1:25385-38895 GCA_013401275.1 Pandion haliaetus | reverse complement strand
GGGGCTGGCACCGGCTATAAAGGCAGAGCTCCCTGGAGCAGCCAGCACTTCCCCACCACCATGAGCACTCCCCTGGCCTGACAGCCCCTGCTTCCCCGGGGCTCGCCGGTTCATGCCACCATAAAGCGGGGCTGCGTGCTTGCGGCAGCACCGGGGTGGGATGGTGTGAGCCCGGAGCCGCTCTCCTCCCTCCCACCGCCCCTCGGCTGGCTCTGGCAGGAGGCGAGCCCGCCAGCCGCTTGGATGATTTGATTTCTTCCCTGCCCGAAATTACTCCTGCCCAGATGCAGTGGATAATATTCATGTTGCTGTTATTCATCAGCTCCATGGAAATGCTCACGCAGAACCGATGGAAGAAGCAAGGTAAGGTGTGCGCGGCCAGCTCGTCCCGCTCAGGTACTGTGAGGCGGCTCGGGGACATGGGGCTGCCGGACCCTGCCTCCCCTGCCAGCACTGGATCTGCCGGTGCTGCCTGTGCGGAGTGGGCAGGAGGTTGGAAGGAACTGGGAACCAGCATCCTCCCAACCCGACCCCTCGGGCCCCGTTGGAGACCGGCTGCATTCCCCTCTCGGTGCATGGCACGGGGCCGGCTCAGGGGAGGTGCGTGGAGAAGGCAATGCCCAGCTCCATGGCATTGCCTGCCTAACGCCAGCCCTGCCCTCGGGGCTGGCAGGGGACAGAGGGACGCTGGCTGGCACGGGGACCAGTTTTGCAAACCCCTGGAGAGCCAGGCACAGCGGGGATAGCGCAGAACGGGCTGATTTTCCAATATTTCCCTTCTCTGCTTAACGCATTATGTGCATGGGGAGTAAAACCTCCTGGAAGGATGCTCAGAGCCACTGCAGGCACTGCCGGTCCTCCCAGCTCGTCCTTCCCCTGAGCAGAGGCATCAGCCGAGCTGCTGCTTGGTGCCAGGGCAAGGGCAGGGTGTGTGCCAGAGCTGCGCCGAGGCACACGCATCCCTCCGTTGAGCAGCGGCTCGTGTGCCCCCGCCGGGCAGTGCCAGTCGGCTGCGGGGAGCGGGGCCGGGGCTGATGCTCAGCTCTGTGCTGGGAGCAGCTCAGTTTTGGAACCGGCGTGTGCCAGGGCAGGGACAGGACCTGGCGGGACCAGGGCTCTCGGGGGCCGGGGGCTGGAGCCTGGGCAGCTTTCCTTGCGGTTGTTGTGTGTTAAAGTGATTATGCGGGTGGCCAGGCTGGCTGCCGGAATGCCCCTGATTGGAAACGGCCTGGCACCAAAAGGGGCTCAGGGTGCCGCAGGGCCAGCGCTCCGGCTGCTGGCGTTCGATGCAGAGCGGCCTGATGCTACAGGATGCGTGGGGGGCCTCAGGTCCTGGCAGCACCCCGGGGGTCTGGCCAAAGCTCCCGTTGACTCTCCTAGTGCAGAAGGGCTGGCGCGGTCTCTGAGGG
This sequence comes from Pandion haliaetus, assembly GCA_013401275.1. NCBI lineage: Eukaryota > Metazoa > Chordata > Aves > Accipitriformes > Pandionidae > Pandion > Pandion haliaetus. The sequence continues at coordinate 37,486 of VYZV01040972.1, read as the reverse complement.
CCAGGAGCCACGAGGGATGCTGCAGCACCCCACAGCTGCCCCATTGCCACCAGGAACTACCTCCAGCCGTGCCCTGCTGCCGTGGAGGGGACGGTCTGGGCAGCCCAGAGCCTGGGAGTCTCCCGGTGTCTGCAGAGCCCACGGCGGCAGAGCTGGGCTCAGGGCAGGCAGCGATGGGTGATACCGCACTGATGTCCGGCACAGCCCAGGCAGGGAGCACCCACCCGGGCACCCCAGTACACCGTGTGCCCCCCTGCCTAGTGCCAGTCTCAGCTCGGCCCTGCACACCGGGTCTGTAGTCACTACCGGGCGGGGGGAGGCAAACCCACCAGGCATCCCCAATTTCCCCGGTCCCACGGTTTCGGTGTGAGCCATGTCCCGTTGTGTGGCTCAGCCCTCCGCCGGCTCTGCGGCAGCTCCCGGGTTTTGCTCCGGGCGGCAGAGCCACGTGCCATGCCGGCAGCCCCGAAGCTTGCGGGACGGAGGAGCGGGACCCAGCTGGCCAAGCCTTCCCCTGGCTCCACACCATGGGGCTATTTTTAAAGCCGGTGACGGGAACGAGGCCCCGGAGCCTGCGCAGGGCTCCCCACCTTCCCTGCCCCAGACAGGGGTTGGAAGGAGAACAGCAAAAAAAAAAAAAAAATCATCAAAAAGAATTAGGGAAGGGAAAGAGGCTCGTAAATCCCTGGGTCTCCAGGGAAGCCGCTCCAGCTGCAGCCAGGAACACAAATGTTGTCAGCGTTTGGTAAATATGTAACGGAGACCATAACAACTTAATAGATCCAAGGTGCTTCGTTAGCGCACTCCCAGCAGAAGCAGCCCTAACGAAGCCTCCTGGCCATGCCACGCTGCCGTCCAAGCCCCTGTGCCCCGGTGAGGGGACCAGGATGAGCCAGCTTGGGGCCAGCTACAAGGCACCAGGGACTTGCTTGCACCCAGGAAAGTTGTGCCAGGGACCAGCACGCAGGACTGCGAGGCATTGTCTGCCAGCATCTCCCCCGGCTTCCCCAGCGCCGACCTCTGCTTTCCACCGTCCCCTCTGCCCTAGCCACTGCAGCTGTGGGGCCCTTCTGCTGTCAGCTTCTGGGGGGGGGTCAGAGAGGATTGGTGCCAGGCATCACTCCCAGGGCTGAAACCCACGTCTGTGCCTGGCAGCACCCAGCACAGCAGCTTGTTTGGCTCACCCTCGCCCGCTCGGCTCTGCAGGGACCGGAGCTGGTCCCAGGCAGGTCCCTCCCGGTGCCTGCCAGGGCTTGGACTGGGGGGTCCACATCAGCCCCCACCTGTCCCAACCGCAGGCACTGGGCTCTGCTCTGTCCAGGGCAGCCACCTCTTTAGGCGTTCACTACATGCAAAAAAACCATCTTAATGCTCCAAGATCTGCTGGCAGACGGAGCCCTGGGCCCGAGCACGCGGCGCCGGCGCTGCTGGCACTGTCACCGCTGCACAACACGAGCCTTTGCCCAGGAGCGCCCAGGGGAGCCCACGGTGCCAGAGCCGAGCAAACACTTCCCAACACAGCCGGGCACAGCAGAGGCATCGGCCGCCTGCGCGCAGGCCATCTCTTACAGAGATGGCCAGCCAGCCTGGGGGTGCAAAAAGACACCGGGCACGGGTAGCCCCCCTGCTCGGGCCGTAGCTACCCAGCTCCCAAAGTGACCCTGTGCTGGCAACATCTTTCTGGGCTGTGCTTCTCTGGGTGCAGGGAGCCAGCTCGAGGAGGAGGAGCGGTTGGCAGGGTCTCTGCGGACCCTACAGGGGGCTGCAGGCTGGCGGGGGCTGGCAGCCCATCCTTGTCACCGGGAGCAGAGCCCACCTCAGGGCTGGCTGCCGTCACCCAGGTTGGAAGCACTGCAAAGGCAGCCAGGGAGGCGGCAGAGGCTCTTGAGCAACCAGACAGATCATTATCTTGGCTCCTCTTGAGCATTTCCAAAATGCTGTTTGTCCCCTGACACTTAGCAAGCATCAACTAATTAATCCAGGTCAGAGCATATTTCTACCCGCTGATGGAGCTGTTGTTTAGCTCGAGTTAGGATGCTTCCCACCGGATGGGCACAGCTGACGTAGGGACAGGGCTCAGGCTGGCACCCTTGGGCAGAGCTGGACGCGGGGCGGACCCTCAGTCCTGAGTCCTGGAGTTTGCCATGATGGAGGCGGTGATGCCTGAGCTGAGCGCAGCGGGGAGTAATGGCTCTGCGCGTCCCTGTGCTGCCAGACTGGAGAGAGAGGGGATTCGGGGAGCGGAGGGAGGTGGGGAGGCGTTTGCAGGGAGACAGGACAATGCTGTCACCCCCGTGCATTGGAGAGGGGCTGCCACGGGGCTGGGACCCTCCCCGGTGCTTCAGCCGTGCCGTGCACGTGTGCGGCAGCCCTTCTCCTCCGTATGTCCCCACAGCGAGCACCGGCCTGCTGGAGAACTGCACGGGCTGCGTCCTGTGCTCGGAGGACAACGGCTGCATCACCTGCCACCACCGGCTCTTCCTGCTCATCTGGAGGGACGGCATCCGCCAGTATGGGATGTGCGTCCACACCTGCCCCCCCGGCTACTTCGGTGTGCGAGGGCTGGAGGTCAACAGATGCACAAGTACGTCCCATGCCAGCCAGGGCCCCCCTGCTCCTCCCAGTGTCCCCGTGTCCCCTCACCGCCCCACGAGTCCCAGCGCCGCGGGAAGGGCGATGGCTGGATTTCCCGCAGCATCCCCAGTGGCACAGAGCTGGGGCAGTGGCAAGAGCCAGGGGCAGCTGGGCCGTGGGGCTTCCTCCCCTTTTCCCTTGCCCAGAGCTGCAGCCTGGACCCCGCAGGTTTGCAAAGGGCTTTGGGTCACCGGTGGGCACCCGGGCTGCCGGCTCTGGGCTTGCCACATGCTGGCCCTTCGGCTCGCCCATCTGACCAGCCCCCCTTCCCGGCAGAGTGCAGGTCACCGAGCTGTGAGAGCTGCTTCAGCAGAGACTTCTGCATGAAGTGCAAAGACAAGTTTTACTTGCACAAGGGCCAGTGTTTTCGGCAGTGCCCCCCCAGCACCGCGGTGCAGCCCGGCACCCGCGAGTGCCAAGGTAAGCAGCACCCACACCCCGTGCCCATGGTCCCTGGGGCCGTGCCTGGTGCTGCGCGGTCACTGTCCCCGTTCTGCACCCCTGTCCCCCGCAGAGACGTGCGAGCCGGGGCCGTGGAGCGAGTGGAGCACCTGCACCCACGAGGGCCGGACCTGCGGCTGCAAGTGGGGTGTGGAGACACGGGTCCGGGAGGTGCCGGGGGCTGCCCGGGAGGAGGGGGCTGCCTGCCCCGCACTGCTGGAGACGAGGAAGTGCCGGATGAGGAAGCACTGTCCTGGAGGTGAGCACCGCACCGCCTGACACCCCCAGGCCCCTGGGGCGGCTTTGCGCCCCTCCAAAGCGAGCCCCAAGGAATGCCGCGGGAGGGGGGTGTTGGCGGCAGTCCGGTGGTGGCCGGCGAGCCCGGCTGTCATCTCCCAAGCATTTTGAGGCCAGTGGCTGTAACTGTGCAGTTCTGGAGAAAGCCGCCCTCCCAAGCACATGTGCTGAGCAGCCCCGGTGCTGGCACTGGTGCTGGCTGCGGGGCTGGCAGGGACCCCTGCGGGCAGCGTGCCGGGCTGGCTGTTCCCACCCGGCAGCCCCCGAGACCGCCTGGGACCGGCCGGCGTCCCCTTCCACCGCTGGGCTGGGACAGGCACTGGCGTGAGCTGCCGTGGCGGGACGAGGCTGCCGAGCTCCGGCTCCCGTCCTGCCACGCTTGCAAGGAGAAAGGCACGGCCGGGGCTTTCTGCACCACAGTTGTGAATACGGAGGGTTGAGACCCACAGGGGAGGTTCCTGCAGAAACCTCCAAGCCCCCAAAATACCTGGAGCGCTTGTGGAGCTGGAGGGCATCACCCAGGGGATTTCCGATGGCCAAAGCTTTGGGAGACACCGCAGGGCAGGGTCTGACTCCACGGCTCGCCCGGCCAGATGTTTGCCCCGTCTCCTGCTCCTCCTCCCACCGTGGCAGCACCGCGTCCCCCAGGCTGGGGGTTCCCCTGCACGGGGCTCCCCGCCACCTCTCCCAGCACCCAGACCTGGCGTGGAGTCCAGCCGGGCAGCGTGGGTGCGGGTGCGTGGCTGGCGATGGGAACCAGGAGGCGGCTGATGTCATTTTTTGGATGCAACCGTCTGGACCGAAGCTGTTCTAATAAATTTCTGCTTAATAACTGGCAGAAAGAGGGATTGCATGAGATACCGATCTGTAGGGCCTGGAAGGAGATCTGAGCCGCCGGCCCCAGCGGTGCAGAGGTCTGCGGTTCGGAGCTGCGGGCTCACTATGTGCCTTGGGATGCGCCGGCCAGCACCGCTAGCGCGGCGGGGGCCGAGGGCGGCAGAGGAAAGGACTGCAAGGGGGGGAAGAGAAAAAGGATGGGGAAGGGAGGGCAATAAGAGAAGCCGTGCGTGCTGGGGCTGGGGCCGTGGAGCCAGGAGAGCAGCTTCATCTCAGCATCATCAATCATAAATAATACTTTCCTGCTGACAGCATGGAGGAGCTGATTTCCATCCCCGCCCAGGCCCCGGCTCACAGCTTCAGGGTGCCAGGTGGCATCGATTTCGGGGACATTCCCCTCCCTGCTGGGCTACGCCGGCTCTGGACCCGGAGAGCTGGTGACAGTTTGATGCGGCAAGTTTGGCGTGGGAGGACAGGCTGCTCCGGCGCACGGTGTCCCGCGGCGCGGTGCCAGGCGAGTGCCTGCGGTGCCGTGCTGGCGCCCAGCCCTGCCTGGCACACAGTGGGTCCTGGTGGTGGGGACCGTGGCACCGGTGCTTCAGAGGCACCCCGTCTCGTGAGAAGGCGATGACACCCCGGAAAAGCGCTTGGCCTCCCGATTCTGCCTGGGCACCCACTCCTGCAAGCCAGGGGCCCTGAGGCCATGGTGATGGGCTCAGGGAACGGCAGGGCCCCTCGCTCAACTCTGCTATCTGGCATCAGGTCCGGAGACAGCTCTGGCCCCATGAAGGCAGAGGGAAATCCCTTCGGTGCCCCACAAGCAGCCCCTGCTGCCCCCGCCGGGCGGGCAGGAGAGGGCAGCCCTTCTGTGTCTGGCAGGCCGACCTGGACGCCAGCTCCCGGGCAGGCTACTCGGCGTCCCCGCCGCGGCGAAGCGTGCGTCTGCCCTCGCTCCCAGGCTCCTGCCCACCCGGCCAAGTGCTGGGTTATAGGATCCAGATGCTGGAGGAGAACGACGAGTTCACTTGATGCAGCCGAGACACCCCCAGCCCGGGTGAGCCGGGAAGGCAGTGGGACCCGACCGTGTGATGAGAGATTTGTGCCACCACTTCTGAGCCATCCCTGGGCAGCTGGAAGGGAGAAGCATCCACGCTTGGCCGAGGCACAAAACCCCTCACGCTGCTGTAAATCTGCCTTGTGTGTCTGCCGCGCTTTCCAGACGCTTGGCGTTCGTGCTGTGCCCTCTCCTTTGTGGGTGGCAGCTGTCTGGGAGATCAGAGGCGAAAAACAGAGCCGGGCAGGAAAAGAGCTGGAGCCCTCCGAAAGGATCGGCGACAACAGCGCTGGCGCATGCACCACCGGCTGGTCGCCGTCCCTGTGCCCCTCACACGGGGGCTGGGTGGGGAGAGTGGCACCGGACCACCCCCATATCGCCCAGCTCAGGGTCAGGAGGGCACGTGGTGGCCACAGGAGTAGAAGCAGAGGTGAAGGTGCCAGGTTTTTGGGCAGCCGTCCCCCTCCCCGGCGTGGGGTCCCCTTCCCATTGGAGCCCATGGAACGGCAGGGCTTTTCCTGCATCTCTGTTTGGTGTCTCGGCACCAACCCCTCGGCCAGCGGAGCTGGGAGTGGAGGGTGCTTGTGTCAGCCCGCGGGGTGCGCAGAGATTTGGGTCCCAATCGCCTGCTCACACAGCGCCGAGTCCCTGGCAGGCTATCAGCGGGTCGGCCTTACCGGGATGCAGCCGGGCTCTGCCAGCGCGTGGGTCGTGCCACCTGGGCAGGGAGCATCCACGTGGGGCGAGCATCCCCAGGGAGACCATTAGCATGTATGCGTGGATGCATCCTGAGGCCACCCTGCCTCCCACTGTGCCCAAACCCTCCTGGGGGCTGGCTGGGTCCTGTGCAAGCCCACAGTGGTAGGCAGCACCGTCTTCTCCAGAGAAGCACAGCCCTGAAACTGCAGCAGAACCAGGCATGGCCATGCACCGCAGCAGAGCCGGGCATGGCCATGGCATCAATCTGGGGCGTTGGTGCAGCCACCGTTCCGCTCCAACATCCCCAGTCCTTGCTCAGAGAGACGTTGGAGTATCTCTAGGCAGCTCCCCAGTTTGGTTGAGCTGGCTCCAGCCCATTCCTGGAGATTTTGGGGCTATCAGGATTTAGGGTCCGGCCATGGGACCCGGTGGGACAATGCATCGGTGTCCCTCTGCCCATGCTGCCAGTACACCCAGACCCCCCGCAGACCCACACTGCCCTTTGGTGACCTGGAGAGGGCTCTGGGGTCCCCCAAATTGGGAAGAGGGTTCCTGTGCTAACACCTTGGGGAGGACACAAGGTCAGCATCCCACGGATGGGGCTTGGGCTGGATCCTGCTGCCCGGCTGACGAGTGAATCCTTCTTTTCTCCTCCTTTTTCTATTCCAGAGAAAACTGAACCCAAAAATAAAGGCAAAAAGCGACAGAAGAAGCCGAAGACAGAACCGCATGCGGGTACCTAGCGGCACTGGCACAGGAGCTGGGGCAGCGCAGTGGGAGCTGGTCGGAAGCTCACCATGCTGCCGGCCAGTGGCACGGTGAGCTCCTGACCGGCTCCCGCTGTGCTGCCCCGGCCTCATCACCCCCATTTTTCCATCCACAAAAAAATTGCACAATTTTCTCCCCCTCCTCCCCTTTTCTTTTGAGACAATTTATGGCCTGTAAAACATTTCCTTTTCAGAAAATCTAATTTGCAGTGTCCAAAGCAATGCCCTGGGGCTCGGGGAGGGGGTGGCTCCTTTATTTTTCTGTTTTTCCCTCTCCCCCAACCTTCTCGGTCCCTTCCCTTGCTCCAGCCGGGTGGGATGGGGTTGATCCCAGGTTTGGACCCCATGCCTGCCTGGGTACCGTCCCCCAGGGCTGGGAGTTGCCCTGTCCCCACAGTGTCCCGATTGCACAGGGGTGCTGGCATGCACAGCATGCCACCGAACTGCTCTGGGTGCCAGACAGGGTCCCCCATCCTCAGCCACCGGCACAGAGGGTGGTGGGACCCCCCAGACTGGGACCCCGCTGGGGACCATGCAACCACTTACGGCAGCCCAGCCCAGCCCTCAGCATCCCCACCAGCACAACCATGGGCCAAATCCTGCCATCCTCGGGCTCGCAGCCTGCAGAAGGCTGGAAGAGCTCCCCATCCCGGCTGAATGTGGGCGCAGGAATTTGGGGTGGCCGTGGCTGCGTTCGGTCCAGGACAAGGGGTGCACACTCCGTGACTGCAGCTGCCGGAGCGAGCCCGGGTGGGGGATGCTGCTGCCTCCTGCGCTGGGAGCAGCCACCACAGCCCCCTCCCAAATGTCACCTGGGACACGACCTGGGGGTGCTGAGCCTGGCCCCGTGCCGGTGCATCCCTCTGAGCCGGCTGCCTGCAGAAATAAACAGTGTACGTCCGTGAGGCACGGAGAGCTGTATTGGCACATTTAACGCATGTTTTGCTCAAACTGCTGCCCCAGCCGCAGGCATCGCTGTATTTGGGGGCTTCCTGGGGTCAGAGCCCCCCCATCCCTGCTCCAAGCATGGGCAGAGGGAGGCCACATCTGGCAGTGGGGTGTTGGGGTTGCGGGGGCCGTGGAGGCTGCGGGGCCACGGTCCCTTCAGGGCGAGAGCGCTGGGTGTCAGCATCGAGCCAGCCCCAAGAGCCGGCACGAAGCCGCCACGGCAGCTCCTCCGTTCGCTTCATGTCAAATAAATGTATTAAAGCCTCCGGCATCCCTCTTGCCTCCCTGCTTGCCTCAATTCCACGAGGTGCTGCCGGAAGGGGGACGGGGATGCCGGCTGGGGCCATGGCGTTACCCCTGCGTTCCACGGCCCCGCTGCGGTGGGAGTAGGCAGCGGGCACGGCAGCCCAGCTCTGCACTGGCTCGCAGCACTGCCAGGGATGCAGGAGCGTCTGTGCCCCCCCAGAGCCCCTCCAGCACATGGCTGAAGCGGAGGGGGAAGGCAACCACTGGCATCGGACCCCTCCAACCCATAACCAGGGGACACCCTGCCCTGGCCTCCAGGCACCCGGGTGTCCGGGGAAAGGTTTTATTTTAAAGTTTTTATTTAAAGCATCACCAGCATGGCTCGGTGCCCAAGCCAGCTGCTGGAGCAAGCGGCAAGCAGCGTCACCGGGACTGCTGCCCCGCAGGTATCCTGGGCTCGTCCAGCCAGTTGCTAATTGTCGTGAGAGCACCGGGTCTCACAGGGCTCCGCTTGCAGCGATGGCCAGGCCCAGCCACATAATCCGGTTACGGCGAAGGCACAACCGCAGCACGCCGGCCCCGCGGCAGCTCTGATGTTTCCCTCGGGGGGCTGGAGCCCCCCGCTCCACCGGGCAGTGTGGCTCCGTGCTGCAGACAGTGCTCCCGCCAGCTGCTCTGGCACCGGGGTTCACAGCATCCCCGGCCATCCCGCAGTGACCGGGAGGGCAGTGGGGTCCCTTCTCCAGCTCCACGGCTGTGTGAGCAGCCCGGCATGTGGGAACACATGCCCCCGTACTGGGAGAAAAATCACCCTCTCCTGAGACGCGTGGGCATCCCCGTGCCCGGGGAAGCCCGCTCTCCCATGCCAGCCTGTCCCCACTGCTGTGGTTGTCCCCTCCTGGGGGACCCAGCCTAGATCTAAGCCAGCACGTAGGCTGGCAGCCGCGGTGACACTCGGCTGCTGGCAGGCAGCTGTCCCAGCCCCCGGCGGACCCCCAGCCTGGGAGCTGGACACCCCAAGCCCTGAACGGGGTCCAGCTGGGTCCTGCCAAGCTCTGCCTGGGACATAGCCCCTGTCCTGGTCCCCACGGGCTCATCCTGCAGCCGGAACAGCCAAATCCAGGCCTGGCTCCCTTCAGTGTTATAAATAGCCGGGACGCAGGGAGGGAGAGCTGTGCTCCCCGGGATGGGGGTGTCCTGGGGGTGGTGGATCCCAGTGGGTGCTGATCGAGGGGGACTCACTGGGTGCTGGGGCCAGATGGTGGCAGGGCTTGGTGCTGGTGCAGGCAGCTTGGCCCCCTTGGCTGGAGGTGCTGTGGCGGCGCTGCCCGCCCTGGGAGGTGCAATGAGCTGTGCAGAGAATGGCCGGGGGGGCTGGCGGGTGCTGTGCGGCCGGGGGAGGGACAGGGGCTGCTTGTGCGAGTGTGTGTGTGCAAGACATTTATAGATCACGTGTGAAACTTGATCTCCCCGCAGTGGGCTAGGAGGAGAGAAAAAAGATAGAAGTATTGTTTTTAAACAGATTTTTTCCTTTGTTTTTCTTTTTTTTTTTCCCCTCTCCCCCTGCGAGGGCTGCGGCCGCCTGGCGATAAAAGGCCGGGGCGGCGAGAGCCGGCTCAGAGGGAGGAAATGCCAAAATTGCAGCGTTTCGACTTGGCGGCGAGCGCCCATTGACCCATCCCCGCAAACAGTGGTGTCGTGGCCGCCCGGGAAGTGCCGGCGCATCCCCGGACGCGACACCCCGCTTTCACCGCATCCCCCCCGGCCCCGCTTTGGTGCCACGGGGACCCCCGTGCCATGCAGGCTCTCAGCCTGGGCCTCGTGGCCCTGACCTGCGCCACGACGGCGCTGTGCGTGGCCGGAGCCCAACGCCGGGCGCTGGAGGGAGTCGGCCGCCGGCGCTACCACCGGGTACAGCATGGCCACTGCAGCTACACCTTCGTGCTGCCCGAGGCTGACCCGCCGCCCTGTCCGTTCGCTCCCGCCGCCCCCGGCCCTGCCAACGCTCTGCTGCAACGGGACTCACCGGCCGGCACCGTGCACACCGGCTACGGGGCCGCCGAGCGCCTGCGGCACCTCGAGAGGATCCTGGAGAATAGCACCCAGTGGCTGCTGAAGGTAGGGTGCGGGGGGACGGGCAGCAGGGTGGCATGGGCAGGGGTTTGCCTCCAACACCCAAGCGTGCAGCATCCCCGTAGCAGCTGCCTGCTCCAGCTCCCTGCCTGCTCCAGGCTGCCGGAGGCAGAGCTGGCTGCGCGGCGGTTTCATGCCCACCCAAGCAGCAGCACTGTGGCCAATTCAGCGTCTCCCCTGCGGGTTTGTGACCTGGGCCTGATCCAGGCACTCTCTCCTCGGAGGGGATGGGTGCTGTGGGTGCTACAGCTTGTGAGCGTTGCAGCTCATGGGTGCTGCAGCTCCACCGGTGCTTGCCGCTGCGGCTGTATCCCCCTGCCATCCCTGCCGTGGCTCTTTGTGGTCCCAGCTGGGCTGACTGTGCCAGACATACCTTGGGCGTCAGCGCTTCCCATTCTGGGTCAAGATGCGGCCCTGCTGGAAAGCTCTTGGGAAGGGTTTTGGTGGATCGAGGGACCTAAGGGCAGGGGCCACTTGAACCTCTCCAGCCTCACTGTTTTCCCACTTACGGGCTTTGCAAAAGCTCCTGGTGCTTAGCGAGACTTTGAGTGGGACCCGCAGCTCCCGGGCAGCCCCACAGCGAGTGGGAGGGTGCAGGGTGGAGGGCAGCGGGCTGCCACGCCAGAAGGGCTTGCCCACGCTGGCTCACCCCATCCCCTGCATCAGACCCAGGAATAGCTCCCGGCCAGCTTGTCCTGGGGGACACCTCCCTGGGGGGCTGTGAACCCTGCACCCCAGCAAGGCAGCGGCACCATGACCCTGGGTGCCTGTGCCAATAAGAGGGCGAGCGGCTTGTCCCCAGCTGTCACTGACCCTCCAGCCGAGCGGCATCACCAGCACAGCCGCATCCATGTCCTGGTGGTGTCCCACCGGGGTGCAATGGGACCTGTGTGCCTCTGCACCCCGATTTCCTGGGTGATGTTCCCGGATGAGCAGCGCCAGCGGCGCTGCGAGATGGTGTGTGCCGAGCCCTCGCAGCAGCCGGGGCCAGGGCTGGGGCCAAACGCACCGAGCTGGGGTCCCAGGGGTGGCCTGTGCCAGCCACCCTGCTCGGGGAGCCTCTCCTGGCCGTGGGAGCCAAGGAGGGCAGCAGGGATGTGCAGACCTGTTCCCTGTCCCTTCAGCCATCCTAGATGACAAATTCCTCAAAAGCTGGGAAAACGCTGAGCCGCGGCTCCGCTGAAAGCCAGCCTGGGGTGTCGCAGAGGGACTGGGCAGAGCCAGCCACCACCTGGCTGGTGGCAGAGAATCTCCATCACTGCAGGACCTGCTGGGTCTGCTGTGTATGCACAGCCCTGGGGTCCCTGCCTTGGGGGTCCCTGTGCCCTGGCATCCCTATGCTCTTGGGCTGCCTGTGTCCTGGAGTCCCTTCCCTGGGGTCCCCTGCCTTGGGGTCCCTGTGCCCAGGCCAGCTCTGAGCTTCTTTCAGGGTGAGGGCAGCTTTTCGGCATGGCCAAGCAAGGTGGGGGGCCGGGGGTCCCACATGGCCCTGCCCCGGAGCAGGCAGCCACAGGCAAAGTGGGGCCTCAGATCTGGGCAGCTGTGGGCAGGGAGCACGAGGCAGTGGGGCACTGGGCAGCCGGTACCCCATCCCATCCCAATCCCAATCCCAATCCCAACCCCATCCCATCCCCTCCGTTAGCTCTGTAGCATGGCCCTCTCCGTTTAGAGGCAGCTTGCAGCTTTTTTTTTTTTTTCCTGTTGTTTTTTGGCTTTCCTAATTTAACCGGAGCTGCCCAGAGAGGCTTGTTTTGGTCGAACTCCAGGCCCGAACAAACAAACCGGGGCTTGAAGGAGGCATCAGGTTCAGGGACAGATTGTAAACAACATCGCATCCCTGTCTGCTCTGCCCTGGCCCAGGGAGCCCTGCCGGGTGCTGGGGGCTGGAGGGGCCTGCAGGAATTAGAAGGCCCCCCCAGCAACCAGCAGGGCTCCCTAGACCACCTCGGACACCTCCAGCACCCAGCCTCCCCAGGGGATCCTGTCCGTGGCACTGGGGTGCTGGTCCACCCACCCTATATGCAGCCCCCCCATGGCTGGGAGGG